>LR738713.1:185223994-185235766 GCA_902687465.1 Secale cereale | reverse complement strand
TGTCCACCGCTCGGATTAGATACTCGCCGAGCTCGAGACAGGGATGTCGCGACCAACTGCAACATCGTTGGCGAGGGTTCGCCAGGGCCTCGCCGGAGGGGAAGAAGTAACTTGGCCTGTTCGGATGCGAGTTAGGCGCGAAAGAAAAACAATGCGGTTTACGAGGAGGAAGAACAACAACGAGCGCTGGATTGAAATCGGACGGTTGGCATATAGAGCAGATTTGACAGAAACGAAAATATAATAAACAACTCAGTAGGAGAAAGACCGAGGAGCAGCCCGGCGGCGAGGCAGCCCGAACCGATTCGAGTGACACTCCTCTTTGTTACCTCCCTCCCTCCCTCCCAAAGTCCAAACCCTAGCCGGCTAGACCTCGCGATCCAATCCGCATCTAATCCGCCCGTAGAGATTTCGGCGGCCGATGTCTCCGCTGTCGCCGCCGCGGTCTCCACGCTCCCTCTCCTACTAGCAGTCAGCCAGCGACCTCCCTCACAGCCTAAAAATCCACGGCGTAGCGACGACTCGAGGGTCGGACGGCAGGCGGCCATGAGCAGCGCGTTCAGCGAGGACATACTCGCCGACAAGCTCGCCAAGCTCAACAACACGCAGCAGTGCATCGAAAGTATCCTTGATTTGATTTTGTCGCCCAAATCGCTCGAGAGATCTGTTTGGTGATTCTGAAGTTTAGTGTCGAGTTGCAAATTTTCTGCGCTGAATATTCAACTTTTTGTAGAAAGAACGCCCCTTTTTCTTGATTTGTCCTCCTTGGTTCTTGCGCCCATGCTATGTCTGTAATATCCACTAACTTATTCGAAACGATATATCCGTGAATGGGAATAAGCACGAAGGGGGCGAGAAAGCATTTTGTGGCTTCTAAAAATTGCAAATTCTTGTGTCCGTTTTCCGCCCCTTTTTTGTTCTTACTTCACGGGAGCTCTCTTGATGTTACTGCTTATGGTAAAGCACTAGAGCCTACTTAAAATGGGTACTCTTTGACCTAATATCGTGATATGCATTCAGGAATCAGGAGCATAAATCGGTAGTTTTGTCTGTCTTAACATGTCTTATCATGATCTTGTTGTTGCCTTGACTTTTACCCTGTGGCCATTAGCGCTGTCGCATTGGTGCATTTACCATCGGAAGGATGCAGAGCTAATTGTCCAGACGTGGGCCAAGCAGTTCCATAATTCTGGAAATGAACAGAAGGTCCCTTTCCTTTATCTGGCTAATGACATCCTACAGAACAGTAAGCGCAATGGCACTGAGTTTGTAGAAGAATTCTGGAAGGTGCTCCCAACGACGCTTAAAGATGTAGCTGAAAAGGGTGACGACCGTGGGAAGAAGACGGTCTCTAGGCTGGTGAGTATCATATATCTGTACTTATAGTTGATTAACTCTGGTTGCTATACGTTGTTAGGAGATAATCACAATGCGTTACTTTAAAACTGCACCATTGTGTTTTAGGTTGATATATGGCAAGAAAGGAGAGTTTTTGGTTCACGTGCCGGGGGCATCAAGGATGTGATGCTTGGAACTGCCCCCCTTCCTGTATTAGATATGACCAAAAAGCGCTCTCACAGTTCATCCATCAAGATTGTTAAAAGAGATTCACGTTCTGTAAAACTGGTAAGATTTTATCCCTGTTTGCTACATTCTATATTTCGCCGGTAGATTTTGGGTAGAAATTATTCAAGTTTTATTGTTGTCTTTTCAGAGACTAGGTGTTGGAGGAACTGCGGAGAGAATTGTATCTGCGTTGCATACTGTTCTCAGTGAACAAGCAGATGAAGATGCGGACCTGGAAAACTGCAAGACATCTATGCGTCATGTTGGAAAGATGGAGAAGGATGTTGACAGTGCCTGTAGCAAAGGTACTGTTTGTTAACAGGAGTCCTCCATCTTGGCTGTCTTAGCATGTTTTGTGATGTTATTCTCTCTTTCCCTCTGTAGCTGAGGATCCTCGTCGTGAGACTCTGTGCACAAAATTGAAGGATGAGGAGGCTACCATGAAAAAATGCATCGAAAAGCTCAAAGCAGTTGAAGAAAATAGAGCAGCTGTTGTGTCTGAATTGAAAGAGGCATTGCAGGAACAGGTCAGAATTACTGTTTTATCAGTAAAATAGTAATGTATTTTAAGTTTTTTCATGTACATGGGTTGATACTTTGTCCATGGCTTTCAACTTTATCTTGGATCTGTGTAATCTTATTTGTAAAGTTATTCAGGAATCGGAGCTGGAGAAAGTCCGCACTCAGTTGCAGGTAATGTTTCCCAAACATCCTAAAACCTTTGAAGGTTGATACTTGTAGCTTATCTGTAACATCTGTGAATAATACCATTTTGATGTTTCTGTTGACAGTTGGCTGAAGCAATGGTAGAAGAAACAGCCAACATGCAACGGAAGCTCAACAATGAGCCAATCATTCCATCTTCCAAGCTAGCATCATCCGTAGAGCCAGGAAATTCACTCTCTAATGGGCAGGTAAAGGGCCAGCAGAAGACAGCTGCTGCTATCCTCGCGGACAAGATTGCATCATCATCAAACTCTCAGCAGATACTCCAATCCGCACTTTCCAAGTTTGCTGCAGAAAATTCATCCGAGATACGCTCAGATAAAAGGATGAAAGTCGAACAATCCTCGCAGGTCCCAAGCGTTGCGAATGCTGCTGCCTTTGTACCAATGCCGCCAATGGTCACCACAGCAGCACAGCAGCCCCAGACAATCTTGGTGCAGCAAACTCCTGTGCAAGGCCAAGCTTCTGCGCCACAGCCTCAATACAATATCTATCAGGCCCCTCCACAGCATTTTGTCCAGCAGCCTGGAGGTTTAATTATGGGCATGCCATACAGCATGAACACCATGAATCCACCCCCACCTCCGCCACCGCCGCAGATGATGAACCTAGCAAGGGCGCAGACACAGCCTCAACCACCTACACAGCAGATGCTTCAGCAGCAAATGCAGATGAATGTTGCGCCCCCGATGCAGTTTACGCTTCAGCAGCCCAGTGCACCACCTTTCAGGCCTTTGCAGCCACCTCCAGGGATGCAATTTTTCCATCACCAATCTCAGTGACATTTTTGGTAGACTGTCCAGCTCCGTTAAACTGTTATAGTGTCCAGTTTAGTATACTGGTAGAGAGAAACTGACTGCTGTAGAAGATATACCATATGGTTGTTCATTCGTGAAGTTGTTGTACATGTAACTTGAGGGAGCAAAGTGCTGTGATATATGAGCCGGTTTCTTGGCTCAACTTTTTGAAGGTCGTAGGTTGATATTGGGGGTCGGAGCTAATAATTATGTGTAGTGCATCAATGAAAGAGATGGCACTGAGGGTTCCTTGTTGATACAGAGTTAATTGATTGGTGGACTTTTTTGTTTCGAAGAAAGTGCAGCAAGTTTCTATTTGTTTACTGATAAGAGATTTTTTTTTCTACTAAACAAACTTTGAATCTGTTGGAGAAGGACTAGTCAGCTATATATGCAACTTGAAATACTTCCACTCCCAAACTTTAGGTCATTTTCATACTTCCTGTCCTTCAATGTAGTTTGAACATATTTTTTAGCTGTAAATGAGTAAAACTATACCAGACATCACTAAACTTGCAAGGTATTGCAGTGAGATCCATGAACCTAAGAACTCCATATTTATATCCATCAATTTGTATACATAGGTCAAGAGAGGTTGAACCTACTCTTAGGCCAACTCCAACGCACCCCCAAATCGTTCGGATGTGTCTGTCTTACCCCAAAGGAACAGACCAGAGGCCCATCACGCCCATTCGCAAAATATGTCCATTTCTGGTCTGGCTCGACTCATTTCAAACGGACAAAGAACGGGCGCGCACGCGTCCTCTCGTCGTCCGCCACGGCCCCGCGTGTCGGACGTCCAACTACCTGCCGCCGACCCAATTTAATCCACGAATGGGTGGGCCGCCGGCAATCACCTAGCTGCATTCTTTATTATGGCGAAGCCCTGGACGGGCCAGTCCACTTCCACTTCCCCACCGCGTCCACGCCATTGCTCCCTTCCTAACAACAAATCCTAGCCCAACCCCCTCCCCCTACCTCGTCCCCCGCCAGCCATGGGTTTCTGGAAGTGGATGCCCGGCAAGAAGGCCAAGCACGACCACGAGGCGGGGTCGTCGTCCGCCTCGTTTGGAAGCGACCACCCATTCCACCTCGCCGGCAGCGTTCTTGATCTCACCTCCCGCGGCCGTGCCATGCTTCCGGCCTTACGTCAAGGTTGACATCTGCCACCAGTACTTGGAGACCGGCACCCCGTATGCCATGGTCTGATGCCCACCTCCCCAATGGGTGGCATCTAAGCCGGATCGGGTGACCATTACCCCCGTCCTGGCGAGCGTCTGCATCCGCCTCCAGGAGATTGCTCGTCGTCGCGCGTGGACCCCACGCCAGCACCTCGCCGACCAACGCTACGACGTCGACTCGCCCCTCTGGGACACATGGTTTTAGGATGAGCATGACATGCGCCGGCAAACTTTCTTCTCTGGTCGTGCTCATAGCCCGCCCCGCGCCCTCGTGTGCTTGCACCAAGCCCATCCAGAGTGTGCGGCCGCACGCAGGTGCGCGGCCTGACGCCGACACTCTCTCCCTCCCCGTCGCCGCTGCCGCCACATCCAGCCATGACGGTCGAGGAGGAGGAGCGGCTGGTGCAAGCCGTGATGGAGGACTTCGAGAGGGAGTACAAGCGTAGCCAGGAGGAGCGATGGGAGGGGCTAGCAGAGATGATGGCGCTCTCGGGCTCTCGGCCGTCGGAGACGTCTACATACCGGAGCTGGAGGTGAAGCATGAGGTGATGGAGGACCAACCGCCCACCTCGGCCTGGAACCAGGTGTTGTGCGGGCAGTCGTGGACCACGACCACGGTGCCATGCAGCCCTCCATCGCCACCACCACTGCAGCCCGCGTGGGCGCAGTGATCACCACCGCTGCAACCTGTACAAGATGCGCCATCCCCATTCTGGGGCCACTGCCCCACCTCCGGACACCACCTCTGTACATCGACCTGCCCAGGGACGACGACGAGCTGGATGGTGGCGCCTGAACACAGCGATGACATCGATGGCGCGCGGGCCGCAGAACTACCGTTTTTTATGTTTTTTTTTAAATCAACTTAATTACTATGTGCGGGCTATGACTGTCGTGGATTGTTCAATTAAGTTATTGTTATATATTTATGTTTTAAGGTATTTTGCAATGCTTTTTTTTAAGTCCAACACGGACATAAAGTTTGGGATGCAACCAGGCGTTGGGTGCATCGACCAGTGGACGGTCAAAACCGGACACGGGCGTCCGTTTTACCGACCCAAACGAACATAATCCGAATAAAACGAACGTTCATTTGGGACCGACGGTTGGAATTGGCCTTACTAATTTGGATGGCATGCCACTTGGCTCAATCTAATCAAATTTGACCATATAATCGCCACTCTAAGTTGGAGGAGCAAGTTCTTTTTTGCGGGTGATTTTTTTCTTCTTCTTCTTTCTTGAAGTCATTGGACAAATTTTACAAGTTTCTAACCAATCACTATCAATATGATTACCAAATTGTGTCTTAGATAAGATTTTACTCGGATTACCAAACTATGTACAAAACGATCAGTGAATAAGGTTGCACTATAAAAAAAACCTTTGTCCGTCCGGTAAGTTTTGTCTCTCTGTGCAGTTTTCAATTTTCTTCCTCCTCACGCGTGGGCCACGGGCAGTACGTTGTCACACATTTTGCATAAAAGTCCTTGCACTTTTGTGAAATCCACTCGTGGTTCCGACTTAAGTGGGAAAAGGAAAACGTTTCACGTTTTGTAGAAAACCCTTTGAGATTTTGGTTAATCAATCCGCGGTCCTGTTTTAAGTGAGAATAGAAAATGTTTTACTTTTTTGTAGAGAACCCCTTGAGATTTCGATCAATTAACCTGCCGTCCGTCTAGAAGTAACTTTTTTTATAGATTCAAATGTTTTTAAAAATACTCATATCTTTTAAATGGTAACTCCAGTTTTAACATGTTATATATGAAAATTGATTAAAAAATATGTAAAATATGAATATGATGTTATTTTTACCCGTTAACCATTTAAATGTTGTTTAGGGACAAATACAAATCCTTTAAAATATATTCATATCTTTTAAACCCTAACTCCAGTTTTAACATGTTATATATTAAATTAATTACAAAAATATCTAGAATCTGAATATGATGTTGCTTCACATATTAATAATTTTTTAAATGTTGTTTAGGATGTAACATTAATCGGTAGTGCATGACCCGTTCGTCTTTTGTACCGATGCCGATTTAAATTGAAAATGAACACCTCAACAAAAACAAATTGGAGATGAAAGAAACCATCTATAACTATGCATGTCCATCGACGAGAGTGGGAAGAAGGATAAACGGCAAGACTTATAAGATCCCATGTTGAAATAAAGGACGTGGGCCTATTGGGGTCTTGAGTCATGCTTATTATGTTAGGGACGTGTGGTATCTTTTTTCTCCCATTGCAACGCACAAGCTCTTTTGCTAGTCTATACCTAATAATAATAGAAGGGGCTATTGCTTCTGGCAGTACGTCACCGAAATTGCCCCCAATGACACGAAATATTACCCACTGATGCCACTTATAAGTGATAAAAAACGTTTGACATAGCGAATCTCCGCCTGGGCCGGCTCATGCAGTAGGAACCTTCTATACTACGCTCTGCACACTGGGAGAAGACACAGTGCGCCTGTTTGGGTCGGCCCATAACTGGGTGGCCTATTCTTTAAATTTTGTTTTCCTTTCCTTCTTCATTTTTTCTACTTTAAATAATTTCCTAATACTATGTAGGCTGATCAAACAACGTTTTTGAGCTTTCTCCCCGCTTTCACGCTCATGTCACGTCGAGGTACTGCAGAAAAAAGAACCGCAAAATCCGCTTTGGGAATTCAGAAAAGTTTTGAAAAATAAAAGATTAGATTTTTGAAAAATAATAATAATTCATAAATGCTCATGATTTAAAAAAAATTGTGTATTAGAAAATCTTGATGAAGTTGAACAAATTTCACCAATTCAAAAAATGTTCATGAATTAAAAAATGTCCTAAAAATTCAAAAAATGTTTGTGACTTATAAAATAGTTTATTGATTCAGAAAATGATTGCTGAGTCAATCTTGCATTTCAAAAAAATGTTCATTAATCATTTTTTTATGAATTTCAAACATCGTTTCACCAATTTCCAAAAGAATGTTCGTCGATTATAGAAATGTTAGCCTAACAAGATGTTTTAAAAAAAGTTTGCAAATAGTACAAAATGTTCATGAATTCAAAAAATGTTCACGATTTTAGAAATGTTCAAAAATCTGTAAAACAAATGTTCACGATTTCAGATATGTGCACAAGTTTATTTTTTTTCATGATTTTCCAAAAAAATATCACGATTTTCACGAAAATGAGAGTGATAATGTGTCTCGGTGATGCAGCAAAATGTGGTCATAGACATTGGAGATTATGATATATTTTTTCTGCCATTACAACGTACATGCGTTTTGCTAGTTCCATCAATTTAAATAGTATTCCCTCCGTCTCATAATGTAAGACCAACGTCTTACATTATTGTAATGCCCAGGATGTGACTATATCTCCTACGTGTCGAGGCACGACTTAGAGATATAAGTCCATGTTGGAATGATCGCAAGTTTGGTATCTTTGCACAACTCATGTAAAAATGGGGATGTAAACAGAAAAGATAGTTGGCTTACACTCGCCACGTCACACAAATACATACATATCCAATCATCATACAAAAGAACATCACAGCCCATCTAAGGGTAAAATCCAAATGTCAAGATACCAAACATAATTTAAATCCATAGGTCGGATCGAATCCTAGTAGAAGTTCCACTACTGATCATCAGGATAACGAACATAGTAACGGCTACGCTCCTCGTCATACTCCCAGTCTAGCTCGGTGCCATTACCTGGATAGCTCACCATCGTACCTGCATCTGGTGTGGTGAAGTAACTGTGAGCCACAGAGGACTCAGCAATCCCGTTCCCGGGTAACATGACTATTTAAACCTTGGGTGTGGAATAAGGCTGAAGAAAGTAAAAGAGTCTGCAGCAGCAACTAGCACTAGCTTACGCAAAAGAGAGCGAGAAGAGAAGGTGCCTCGGTCGAGAGATGATCACTAAGTGATCCTGAACTAATCAAGTCAAACATAACCCCACCGTGTTCATCTCCCGAAAACCCCTTTCGGAAAATGACAGTCACGGTACACACGCTGGTAGTGTATTGGTTCAATGTGTCAAGTTTTCTACAACCGGATATTAACAAGCTCCCATCTGCCACATAACCGCGGGACGGCTTTCTAAAGTTCAAAACCCTGCAGGGGTGTTCCAACTTGGCCCATGACAAGCCCACGATCCGCGGAGTCGCAACTCCAAAGGTGGGAAGACCCGAGTATTCTCGGAATCCCGTGCTCAAGATACTCCGAACTAAGGTAAGGCTAATCCAACAAATCCTCCCGGCGTGCCGACACCCTGATAGTAGCCGCGCGTATCTCGTCTCAGGCCACGACCGGATGAGACATCCTACAGGTGTATGCCAGATACCTCGGGTTTCCCCAAGGCGGCCCCGCAGTCTGCTCGTTTCGGACCAACACTCATGAGGAGCACTGGCCCGTGGGTTGTTGATTAAGAACTCGGGTTTGCAAGACCCTATGCAAGTTTTATTAGTTATTAGGCGAATAGTACCAATGTTGGGACTTGCTGGAAAAGACTTAGCACTTAGCGGTTTATCGAGGGGGCCCCATAACCCCAACCGTGTGAGGAACGCATAATCAAGGAACATAACACCGGTTTATGCGGTTCCTAGCGGCATGAGTGGAACAAATCACCAAGCAAAAGGCTTAGCCTTCCACCCATTGCCAATATATAGATGTTTTCATTTTAAGCATTTATATAGTGTGATATAACCCAACAAACTTCAACATGAAGCAAGCATCTTCAACTTCACCTGCAACTAGCAACGCTAAAAGAGGGGCTGAGCGAGGCCTACGTATAGCCAATCAAGGGTTTGCATAGGTAGGGTGGTCAGACATGAACATGGTTACAAGTAGGAGGCTGACATGAAAGACATAGGCATCGAGGCAAAACTATAGATCGAGACTACTAGCAATAGGCAAAAATAGTAATGGTATCCGGGTTCCGTCATCTTGCCTGAAGAGTTGTCGATCGGATCGAAAGAGGGGTCCTCGTTCTCAAGCTCGGTGGTAACCTCGTGCTCGTACTCGTACTCGGTCTCAGCTTCCGGCTCTAATCACCACAACCACACAAGGCACGAATCAACAAGATGCAATGCGCACATAAAAATGATGGATGCATGACTTATGCACTATGGGAGCACAAGGGGCGTGTTTGGTTCCCTGAGTTGCACCTGGCTCGCACTCACCATGCAAATTTCTGGATGTTTGGTACCCTGCATGTCCAACTGAGCCTGGCCCGACAGATGCAAAACTAGGCTCCCAGCCAGGCTGGGGGAAACGCAAGTTTCGGCCGTTTCCCCGAGCATGCATCCGCGCTGCACCCACTCGAGCAAAGGGGCTGGGGCTTCCCTCGTATCCTCTCCAGAATCGCGCCGCTCTCTTCGCTCCTCTCCTCTCTCCCGCGACTCAGATCTCGCCACCCCGTCGCCTCTGCCACATAGTCGGGCTCATCCTCATCTCCGGCGGAGGGAGTACTCTCCTCCTCCCCTCCCTCTCCCGTCTGCCTGCATCCATCTCTTCTCCCTCCCATCCCCAGCTCTCTGCCGCTGGCGCTGCTCTTGGCGCTGCTCATGGCGGATGTGAATGGATCGGCGGCCTCGATCGTCCGTGAACTGGAACGAAGGCACGACGGGGCTGGAGGTTTGGGAAGGAGCGGTGGCACGGCGGGGCTGGAGGTTTGGGAAGGCACGGCGGCCTCGATCTGACCGATGCGTGCTTATCCCATCTCTTCCCCTCTTCTTTTTTATTTAGGCTTAGATCTATCCCTAACCACATTTTCCTATGTAGATTAGAGATGTTGGGTTGTTTATATACATAAACGTGACTGCTGATTAGCATAAATTGGGCAGATATCTGTCCCCAACCTCATTTTCCACAGGATTATACATGGTTGATGATTAGCATTTAGGCTGAGATTTGTGTTTTCTGTCCCTTCATGAAAATTTGCCGCATAATTTTTATGTAAATAGGTGCAGCACCATTGTTATGTTCCTTTGTTGGACTGTAATGGACTAATATAGACAATATGGATTTGTGGCTCTACCTAATATGTGAACTATAAGATGTATTGCATCTCTCATACAACTCTAGATGCAACATACCAAACAAAATCTGAGTTTAGCCTGGCCCATATCATGCAGAATACCAAACACACATTTCAACTCCCTTTTGCATCAGCTCAGCCAGGCCAGCCCCAGCCAAGCTCCTTCATACAATGCATCCTCGGTGCACCCAGGGAACCAAACACGCCCAAGGAGCATGGAAAATAGCACTCAAGCTAAATACTTCAAAACATGATAACAATAGGATACTATGAATCTACATGAAAAATCAACCAAGTTTCATATAAGACTTGCTGAAAACGGAGCTACGGGCTAAAAGTTATGCCCGAAACAAGAAATATGCACAAGTTGAAAATTACAGCAACATAGCAACTTCGGGGCAAGAAATAATTAAGCTACAGCACTCAAACATCATGGCAAAGAGTATGGACTTAAACTAGACATATCCTACAGCAAATAAGTCCATTGGTGCACCCCCAAAGGAGCCACGGATCAATAGCAACAAGCTATGACATATTGAACTTGACAACAAAATCCCGACAACAGTATTTTATTGCAACTTTGGAGCAAAAGTTAAATATGCTATAGCCACTCAAATAAGCATGTGAGAGCATGAATGGATAGCCAACAATATGTACAGCAAAGAATCATCAAGAGTCACCCCAAAACTATCATGGATTGGCCTAGAACAACAAGCAAACATGGCATCTGGGAATTACAGATTCCAGACTTAGTGAAATTTCACTAAGTGTTAAAACAGCAGTTTCATCATGGCATCTTTGAGAGCAAGTTTAAGTCACCTCAAAACTAAACATGGCAAGTGGTAAGCACCACAACAAAGTACACATGATGGTGATTCCAAAACACCTAAGCATGCATCATGGAGATAAACACAACGATAGCAATGAGCTCCTCAAGATGACATTTCATAACAAACTTAATGACATAACATCCACATAGCACTTTGCAACGGAGGTAATCATGGCAAGATTAAATCTATCATGCAAGTCTAAGCAATCATCATGTAGAGCATGACAAGACGAACACGTGGACATGTCATTTGCATCATTCAGATAAACGAGCACCAAGTTATCACTATGCAAAGATGGCATGGAAAACAACACTAACAACAGTTTATAACGGAATGCACTCTTGCAACAGATATTTAAGCATCTAGATGATCTCAAACATGCATGGCACAAAGGAATGAAACGTAGTGCAAGTCACCATGAACGTCTGGACATGTCATTTGCGCAAAACAGAGCACCACACACAAAGTTATCACTATATGAAAATAGCATTAGACATGTAAAATATCTTCAGACTTAGGGAATTTGGGACTACCTCAGATCTGAAAAAAATGTCAAACAGGCTTGATCTGGAAGTGGATCGGGCTGGGGTCGGATCCGGGCGCTAACGGGCCCGCGACGGTGCGGTCAACGGCCCAGGG
>LR738713.1:185192070-185223984 GCA_902687465.1 Secale cereale | reverse complement strand
GGGCGACGGATGGTCGGGCCGGCCCACCTGGCGCGACCCGCGGCAGGAGGCGGTGGCGCTGGGACAGAGTGGCGGCTGGGCCGCGGCTGAACGAGGGAAGGCCCACGGCAGGAGGCGGATCGGGCCCAGGCGGCTGCGGATCGGCCCAGGCGGCTGCGGATCGGGCCCAGGCGGCTGCTCGATCGGATCGGGCTCGGGGACCTGCTCCCGAGCGACCGAGGCGCGGCGGCGGCGATGCTGGCTTCATGGCCGGCGGCAGGCGGCTAGCCGGCGGGCGGTCTGGCCGGAGGGCGGTGAGGGACCGGCGACCCTCGGAGGCGTGAGGCGGAGGAGGCCCGGGTGGCGAGGTAGGCGGCGGCGCAGCTCCTCGAGCTCCCTCGGGAGCCCACCGGCGGGGAGAGGCAGGGGGGCCGCGGCGGCGCAGTGGCGCCGGCCGGCGAGGCCCGCGGTGGCGGCGAAGTGGCGGCGGGGTCGGCGGGGAGAGGTGAGGCCGGGGCGGCGGAGGGAGCAGCTCCGGGCGGCGGGGTAGCTGGAGGCGGCCTGTGAGCTCGCCGGAGAGGGCGGTGGCGCGAATTCCGGCGAGGTTTCCGGCGAACTCCGGCGGCTGGAGGAAGAAGAAGGTGGCTGGAGGAAGAAGATGGGGGCTAGGGTTTCCTAATTTTGGGGCAAAATTTGAGGAAGGTGGACAAATATATAGGCACAAGAAGCTAGGGTTGTCCAAATGAGGTGTTGTTTTCGGCCACGCGATCAGAATTGGATGACCTAGATGAAGGGAGGGGTTTGGGCTGGTTTGGTGGGCTGTTGGAGGGGTGTCTTGGGCCTCAAAGTGGAGGCACTTTGAGCCCACGAGAATAACTGTTGGAGCACCAAACGAACTCCAAACGCGACGACATTTGACAGGCGGGTTACACACACCAAAACAACAACGCACGACAAGTCTCGCGCCAAACCGGTAACGTTACACGGCCAAACACTAAAGTAGGCCTCGGAGATACCACAGACACGTGAGGGAGCTCCGGAACGCGAAACGGACAACGGGAAGGAACGCGTGGAACCGGATGCAAACGACAACACAAATGCAATGCGATGCATATGACTACATGATATGAATGAATGCCACACACGCACACAATAATACGACGAAAACCCAAACGACGAAGAACCCGAAATGGAATTGATGAAGCCAGAGATATATTATATGCCCAAAAGGGAAAGTATTACATCCGGGGCATTACAAACTCTCCTCTACTACAAAAAGATCTCGTCCCGAGATCTAGGACTGGAAAAAGGAAGGGTACTCGGAACGAAGATGATCTTCTCGTTCCCACGTAGCTTCTCGGTCGGTATGATGTGACCACTTGACTTTCAAGAATTTGATGGACTTGTTGTGGGTCTTGCGCTCGGTTTCTTCGAGAATAGCAACGGGATGCTCTCGGTAGGACAAATCTTGTTGAAGATCAATCTCTTCAAACGGAATCATGCGTTCAGGAGTCTTGAAGCATTTGCGGAGTTGAGACACATGAAACACATCATGAACATTGGCGAAGTTGGAAGGGAGCTCAAGTTGATAGGCTAGATCGCCTCTTTTGCCAAGGATCTTGAAAGGCCCGACGTATCTAGGAGCAAGCTTTCCTTTGATACCGAATCTTTGGGTGCCTTTCATAGGAGAAACACGGAGATATACGTGATCATCAATGTTGAAGGCCAAATCCCGATGCTTGCCGTCATAGTAGCTCTTCTAACGCGACTGAGCGGCCTTGAGATTCTCACGTATGACTTTGCACATCTCTTCAGCTTCTGAGATCAAGTCATTGCCAAGAAGTTGACGTTCACCAGTTTCGGACCAGTTGAGAGGGGTACGGCACTTTCTGCCATAGAGGATTCAAACGGAGCTTTGCCTGCACTTGCTTGGAAGCTGTTGTTGTAAGAGAACTCAGCAAATGGAAGGCAATCTTCCCATTTCATGCCAAAAGATATGACACAGGCTCTGAGCATGTCTTCCAGAATCTGATTCACTCGCTCGACTTGACCACTAGTCTGAGGGTGAAAAGCAGTGCTGAACCTGATCTTAGTGCCCATGGCGGACTAAAAGGAGTCCCAGAACTTTGAAGTGAACAAACTTCCACGGTCTGAGGAGATAACTTGAGGAATGCCATGTAAGGACACAATTCTGGAAGTATACAACTCTGCAAGTTGAGCTGCATTGATGGATTCTTTGACTGGAAGGAAGTGAGCGACTTTGGTAAGCTTGTCAATCACCACGAAGATAGAATCATTCCCTCTCTTGGACTTAGGAAAACCAATGACGAAATCCATTTCAATGTGGTCGAATTTCCACTCGGGAATAGGAAGAGGTTGGAGAAGACCGGCTGGACGTTGATGCTCTGCCTTCACTCTTCTGCAGACATCACATTCATTCACGAATTGGGCAATTTCCCTTTTCATGCGAGTCCACCAGTAAGATTGCTTGAGGTCTTGGTACATCTTGGAACTGCCAGGATGAATGGAAAGGAGAGAATCATGTGCTTCTTCCATTATGAGCTTCCTGAGATCACCTTTGGGAACGACGAGTCTGTCCTCAAAGAACAAGGTATCTCTCTCATCAACGCGATAGCACTTGTATTTCGGATCGCCCTTTGCAATACCATGTTTCACCTTCTGCACCATGGCATCACTGAGTTGGGCCTCACGGACCCGATCTTCCAAGGTAGGAGCAACTTGAAGATTTGCAAGAAAACCCTGCGGAACAACTTGGAGGTTGAGCTTCCTTAAAGCTTCACAAAGCTCAGGCTGGAACGGCTTGATAAGAAGGCTGTTGCAATATGCCTTTCTGCTCAAAGCATCTGCAATCACATTTGCCTTGCCAGGAGTGTATTCAATGCTGGGATCATACTCTTGGATCATTTCAACCCAACGAGTCTGGCGGAGGTTCAGATTCGGCTGTGTGAAGATGTACTTCAAGCTCTTGTGATCGGTGAAGATGTCGACTTTTCTGCCCAACAACAGATGTCTCCACGTAATCAAAGCATGTACCACAGCTGCTAGCTCGAGATCATGTGTGGGATAGTTCTTCTCACTTGGCTTCAGCTGACGAGAAGTGTATGCCATAATTCTCTTGTCTTGCATAAGCACACCACCAAGACCTTGAAGAGAAGCATCGCAGAATACTTCGTAGGGCTTGGACTCATCTGGAGGAGTAAGAACTGGAGCAGAGACGAGCTTTTCTTTGAGAGTTTTGAATGCCACTTCACAATCTGGAGACCAGTAGTACTTGACATTCTTCTGCAGCAAGTTGGAAAGAGGCTTGACAATCTTGGAGAAGTTCTCAACGAACCTTCTGCAATAGCTGGCAAGACCAAGAAAACTTCGGAGTTGCTTGACATTCTGAGGAGCTTCCCAGTTGACAATTGCTTCAACTTTCTCGGGGTTTACCGCAATACCGTCAGCTGAGATGATATGGCCCAAATACAAGACCTTATCGAGCCAAAATTCGCACTTGGAGAACTTGGCATAGAACTTATGTTCACGAAGTCGGTCAAGAACAAGACGGAGGTGCTTTTTGTGATCTTCTTCATTCTTGGAAAATACCAAAATATCATCCAGATACACAAGCACAAACTCGCCGGTGTAGGGGTTGAAGATGTAGTGCACCATTCTCGAGAAGGTAGGAGGAGCATTGGCGAGACTAAAAGACATGACTGTATACTCATATGAACCGTAGCTCATTCTGAAGGCAGTCTTGGGGATGTCTTCCTCGCGAATGCGAATTTGGTGATAGCCCATTCGGAGATCGAGCTTAGAGAACACTTTAGCTCCTTTGAGCTGCTCGAACAGTTCGTTGATGTTGGGGAGCGGATACTTGTTCTTTATTGTCTTCTTGTTCAATGGCCGGTAATCGACGTAGAGGCGCTCCGTGCCATCTTTCTTCTTGACAAATAAGACACCACAGCCCCAAGGAGACGTACTAGGCCTGATGAGACCCAAACGCTCCTGTTCATCAAGCTGCTTCTTCAATTTCTTCAATTCTTCTGGAGAGAGCTTGTACGGACGCCAGCATGCTGGCTCAGTACCCGGCTCGAGTTCAATGACGAATTCCACCTTACGGTGTGGAGGCATGCCTGGAAGTTCTTCAGGAAAGACGTCTTCGTATTCGTTAACCACCGGAATTTGAGAGATGGCATTAATCTCGCCCTTATCATTGAGAGAGAAAAGCCTGATAATGTTATCCCTGGAGGCAAAGATAATCACATCTTCATCAGGATGAGTAATCTTGACTTCCTTCTGTGCACAGTCAATTTGAGCATCATGCTGAGAAAGCCAGTCCATTCCGAGAATAAGGTCGATGTCAGAATTGCCAAGAACCATCGGAGAGGCCAGAAATCGATAATCACCCATGCGAATAGAAACATCCGGAGCATATAATCTTGAAGTCATGCATCTGCCCGGAGAAATAACTTGCAACATCTTTGGCAAAGGCACTGTGCCCACATTGTACTTGGATGCAAATGGGAATGACATGAAGGAATGTGAAGCACCCGAATCAAATAACACTTTAGCAGGAAAAGAGTTCACTGGAAGGTTACCCAAAATCACATCAGAAGAATTCTCTGCTTGCGCTGCATTCATCAAATTCACCCTTGCTGCCTTTGGATCATGCTTGACAATAGCCGAACTGACAGGTGGAGGAGGTGGAAGGCGCTTCGGGTTGGGGCACTTGTTAGCATAATGACCCTTCTGGCCACACTTGTTGCACACCACTTCTGAGAGAGGACGAAAATGAGAACCACTTGACTTGGAACCTCGAGACTGAAACTGGTTCTTTGACTGGTTGCTCGGGTTGGGTGGGTGGGAGAAACCACGTCCACTAGAGTTCTTGTTGTTGTTGGAGTTGTTGGAGTTGTTGTAAGGAGCTCGAATCACTGGAGGAGGAGGAAGCCAAAATTTCTGTTGTTTCGAGACCATCTAAGACGATGAGGAGGAGTGAACGGCATCTCGAATCCTCTTTTTGGAAGCCTCCATCTTGAGCTGGGCTGCCTCTTGCTTAAGCGCCATGTTATAGAATTTGTCGAACTCATCGGGCTCGAACAAGGTGAGAGCAAGTTGAAGTTCATCTTTCAGACCTCCGCGGAACTGATAGATCTTGCTCTTGGCATCTGGAATGTCTTGCTTAGCATAGCGGGCGAGGTTTTGGAACTTGACATTATACTGGTAGACAGTCATAGAGCCTTGCTTCAGGTTGCGGAATTGCTCACGCATACCCTCGATGACACTTGTTGGAATGTGGTGAGAGCGAAAGTCCTTGCAGAAATCCTCCCAAGAGATCACACGACCTGGCCTGGAGTCTTTGTACTGCTGACACCAGTCAGCTGCTTGGTCTTTGAGTTGGAAGGCTGCAAACTTCACATAATCCTCTTCTCTTACGTTACTGCACTCAAAATGCTTCTTGATATCGGTTAACCAATCTTCAGCATCAAGAGGGTCGACACAGTAACTGAAAGCTTTTGGATTATTGGCCAAGAACTGGTTGAGAGTAGCATGGTGCTGCTGGTTGAAGAAGTTGCCTTGATTCCCTGGAACACCCTAATTAGCTTGATTAGCTTGCATCTGCTGCATCATCTGCATCAACATCTGGGTGTTCTGATTTGTAGTCTGCATAATCGCTCTCCATGCCTCAGACGGAGGAGGAGGGGAAGGAGGACGATCTGGGACCTCTTCACCCTCTGGGTTAGCGTTGGGAACCCGTTTCGGAGCCATCCTGAAAGAGATGACCACGAATCAGCAATTTGATTGAAAGAAGGTATAAGCTGAAACAACGGATTGAAATGCAACATAGTCTTCACAAGAATCATTCGAACGAGAGGAACGAATGAAATTCTCAGCTTAATGATAACAACAATCTTCACGAGAAGCCACATAGGGGACGAAAGGTAAATAAGAAAAAACACAAGGTACAGATGGAAACAAACACAAGATAGGAGCTTCGTTCTAACATCTTTGTGCTGAAAGCTTATGAACGCATTACGAAAGGGTTTTGCAATCCCCGGATCAGCATAGCCAAGGACCCTTTAAGATGCAACTCCCGATCGGAACATCGGCCATAAAACCACTTCACTCAATGTAGAACCCCGAACTCGCTAACCTGCATTCGTTGGAAGAATGCCTACGATCTACTGGATAAACCCACCTATGAATTTCCGAAAGTTTCCAGTTATGCAATCAGGTGTTGGGGATACAGGGGAAGCACCGCGCAATCAACTCTAAACCTACATCCAGCTGTATCCATCCTTCAACACATAACCAGTCTTTCTCGGAAACCGTCTACCTCGGACCTTCGAAAAGCATCCACTATACCAAGCTATGGCAATACTCCCGAACTACCTCCCCAGTACTGGGTGATGTCGGGGTTATCTTGCCACTAACCGTATAGGAGAGATTTTCGATGTCGGCCATCTTAAGTATTTAGTACTGCCGCGATATGCTTGTGACGACAATACCCCGAAGCTCAACTCCCCGGTACACTACCACAACCCCTAATGTCAAGAGGCATCGAGAACAATATTCTCGTCACAAGAACATCGAAACAATCCAACAATACTCACGAGATTCCTAAAAAAAATTTGGTGCAATTTTTGAAAGTAGAAGAGGCAAGAGTAGTCGTCAGGAGTCCTCACCAAAGTGAAAGGGGATGAGAAGCAAAGAAATCCTACTCTCTGATATAATATAGGACTCAAAATATTTTCAGTGTGTGCCTAGACTCGACCGTCAACGATTCGATCAATCAGTGGGGGATTCTAGGTCGGAGAAGGCTCTGAATACCAACTTGTAATGCCCAGGATGGGACTATATCTCCTACGTGTCGAGGCACGACTTAGAGATATAAGCCCATGCTGGAATGATTGCAAGTTTGGTATCTTTGCACAACTCATGTAAAAATGGGGATGTAAACAGAAAAGATAGTTGGCTTACACTCGCCACGTCACACAAATACATACATATCCAATCATCATACAAAAGAACATCACATCCCATCTAAGGGTAAAATCCAAATGTCAAGATACCAAACATAATTTAAATCCACAGGTCGGATCGAATCCTAGTAGAAGTTCCACTACTGATCATCAGGATAACGAACATAGTAATGGCTACGCTCCTCGTCGTACTCCCAGTCTAGCTCGGTGCCATCACCTGGATAGCTCACCATCGGACCTGCATCTGGTGTGGTGAAGTAACTATGAGCCACAGAGGACTCAGCAATCCCGTTCCCGGGTAACATGACTATTTAAGCCTTGGGTGTGGAACAAGGCTGAAGAAAGTAAAAGAGTCTGCAGCAGCAACTAGCACTAGCTTACGCAAAAGAGAGCAAGAAGAGAAGGTGCCTCGGTCGAGAGATGATCACTAAGTGATCCTGAACTAATCAAGTCAAACATAACCCCATCGTGTTCATCTCCCGAAAACCCCTTTCGGAAAATGACAGTCACGATACACACGCTGGTAGTGTATTGGTTCAATGTGTCAAGTTTTCTACAACCGGATATTAACAAGCTCCCATCTGCCACATAACCGCGGGCACGGCTTTCGAAAGTTTAAAACCCTGCAGGGGTGTTCCAACTTGGCCCATGACAAGCCCACGATCCGCGGAGTCGCAACTCCAAAGGTGGGAAGACCCGAGTATTCTCGGAATCCCATGCTCAAGATACTCCGAACTAAGGTAAGGCTAATCCAGCAAATCCTCCCGGCGTGCCGACACCCTGATAGTAGCCGCGCGTATCTCGTCTCAGGCCACGACCGGATGAGACATCCTACAGGTGTATGCCAGATACCTCGGGTTTCCCCAAGGCGGCCCCGCAGTCTGCTCGTTTCGGACCAACACTCATGAGGAGCACTGGCCCGGGGGTTGTTGATTAAGAACTCGGGTTTGCAAGACCCTATGCAAGTTTTATTAGTTATTAGGCGAATAGTACCAATGTTGGGACTTGCTGGAAAAGACTTAGCACTTAGCGGTTTATCGAGGGGGCCCCATAACCCCAACCGTGTGAGGAACGCATAATCAAGGAACATAACACCGGTTTATGCGGTTCCTAGCGGCATGAGTGGAACAAATCACCAAGCAAAAGGCTTAGCCTTCCACCCATTGCCAATATATATAGTTGTTTTCATTTTAAGCATTTATATAGTGTGATATAACCCAACAAACTTCAACATGAAGCAAGCATCTTCAACTTCACCTGCAACTAGCAACGCTATAAGAGGGGCTGAGCGAAGCCTACGTATAGCCAATCAAGGGTTTGCATAGGTAGGGTGGTCAGACATGAACATGGTTACAAGTAGGAGGCTGACATGAAAGACATAGGCATCGAGGCAAAACTATAGATCGAGACTACTAGCAATAGGCAAAAATAGTAATGGTATCCGGGTTCGGTCATCTTGCCTGAAGAGTTGTCGATCGGATCGAAAGAGGGGTCCTCGTTCTCAAGCTCGGTGGTAACCTCGTGCTCGTACTCGTACTCGGTCTCAGCTTCCGGCTCTAATCACCACAACCACACAAGGCACGAATCAACAAGATGCAATGCGCACACAAAAATGATGGATGCATGACTTATGCACTATGGGAGCACAAGGAGCATGGAAAATAGCACTCAAGCAAAATACTTCAAAACATGATAACAATAGGATATTATGAATCTACATGAAAAATCAACCAAGTTTCATATAAGACTTGCTGAAAACGGAGCTACGGGCTAAAAGTTATGCCCGAAACAAGAAATATGCACAAGCTGAAAATTACAGCAACATAGCAACTTCGGGGCAAGAAATAATTAACCTACATCACTCAAACATCATGGCAAAGAGTATGGACATAAACTAGACATATCCTACAGCAAATAAGTCCATTGGTGCACCCCCAAAGGAGCCACGGATCAATAGCAACAAGCTATGACATATTGAATTTGACAACAAAATCCTGACGGCAGTATTTTATTGCAACTTTGGAGCAAAAGTTAAATATGCTACAGCCACTCAAATAAACATGTGAGAGCATGAATGGATAGCCAACAATATGTACAGCAAGGAATCATCAAGAGTCACCCCCAAACTATCATGGATTGGCCTAGAACAACAAGCAAACATGGCATCTGGGAATTACAGATTCCAGACTTAGTGAAATTTCACTAAGTGTTAAAACAGCAGTTTCATCATGTCATCTTTGAGAGCAAGTTTAAGTCACCTCAAAACTAAACATGGCAAGTGGTAAGCACCACAACAAAGTACACATGATGGTGATTCCAAAACACCTAAGCATGCATCATGGAGATAAACACAACGATAGCAATGAGCTCCTCAAGATGACATTTCATAACAAACTTAATGACATAACAGCCACATAGCACTTTGCAACGGAGGTAATCATGGCAAGATTAAATCTATCATGCAAGTCTAAGCAATCATCATGTAGAGCATGACAAGACGAACACGTGGACATGTCATTTGCATCATTCGGATAAACGAGCACCAAGTTATCACTATGCAAAGATGGCATGAAAAACAACACTAACATCAGTTTATAACGGAATGCACTCTTGCAACAGATATTTAAGCATCTAGATGATCTCAAACATTCATGGCACAAAGGAATGAAATGTAGTGCAAGTCACCACGAACGTCTGGACATGTCATTTGCGCAAAACGGAGCACCACACACAAAGTTATCACTATATGAAAATAGCATCAGACAAGTAAAATATCTTCAGACTTAGGGAATTTGGGACTACCTCAGATCTGAAAAAAAAATGTCAAACGGGCTGGATCTGGAAGTGGATCGGGCTGGGGTCGGATCCGGGCGCTAACGGGCCCGCGGCGGTGCGGTCAACGGCCCAGGGGGGGGGGGCGGCGGATGGTCGGGCCGGCCCACCTGGCGCGGCCCGCGGCAGGAGGCGGTGGCGCTGGGACGGAGTGGCGGCTGGGCCGCGACTGAACGAGGGAAGGCCCACGGCAGGAGGCGGATCGAGCCCAGGCGGCTGCGGATCGGCCCAGGCGGCTGCGGATCGGGCCCAGGCGGCTGCTCGATCGGATCGGGTTCGGGGACCTGCTCCCGAGTGACCGAGGCGCGGCGGCGGCGATGCTGGCTTCGTGGCCGGCGGCGGGCGGCTAGCCGGCGGGCGGTCTGGCCGGAGGGCGGTGAGGGACCGGCGGCCCTCGGAGGCGTGAGGCGGAGGAGGCCCGGGTGGCGAGGTAGGCGGCGGCGCAGCTCCTCGAGCTCCCTCGGGAGCCCACCGGCGGGGAGAGGCAGGGGGGCCGCGGCGGCGCGGTGGCGCCGGCCGGCGAGGCCCGCGGTGGCGGCAGGGTCGGCGAGGAGAGGTGAGGCCGGGGCGGCGGAGGGAGCAGCTCCGGGCGGCGGGGTAGCTGGAGGCGGCCGGTGAGCTCGCCGGAGAGGGCGGTGGCGCGAATTCCGGCGAGGTTTCCGGCGAATTCCGGCGGCTGGAGGAAAAAGAAGGTGGATGGAGGAAGAAGATGGGGGCTAGGGTTTCCTAATTTTGGGGCAAAATTTGAGGAAGGTGGACAAATATATAGGCACAAGGAGCTAGGGTTGTCCAAATGAGGTGTGGTTTTCGGCCACACGATCAGAATTGGATGGCCTAGATGAAGGGAGGGGTTTGGGCTGATTTGGTGGGCTGTTGGAGGGGTGTCTTGGGCCTCAAAGTGGAGGCACTTTGAGCCCACGAGAATAACTGTTGGAGCACCAAACGAACTCCAAACGCGACGAGATTTGACAGGCGGGTTACACACACCAAAACAACAACACACGACAAGTCTCGCGCCAAACCGGTAACGTTACACGGCCAAACACCAAAGTAGGCCTCGGAGATACCACGGACACGTGAGGAAGCTCCGGAACGCAAAACGGACAACGGGAAGGAACGCGTGGAACCGGATGCAAACGACAACACAAATGCAATGCGATGCACATGACTACATGATATGAATGAATGCCACACACGCACACAACAAAACGACGAAAACCCAAACGACGAAGAAGCCGAAATGGAATTGATGAAGCCGGAGATATATTATATGCCCAAAAGGGAAAGTATTACATCCGGGGCATTACAATTATGGGACAGAGGGAGTACCATCTTGCTTCTCTACACATCATTCCACCAATTTAAATAGGTAAATGCCTCCTGGCAGATGTTTGACAAGAGCCAACCGCCAGACCAACTGATAGAAATTGATCCTTTTTTCTTCTCACGGCTGAGATTCATTTCAAAATCTGTCGTTTGTTTCAAAATTGCTTAATATTGTGGCCACGTCTTCATCCTCTAACATCCCAAATTCTCAATTTGGAATGTTATACATAGATTTTTTTTGGAACGAAGACGCTAGAGGCGTCCGGCTTTAAATTAATAAAGCCACCAAGGCAACGTCATCACACACATAATTCGTTATTACAGACCATAGGAAGTTTAAGAGAATAAGAAACTCCATGCCCTTCCAACAACTAACACATCAAAGTAGCATGGAAAGAGCATAGATCCAAAAACCGCAGCACCTAAGTGGCAGGAGGAGGGGATCCATCATTTTGTCGTGTCAGCCTCGTCACCGTATTGATCTTCTCCATCACTGCTTGCATGTACTGCTCGTCACGCGCTTTCCCCAACGACATTCACACCTGAAGAAAAAGATGGCATTTGAAGAAGATGTCAGCTGGATGGGTTGGGAATTTTTTTTTTCGATGGTAATTTTGTTCCTAGCCGTCCAAAGAGACCATAATAGCGCCCCAGCGCAACGCCATAGAATACGAGCGTTCGACCCTTTCTGAGTGTTAAGAATAGCTAAGAGGTTCGAAGAGGATTGGGGGTTCCAATTCTTGGAAAAGGTCTCACGAACCGCACTCCACGCAAACCTTGCCAGCACGCATTGGAAAAAGACATGGTTTGCATTTTCGCCCAATCCGCAAATAGAGCAAGAGCCGTCAGCGGGCCCATTGCGTTTCGCCACATTATCGGAAGTTGGCACCGGTTCCGCACCATTTGCCACATGAAGATCTTGATTTTTAGCGGCAGGCCCGCCTTCCATAGTCCCCTGGCCATGGCTAGCACAGGGCCTTCGGTCATCTTGGAGTATATGGACTTAACCGTAAATTGCTTTGAAGCCGTAAGTTTCCAGGATATGATATCTGGCTCATTAGATAGGTTAATATCCCTCCAAGCCGACACGAGGCCATCCCAGCTAGAGGCCTCGTCCTGCCCCAAGGTGCGAATAAAAGAGATCGCCGGAGGATGGACTCTAAGGGCGTCGGCAACCATAATATTAGTGTCAGTGGCAAGATGGTATAGATCAGGGTGAGATTGCCACATCGGGGCATTTTCCCACCAGTGATCTAGCCAGAATCAAGTAGATTCGCCATTCTTGACTCCAAAATGTGCCCCCAAAGAGAAAGCCGGTCGGACTTCTTGGATCCCTTTCCAAAAGGACGACCCGGAGGGCTGCGCCTTGAAGACGTTTCCGTCCGGGAAGTACTTTGCCCGTAAGATTTTGGCCCAGAGTCCCGACTCGTTGTGTGCCAATCGCCACCACCATTTGGTTAGGAGGGCCACATTCATAAGTTTGGAGTTTGTTACCCCAAGGCCTCCCAACCTTTTAGGACGGCAGACTGCCGCCCATTTGACCAAGTGATATTTCCGTTTGGTCCCGGCTCCTTCCCAAAAGAAACGAGACCGCGGGGTATCCAATTTGGCATGCACGCCGTCAGCCAAAAGATACAGACCCATAGTAAAAATGGGAAGAGAGGATAGGCTCGAATTGGTCAGAATGAGTCTAGCCGCCGAGGACATAAATCTACCCCTCCAAGGACTAACCCTGTTGAACACTTTCCCGTAAATGGGCTCCCATTCCGCGATGGTAAGGCCTCTGGTAGAGATAGGCAGCCCCAGGTATTTGATCGGGAAAGAGCCACGCTTACAGTTCAGTGAGTTCGCCACCCTAGCGCTCGAATGATCGTCCATCCCTATGGTGATCACTTCGCTCTTAAGGAAATTGATCTTGAGCCCCGACATAAGCTCGAAGGCGAGGAGCAGCAGTTTGACGGATGCCACACTACTATCATTGGGTTCAAAGAGTAGCATCGTGTCATCCGCATATTGTAAGTAAGAGACTCCTCCGGGGATGAGGTGAGGTACCAAGCCGGAGATGTGACCCGCAGCCCTAGCACAGTTGATTAACGCTGCTAGTGCGTCGGCCACAAAATTGAAGATCTGGGGGGGAGCTCGGATCACCCTGTCTGAGTTCCCTTTTATTACGAAAGAATTTTCCCAACACACCGTTAATGGTGACGGCCGTATGACCGCTGGACACCAGGTGCATAAGACGGTGCACAAAACCCGCCTCAAAACCCTTTTTGAGGAAGACTTCTTGTACAAAGGCCCAATTCACTCGATCGTAAGCCTTCTCGAAATCGAGTTTAAGGAGCACTCCCTTAGCTTTGGTCCTTTTGAGTTCGTGCATGATTTCCAAGAGTACAATCAGTCCCTCTAGAATGTTTCTATGTTTAAGGAAACCCGTTTGGCTATGGCTAATGATCCGTTGGGCAATTGGGGCGAGGCGTGAGGCATATGCCTTTGAGCAAATCTTGAAGGGGACATTAATGAGAGTGATAGGTCGAAAAAGCCTGATATTGTCTGCCCCTTTAACCTTTGGGATAAGGCTAATGGCCCCATAGTTAAGACGTGAGAGGTCAATCGTCCCTAGGGCAAAACCGTTAACAATCGCATAGAACAAGTGTTTAAGGTTGGGCCAAAAGCGCTTGAAGAACTCCACGGGCCAGCCATCCGGGCCAGGCGCCGTGTCGTTCTTCATATCCATTAGCGCCTTATCAATCTCCTCTGGGAGGAAGGAGAGGGCCAGTCGATCATTTTCCTCCTGAGACACCTTTTCCGCGGGATCCCACAGATCCGTGCGTAGGCAAAGAGGTTTATCATTCGCCGTCCCCAAAAGGCCAATGAAAAACTCATAAATGTGGGCCGAGATTTGTTCCTGGGTGAGCAACAGTCCAGTGCTGGATTGGAGGCAAAGGATAGTGCTTTTCCTTTTCCGTCCGTTCGCAAATGCGTGAAAGTACCCAGTATTAGCATCGCCCTTCGTCACCCATTTGACACCGCCCCTACGGTGCCAATATTCCTCCTCTGCTCTCAGTAGGGCAAGGACTTGGTCTTCCAACATGTATCTATGGGCCCACTCAGATTCAGAGAAGAGACGCTGATCTTCTTCCAGGTCGAGATTAGCAATCTCCTCCGTGAGCCGAGCCCGTTCTTTCTTAGACAAACTGCCCTGATTAGCCCCCCAGCCACGCAGAAAAGTCCGCAGCTTGGCCGCCGCGGCGGTCCACAATTCCGCGGGACCCCTTTGAGGCCCCAAAGAAGAACAGATAGCGTCCCATCGCTCTCCGACCAACTGCTCGAACCCCTCGGACTCGAACCAAGCCGTTTCAAAGTAGAAACGTTGGCTGCGACAAATTGTTTCCTCCCCTGAGGAGAAGATGAGAGGCACATGGTCCGACCCTATGCGCGTTTCTGCCACCAGCGAGCATAGGGGGAATAGGGTTTCCCACTTGGGAGAGAAAAACACCCTGTCCAGGACGCTCCGAACCGGATTAGTTTGTTTGTTGGTCCAAGTAAACCTGGCTCCAGTCCGCGCCGCCTCTCTGAGGACAGCAGAGGCAATTGCCTGATTGAACATGGACACCCTTGTCCAGTCAATATTGTCGTTGTTCTTGTCCGCACCCGAGCGGATCAAGTTGAAATCACCCCCAACAACCACAGGAAGATTGAGGTTTCGCTTAACACCCACTACCGTAGAAATCTCACGAAGAAAATCTTGGGAGCGCTCGTGGTTAGCAGGGCCGTAGACGCAGATGGTCACCCAAGTGAGCCCCGAGCCCTTATGTTTAGTAGTAGCATATAAACAAAACGCACCCACCTCCCAAGCCAACACATCGCAAATATCTCAGTTGCAACCCATAAGAATGCCACCGGAATGACCCGTAGAGGGTAACCAATGCCACTCGAAACGTTGAAGAGGGTCATAAGCAAGGAGATCTCTGTGAGAGAAGTCAAGTTTAATCGTTTCTTGCAGGGCAATAAAATCGATGCGTTCCTTAGCAATGTACTCCCTAAGTTGGGTGCGACGGCCAGCATGGCCCCCGAATGTTCCAAAAAAGGAACCGCATCTAAATCACACGATTACGGAAGCGAACGCCTCTAGAGGTGATCGCTTTGGCCACTCGCTTCTTTGTCTGGCCCCGCCCGTGCGAGGCCAGCGATGAAGAAGAAGGAGCACAGGCTTCCCTAGTCTGTGCTTCCTCACCGGGCGCCACTTCATCTCCAGCCCCAACTGGAATGATAGCAAGGTGATCTGCCGCAGCGCACCTGGCTGCGGCCTCAGCCAAGGAGGCCTGAGCCTCTTCCCGAGCCCGAATTAAGGATATGAGTTCGCCAGGGGGGTTGGGAACACAGACACCCGAATCATCTAAAATGGACGCGAGATGCTCGTCGGAAAAAGCGTTAAGAATACGAAAAGAGGGAGGGGGCTTACCTGCGGCCTACATGTTCTTGTCGGCGATGCGGAGCTGCGCACTTTCCATGGATGAAAGCTCGCCCAGCTTGGCCTTGGCACGGGCACTAGGAGTACGTTGCGCCACCGGCGTCGCCTTAGAACGCTTGGCCTTGCTGTTGGTCCCGGTGGCTCCTAAAGCCGCTCCCAGCTCCCCGCCTAGTTCCGAAGAATTCCCCGCCGCCGCCGTCGTTGTTGCTTTGGAGGCCGGCTTCCGGCCTGCCGTCTTCTTAGGTTGGCGGCCCGCACTGTTCGAACCCCGTCGCGGGCCCGGAGTCAGCTCGCAGTCACCAAGCACCACCATCTCAGGATCTTCAATCATAGGAGTGGTGGTGGGGGGAGGCAACTTAGACGTGCCGGCACCAACCTTACACGCAAGTGGTAAAGCCTCAAGATTGGACCCGTACTCATTGAAGGAGTTGTCGAGCGACCGAGCCAGCGGGGGGACACTGACGGTCGTATCTTGGGTCGCCATCCCTATGGCCCCAACCTCAGAGGTCAAAGCTCCCAGCTTCTCCCAAGTTTCTGTGTCAATGGAGGTGTCATGTAACCTCTCGCCGGGCTCCTCCGTAGCAACATGCATGGGGGGATGGTGTCCTTGGTCGGGCCTGGCACGCGCGCCCCACCGGAGCCGCTAGGGTTCGAGCCATGGGCGGGTGGCAGTTGCGCGCACTGCGCCTTGGCCGGCGCCGTGATCTTGGGAGGATTTGTGGCTGCCACCACCATGTGAGCACGCTCGCCGCCGCGCTTAGGGAGGACCTCCCGTTCCACTTTGATTTGGTATCCCTCACTGTTGAACCAAACTTCCACCACCCCGTTGAGCTTCTCGGGCGCACGGCAAGCTATCTTCATCCTGACAGGCCCCAACCTGATCAGCGATAGTTCGTCGACCACAATTGGCCGACCCAGCATCCGTAGGCCCTCCTTGATGCGGTCCTCGCGCCTGTGTTTTTTCGGGATGCCGTAGAGACGGACCCAAGTCTCTGGCATCAGCATAGGTTGGATCTCTTCATGAAGCATATCCCGCACCCTTGCGGTTATGTCATGGATGGAGAGGAAGAGCTTGCCACTAGACTTGGCCATGTGAAGGAGGTCTGCAGAAGGGAAAACCACAAGGAAATCATTGTTGCCGACTTGAGTCACCTGCTAATCCCAATCGGTTGCCACCATATGCTTCAACTCTTGTTTGAGAATGCGGAGCGTCAGCTTCCCAGGCTCCGCAGAAAGAATCGCCGCGTTCTTGATGCGCTCATCGATGGGAGTCTCCAGCTCGTCGTCGTCATCATACTCCAGGCAGAAGAAGCCCTCTCCGGAGATGGCACTCCCCATGATCTCCAGATGAAGTTGCCGCCCCCTCGTCGGACAATTAGCCGAGGCGTGTCCTTCCTCTTTGCATAGCACGCAAAGAGGCTTGAACTTACACTTAGACTGATAGTGGCCGAGGCGGCCGCATTTGAAGCACTCCACCTCCGGGGCTTCCTCCACCGGAATAGGCTCCGCCGCCGTGCCCTTGGAAGCACCAGGGAAAGCCAAACCCGCCGGATCTGGGGTGGCCCTAGGCTTCTTAGGCAGCGGGGCCTCCATGCTGCCCCCCGCATGGAGATGCCCATCCGCTTTCTTCTCCAGCGCACGCCGACGCTGGAAACTCAGCTTCTTATTCTTCTTAGCTTGTTGCTGGATCCACCATGGGGGAGGGGGACCCCAATCCCCCTCGCGCCCGCCGTGCTCGCGCGCTCCATCGGTCCACGCACGGCCATCTCGCCCGTCCGAGCGGTCCCGCATCGATCTCTTGGCCTTGTCACGGAGCTCTTTCTCCCTCCGCCGCTCGGCCTCCGGGTCCGCATCCTCCATGGGGCGTTTCTCAGCACGCCGGTCGCCCATCACCGCCGCCGCGAAGGATCTGAGGAGGGGAGGAGGGGGAGCAAGAGGCTTGAGAGTGCGGGCGCAGTGAGCAAATCGCCACACCTCAAGAGGAGTGGCTGGAAACCCTAAATGGGGATCCAGACTCCCTCTTCGCAACCATATATACCCCCCACCCTTCGCCGTCACGGGCCCTGTTGGAGTGGGCCGAGGGGGCCGGGGGGGGGGGGGGGGGGGGGGGGGGCGACAGGGTCCGACCGCACAGGCCCAGCGAAGACACCCTTCTCCACAGGGCCACAGGGCAGGGCACCCGAACCAGAGCGGGCCCCCGCGGTCAATCCCCCTACAGACGGGCCAACTGAAGCAAGCCCAACCTGGCCGCTCGGCCCAGGATGCTCGCCTGGCCCAACCCTAGGACCAGCGGCCCCCAGCTCCTCCGCCCTGGCGCGTGACTGCGCCGCCGCCCCCGGCGCCGGAGACGGAGCAGGAGACCACAGCTCCGGCCACTCCGCTGAGGGGGACCCCGGGCCGGCCATCAGCGACCTCGCCGCTGTCGTGGGCCGGCTAGAGCGAGCCACCTCAGTCCACCCCCCAAAGCCAGTGGTCACCGACGGCCGCCAGATCCGCCTCGCCGTGGCACGGGAACCCTTGCCACCAGGGGCAAAACGACGGTCCGGTGCCCGCGCCGACCTGGACGCCGCCGCAGCGAAAGCCACGAAGTCACCCACCGTCGGCCCCGCCGGGATCTTGCGCGGATCGATCCCCGACGGAGAGAGCTCCCCAGCCGCCGGCGCATCGTCCTCCTCATCGGAGTCCTCCGCCGCAAGGGCCCAGAAACGATTAGCCCGGGTGCCAGCGGTGCTCGCAGCCAGCTCCGGCGCCCCAACCTCCGCCCGAGGTTTGCCGACGCGGGGGGAGCCACCGCCGTGGCGAACCACCGACCAGCCCCCCGACACGTACAACGACCGATCTGACCGCGGCGCCCCAGCGCTCGCACCCCCAGCCACACGCGGGAGGGGGTCGGTCGAGGCCCAGCACGCCGGTGCGACGCCGTCCCGAGGCCTGCGCGGCGTGTCCGCCCCGTCCGCACCGACGCCAGCGCGGGGGCCGTCGCCGCCGTCGCCAGCGAGCAGTGCCAACGGCTCGATTTCAAAAGCCATCCTCGCCTTCACTACTCCGAAGAACAAGTTTCAGGGGAAGGCAATTATCCCTTAAACTCATGTTATACATAGATCATACTGCATTGCATATTTTACTGCATTTGTGCGTGGCAATCCTCGAAGATTCTAAGCGCCTCAAGGACCTACGGAGAGAGTTGGGAATTCTACCATTTTCGTATTTGAGTTTTCTCAAATACCGGTACGAGGATCACTGTGGTTTTAATTATTTTTCTTCCCTAAAAATATTTCTTAATAAAATATATGAGCGGAGATAATATGACTTCTCCAAAATAAAAGAAATATTGGAGGAAAAATATTAAAATCACTTTTGGTTTTTATTTCGGATTTATTTGCGATTTTATTTGCATAGGAAAAATGCGCGTTTTTCAAAATTGCATTTAGATCCGAGAAAAATGTTCACTTTGTCATAAATATTATTAGAGGACGGTGAAAATTTATTTCGGAATTTTTGGAGTCCGTTTAGTTTTTCTTTCGCTTGTTTTAGTGCGTCAGGACTAAAAAAAAGGGTGCACCGACCTAGTCAGGCCGTACCCGACCCGGACTCCCCCAGCCGGCCTTTATAAGGCGAGGCCCGAGGCCCGTAGCTGCCCAACCCCCGCGCCCTAACCCTAGCGTCGCCGCCGCCACCCGCCGCCGCCGCACGCTGCCGTCGCTGCCACGCCGCGCCGCCGCCGCACGCCCCGCCGCTGGTAGCCGCCGCCACCGGAGTTCACCGCCGCCGAGGTAGTTGCCGCCGTCGCTGTCTTTTTATAAAAAAACCGTTAGGTTTTTTTTAGTAAACCCCGGATCTGTTTTAATAGATCAGTTCGTTTTTTTCGGTTTAGTTAGTTAGCGGACGTTCGTCTGTACGTTCGTTTTAACGAATGCGGTTCGCCCGTTAGTCACAGACAGCGTACGTTCGTTCGTTAGTCTGTTCGTCAGTTTTCTTTTTCGGGGCTTTTTTCGTGATTATTTTCGATCGCGATTTCTGCCCTGATCTTGTTTTTAGTTTTTCTTTTCGCTCGAGAGTCGGAATCAGGCGATTCACAAGCCCAGATCTTCGTCTCGAAGCCCTCTTTCAGTTTAACCAACTTGAACAAGGTTTTGCTACTGTAAAATTTGATCGTAGACTAATCTAATAAACGGATCTTGTTTCTTTCGCAGTTTGAGATTCGTTGCTCCGTTTGATTTGATTCTTTTTGCAAACCGGAGTTCTTAAGTTGAACTTTCTGGTTAGATTTTCTTATTTGGAGTTATGTTTGTGCATCTTTGCTTGTTTGCTTATGTATGCTATTGTTTGCTTGCGATAGAATTCCTGGAGTGTGAAGCGTGCTACTACGAGTCTCTAGGTTTTGCGAATCATCAGCAAGGCAAGTAACACTTGCATCATATCCCTTTATTACCCAGTTTTTATGCATTAGATCAAACCCTCACACATTGCATTAGTAGGACCTCTTAACTTGTGGGTCTAGGAAGTAGATTGAGGTAGAACCTATTGCGTGCATTATTTTCAAACCCTTGGGAGTTACTTCTATGTTATGCCTAGGTTGCCATGCTATGCTTGTAGACGTGGTTTCGGTTTGAGAGAAATTCATGACAGATGTGAGTTGTTAAATTAATGGTTCAACTTAAGGTGGCTACTTGAATACACATCTGGGTGGATTGGTTGCAGGGCACCTGGAGAATCCAGTGTTGTCCTAGGAAATCCCGGGGGTACCGTGTGATTTTCCTATGGGATGCCACCCAGGCTCAAAGGGATCATAAAACTATTCATGCTAGAAACTTCCGTGTGCAGCCATAATGCCATTATGGGCTTTGGCATAATATGAGTAAGTTGTGTGAGCTCTTTCAGTGGTGGACTAGCAGATGTAGGGGAAAGTAGGTGTACCAGTCCACCCGGGGTAAAGAGTGAATACTTCTGAAAGACTGTGTCTCGGTCATCCGTTTCTCAAACACCATGCAGTGCGATAAATCCAATGGAGGAGATCGAGTCTTGTGGGGAAAAGTGTGCAAACCTCTGCAGAGTGTACAAACTAATCATGATTAGCCGTGTCCCCAGTTATGGACAATCTTGAGTATCTGGTACTTGAATTATTAGTTGATCTCATCACTCTAAAAATTAATTTGTTGGGTTAATGATGACTACTTTAATTGGGATTGAGTTGGAGGTACCTTCTCAATGATGTTTCAACTACCATGATAGTTAAAATAAGATATATTCCTTTGTTGTAGGAAAAAATTTGCTTTACGCAAAAACTTTAACCTTAGAGCCTCCACCAGCTAAATATGCATATAGTGTTAGCCTTTATTCTGTTACTTGCTCTACTGTGTTATCTTGCCAGCATATTCCATGTGCTGACCCGTTTCGGGCTACAACAGGTTACGTTGCAGACTTTTCAGACGAGGAGTAAGACGTGCTAGGTCGTTTGTCATGCACTCAGCTATGCCGTTGGAGTTGATGGACTCACTTATCTTCCAAGCCTTCCGCTGTTATTTTGTTAGATGGCCTTATGCCATAGACTTTTGTAATAAGTTCTCTTTTGAGACATTCATTGTAATAAGTGTGTGATTGCCACTCTGTTATAAATCCTTCAAGTACTGTGTGTGTCAGCATTACCGATCCAGGGATGACATTGAAACACAGAGACTTCAGTCTATTCGGATCGTTGTCGCTACAAGATGGTATCAGAGCACACGCTGACTGTAGGACACGACCACTAAGATAAACCCTAGGTCACTCTTCTCTACTCATTTTTGAATCCTCTCTATTTTCTACTCTTTAGGATGGTGGACCCAAGGAACAAGTTCACTCAACTAGATGAAGACACACCGACACTTGAAGGAAGTCACTAGGTACCTGAACATCGGAATACCAAGCTTCACCGGGACCTACACCGCCACTTTACCAGAAGAGGAGCGATGGAGTATTCAAGTTCAAATTCCTGGGAGGACCTTCGCACCATCCACTGAACCCATAGAGTTTTCTTTTGATGCACCAACCTGGAGCCTAGGCAAGAGTATGGCAGCCCACATTACCACGGGAGGTATTGGAGAAGTCTACAAGCAGGAGCTGAAGGACACTATCTACCAGATATGTGGACGCTGAGACGAGCAATGGGACATGATCAGTACCCGGAAGGACAGGTCCATTGCAGCATTCATCCAGGAGTTAAACCAGCACATTCGTCGACAGGGGCGTCAGATGTGCGCATGGATGATAGATTTGAAGAAGGCGCTAACCAGGAACTTGGAGCTAGAAGAGGAACTTAAGTCTACATGGGACGGATACGAGGAGGAGATGACAATACTTGTGGAGAAGAATGATGACTTGACAAGGAAGCTAGGAGTATTCATGGGAGATCTAGCACCAGGAGGAGAGGAAGAAGAAGAAGAACTCAAGGAGATTCGTTCTGAAGACTACATCATCATCGACGACACGGACTTGGACCCCGATGATAGTGATGATGACTATGAAGATGAAGCTGGAGCAGATATCATGGAATCTTCCGCCGATCAAAATTTCTAGATGAGCACCCTATGACTAGTAGTTTTTTCCCACACAGTATATTTTAGAGAACTTTGTAACGTTAGTTAGATCTTTGTATGCCCTTGTTTGAAAATTGATTGGTGTGATATGATTGTGTTTGTCTCATGTGCATATGGGTAGTGAATTTCTCTTAGACCTCATTTCTATTATAATCTCTTCCCTCTACACCCTCAGATGCCTCCGAGACGTGAGCCCGGATTTTTGTTTTCTCGTGAGCTCACTCAGTTGATCCAACAGCAGAACACTTTGATGCAACTTCTTGTCCAGAACAATCAGAACAATCAGAACAACAACAACAACCCTCCACCACCACCACACGTGGACAACCTGACACGTTTCCTAAGGTTGCAACCACCGGTGTTTGCTAGTAGCATTGAACCAATAGTTGCTGATGACTGGCTGCACAAAATTGGAAGGGATTTGACCACCGCCAATTGCACGGAAGCTGAGAAGTTGCGATTTGCCGCACATCAGTTGGTTGGACCAACATCAGCATGGTGGGAGAATTACACAGCCACTTTCCCTGTAGCCAATGTCACTTGGGATCAGTTTCAACAAGCTTTTCACATTGCCCATGTCTCAACTGCAGCTATGAGCATGAAGAAGCGAGAGTTACGCAAGTTGCTCCAAGGAAATCGTACTGCGGCTCAGTACGTAGATGATTTTAGTACCCTATCTCGTTATGCCCCGGATGATGTGGCCACAGATGCCGCGAAGCAGGAAAGGTTTATGGAAGTGCTGAATGATGAGATGAGCGTACAGTTGATGGTGGCAACCTTCAACAACTACCAGGAGTTGGTAGATAAGGCTCTTATGATTGAAGGGAAGCAACATCATATTGAGAGCCGCAAGAGGAAGTATGGACAAGGAAAGAATAATTTTGGAGCCCAGCAGAAGCACCGTTTCACCCCGAATTTGGGAGGATACACCCATAACCATGGAAGCCACACCCATAATGGAGGAAGTTCTCACAACCACAATGGCTCCAAGAATGGGAATGGGAATGGAGCAAACAATAATCAGAACCGCTCTACTCCATCCACACCCGCCAAGAGGGATTTGAGCCACATTACATGTTTCAAGTGCGGGAAGAATGGACACTACGCCACGGACTGCCCTGAAGCTAAGAATGGGAACGGCAATGGAAGTGCCGGGAAGAAGCCCAACCCGTTCAACAAAGGACAAGTGAACCACGTGACCGTGGAGGAGGTTGAAGAGCAACCAGATGCAGTTGTCGATAAGTTTTTGGTTAAGTCATTTACCGCAATAGTTCTTTTCGATACTGGTGCATCGCATTCATACATTTCAAGGGGATTCGTAAATAGACATAAGTTGCCCACCCAAGTCCTTAAGACCCCCATGTTAGTAAGTTCCCCAGGAGCAGAGTATATGGCACATCAAGGATGTTTTCAGACGCCATTGGTCATTGGACGCCATGTTTTACCCTCAGACCTGATAGTTTTGGAGTCACAAGGATTGGATGTGATACTAGGTATGGATTGGCTATCGATGTATGGAGGGAACATCGATTGTGCCGCTAAGTCTATTTTGCTTACCACCCCAGAGGGAAAAAGGATCAAGTATGTGTCTAGGCATTCGCCTAGAAGGACATAAGTGCATTCTCTCACGGGAGTTGTCCAGGAGGAAGTGCCCGTAGTAAAGGATTACTCGGATGTGTTTCTAGAGGAGCTACCAGGCATGCCACAGGATAGGGATATTGAGTTTTTGATTGAGCTATTGCGTGGCACCAAACCCATATCAAAGAGACCGTATCAGATGCCAGCAAATGAGCTAGAGGAGATCAAGAAGCATAATAAGGAGTTATTGGAGAAAGGATTCATTCGCCGGAGTTCATCACCTTGGGGAGCCCCAGTGCTTTTGGTCGAAGAAGGATGGATCTTTAAGGATGGTCGTTGATTATCGGGCACTGAATGAAGTGACAATTAAGAATAAGTACCCTCTGCCGATGATCAATGATTTGTTCGACCAACTACAAGGAGCTAAAGTATTTTCCAAGATCGATCTACGATCAAGATACCACCGGTTGAAGATCCGAGAGAAGGATATACCTAAGACAACCTTCACCACAAGGTATGTGCTATATGAGTATACGGTTATGTCATTTGGATTGACTAACGTCCCTGCCTATTTCATGAGTATGATGAATAATGTGTTCATGGAGTTCTTGGATAAGTTCGTCGTGGTATTCATTGATGATATCTTGGTGTACTCGAAGAACGAAGAGGAACACACGGAGCATTTGCGTTTGGTTCTCGAGAAGCTCAGAGAACATCATTGTACGCCAAGTTTAGAAAATGCGAGTTTTGGTCGAAGGAAGTTGGATTCTTAGGGCATGTTATATCAGGAGAAGGTATAGCAGTGGACCCCGTCAAAGTGCAGGCAGTCACTGAGTGGTTGGCACCCACTTCAGTTGGAGAGATCCGCAGTTTTCTTGGACTCGCGGGATATTACCGGAGATTCATAGAGATTTTCTCCAAGATTGCAAAGCCGATGACGACATTGTTGAAGAAAGAGACAAAGTTTCATTGGACTGAAGAGTGCGAAGAAAGTTTCCAGGAGTTGAAGAAACGGTTGACGACAGCCCCAATGCTGATCTTGCCCGATATACGCAAGGATTTCCAAGTGTATTACGATGCTTCACGCTTAGGACTTGGAGGAGTACTCATGCAGGATGAAGAGTTGTTTCTTATGCATCTCGTCAACTTCAACCGCATGAGTTGAATTATGCGACGCGTGATTTGGAGCTAGCAGCAGTTGTGCATGCGCTCAAAACTTGGAGACATTTCCTTATTGGGAATCGTTGTGATGTGTACAAGGATCACAAGAGTTTGAAGTACATTTTCACTCAGAAGGAGCTGAACTCAGACAAAGGAGATGGTTGGAGCTTATAAAGGATTACGATATGAAGCTGCACTATCATCCAGGCAAGGTCAATGTCGTTGCAGACGCTTTGAGCCGGAAGAGTTATGCAAATACCCTAGTGAAGGGAGGATTGCCAAAGGAGTTAGCAGAAGATCTCAGGGAGCTTTGTTCGGAGATAGTTCCTAAAGGTTTTGTTGCAACGTTGGAGGTTCAGTCAACATTGTTGGGAAAGATACGAGAAGCCCAGAAGGATGACTAAGAGATTGCCGAGATAAAGGAGAAGATGAGTGAAGGAAAAGCCAAGGGTTTTCGTGAGGACGAACACGACACCTTGTGGTTTGAGGATCGAATCTATGTGCCCAACAACGCCGAGATCAGGAAGTTGATACTACAGGAAGCACATGATTCTCCATACTCGATACACCCCGGAAACACCAAGATGTATTTGGATTTGAAGGAATGTTTCTGGTGGATGGGAATGAAGAAGGATATTGCAGAGTATGTAGCAGTATGTGATGTATGCCAGAGAGTGAAGGCGGAACATCAGAAGCCAGCAGGATTGCTACCGCCTATGCCGATACCCGAATGGAAGTGGGATAAGCTTGGCATGGACTTTATCACCGGATTGCCCAGGACCAAATCAGGATATGACTCAATCTGGGTAGTAGTGGATCGCTTGACCAAAGTAGCCCTCTTTATCCCCGTGAAAACCACGTATACCAGTGCAAATTTGGCCAAAATATACATGACCAGGATCGTATGTCTACATGGAGTTCCAAGGACCATTGTATCAGATAGAGGAACACAGTTCACCTCAAAGTTTTGGCATCAATTGCACCAGACTTTGGGAACGAGGCTGGAATTCAGTACAACTTTTCACCCGCAGACCGATGGACAGACCGAGAGAGTTAATCAGATTCTGGAGGACATGTTGAGAGCTTGTGCGCTAGATTATGGATCTAGTTGGGATGACAACATGCCCTATGCGGAGTTCTCATACAACAACAGTTACCAGGCCAGTTTGAAGATGGCACCGTTCGAAGCATTGTACGGGAGGAGATGCCGAACGCCGTTGATGTGTGATACGTCCAAAACGTATCTATAATTTCTGCTTGCTCCATGCCTCTTTTGTGTGATATTGCTATGATATTTATGCACTTCCATACACTTTTGATCATATTTGGACTAACCTATTAACTCAGTGCACCACAGTGCCAGTTCCTATTTTCTGCTGTTTTTCTATTTCAGGTTTCCCCCATATTAAAATTGCTCTAAAAATCCCGGGAAAAATACAGGAAAAATCAGCATACAGATAGCTTCGAGAATCACCGAAGCGGGGCCAGAGGGGAGCCAGGGGTGGCCCAGGCGGCCACCCGGCGCGGCCCCACCCCTGGCTGCGCCAGGGGGGCGCCTGGGGCCCCCTCTCCGCCTCTGGTGACCCCCCTTCACATATATATTCCTCGCGTCCCGAAACCCTCGAGGACGGAACCCTTTTTCGCGATCTCGCCTCTGTTCCGCCGCCGCAGCGCTTCCAAGATCGGGAGCATCAGGAGAACTCTTCCCGGCACCCTGCCGGAGGGGAGAAACACCACCGGGAGCTTCTCCACCACCATGGACGCTTCCCGGATGAGTCGTGAGTAGTCCACCTTGGACCATGGGTCCATGATCAGTAGCTATGTGATGTTCTCCTACCCTCTTTATTCTGCATGGTTTAGACCTCGTGAGCTGCCCTACATGATCGAGGCACATATGTAATCTTTATGCTGTTGCTCTGCTGAGTTTGCTGGGATCTGATGGATTATGAGATTATGTTCAGATTGTGTGTGAGTAATATATTTGATTCACCTCTTTTATATTTATGTTCTTGAGTAATTCTTGCATGTTCTCCGTTGCTGTTTATTGCTTTGGCCAAGTAGTAGGTAGTAACTCCAAGAGGGAATGTTATGCTTCATTGTGGGTTCATGCCCCCTGATGACTAGCTTGAGTGACAGAAACATGAGTCTAGGGGATGTGCTGTTGCCACAAGGGGGAAAACAACGGTGCTTGTACTTGTGGGTGCAAGGATTGTTTACTTTACGCAAAGTTCTTTTAATGCAGTTGTCTGTTGTTTTGAGTCTACACTTTGGGTGGGATTCGCACCTTAATACCAGCGAGATGTTCTGGATAGATATCTCAAGGTGGATGATTAGTAGTAGATGCAGATGGATTTCGGTCTACTTGCCTTGGCGTACCGCCCATGCTTTTGAGCCTCTACCTTTCTTTACAGCATAGTTAGCATTGGTTTGCGCACATAATCCTGTCAATTGCCCAGCTGTAATTTGTTTACCTCGCTTTGCTGTTTTATCGTCTTTTGGGAGAGAGACATCACTAGTGAACATCATGGGACCCCGGTCCATATTACCACCACTGATCACACCCGCTATTTACTTCCTGTTCTTATTTCCTAGTTGCAGTCATACCTATCATTATTATCTCTTGTGTTTGATCCTTTGTAAACGACAAGGCCGGAGGGATTGACAACCTCTCTGTACTCGTTGGGAGCAAAGTTATTTTTACTGTGTGCAGGTCTTGTCAACCGCTAAGTTTCTGGCGCCGTTGACACCTTCTTGTCGACCCTCGGAGTCTCACGGGATTCGATCCTTGGTACCTTTGCCAAGGGAAACTTGCTGCTACGCTACATCTCAAACCTTCCACTTGGGGTAACCAACGAGGGGCGAGAAGCCATCAAGCAAAGTTTCTGGCGCCGTTGCCGGGGACTCCACTCTTCAAGATAGGGGAGTTGCACGCTAATTTTTATCTTTGCTTTTTAGTCTTGTTAGTTTACCTTCCAGTTTTTGCTTTAGTGTCCCTTACCAAAAACCACAAAAATAGTTATCTTGCTTGCTGCTGCTATGGGTTCCACCGAGAACACCAAGTTGTGTGACTTCACTAGTCATAACAACGATGACTTTATCTGCACGCCTATTGCTAGACCTGCCACTTCAGCACCTTCTTATGAGATTAAACCTGCTTTACTGAACCTAGTTATGAAATATCCATTCTCCGGTGCTGGAGATGCTGCTGCTTTGCACTTAAATAATTTTGTTGAGCTCTGTGATATGCAAAAGTATAAAGAAGTAGATGGTGATATTGTTAAGCTTAAGCTTTTTCCTTTCTCCTTGAGAGGAGGAGCTAAAATCTGGTTTCAATCCTTGCCTAGGAATAGCATAGATTCTTGGGACAAGTGCAAGGACGCCTTTATTGGGAAGTACTACCCCCCTGCTAAAATTATCCAATTAAGGAGTAACATAATGAATTTTAAACAATTGGATAATGAACACGTTGCCCAAGCTTGGGAACGCATGAAATCTCTTGTCAAGAACTGCCCTACTCATGGTTTGACTACTTGGATGGTTATCCAAACTTTTTATGCAGGCTTGAACTTTACCTCGCGGAACTTGTTGGATTCGGCCGCGGGAGGAACCTTTATGTCAACTACACTTGGTGCTGCCACGAAGCTTCTCGACGAGATGATGACCAATTATTCCCAATGGCACACCGAACGCGCTCCAACAGGTAGGAAGGTAAACTCTGTCGAGGAGATTTCCTCCCTAAATGAAAAAGTTGACTTGATCATGTCTCTACTTTCCAAGCAATCTTCTATTGATCCTCATGATGTTCCTTTAAATTCTTTGATTGCTCAAGATCAAGTAGATGTGAACTTTATCTCTAGAAACAATTTCAATAACAATGCTTATAGGAGTAATTTTGGTAGCAACCCTAGACCGTTCCCCTCTAATTCCTATGGGAACAACAATGCTTATCCTAGCACCAAGAACTCCACTTCTGAACTAGAGATTATGCTTAAAGTCTTCATCACTACCCAAAAGGCCTTCAATAAGAGTGTAGAAGAAAAACTAGACAAACTAGATAATCTCTCTTCGAAGGTAGACAATTTAGCCCATGAGGTAGAGTTGCTTAAAATTAGAACTTCTCCTCTTGAGGAGAGGAAGACCACTCCTATGAATGCTATTCAAGTGCAAATTAATGAAAACATTAGGATGATGGATAAACTTAAAGAGAGATGGGCTAGAGAAAAGAAGGAAGAAGATATAATTAAGAGCCTTCCTACCCACCGCACTGTTGCTACTATCCAAGTTATTGAGGATATCCAAACTCTTAGCACCCAATGCACTCCTAGTCCCATTGGACCTACTAATGGTGATGCTATGACGTCAACCGTAGAAGAAGAAACTCCTATAACCATAAAAGCTACCAAACAAGTGAGCCTAAAGGACACCACTACCACTTTACTTGATAATAGTGACCTTGATTTTGATAATTGCACCCTTTCTAAAGTTATTGGTTTTCTTCACAAGATGTCTAGAGACCCCCACACTAGCACACTTAATCTTGCCTTCACGGAGCATATCACTAATGCTCTTATCAAAGCTAGGGAGGAGAAGCTTAGGGTAGAAGCCTCCATACCTAGAAAGCTAGAAGATGGTTGGGATCCTATGATTAAAATTAAGTTGAATAACTTCTCTTGCTATGCTTTATGTGATGTTGGAGCTAGTACCTCCGTTATGCCCAAAAGAATATATGATATGTTTAAATTGAAATCTTTTGATCCTTGTTCTTTTGGTGTTCGTCTTGTTGATTCTTCCATAAAGAAACCTTTGGGGAAGATCGACGATGTTCTTATCATTGTCAATGAAAATTATGTTCCCGTTGATTTTACTATTATGGATATTGAATGTGAACCTTCATGTCCAATTATTTTGGGACGTCCTTTTCTTCGCACCGTTGGTGCTATCATTGACATGAAAGAGGGGAATATAAAATTCCAATTCCCTCTCAAGAAAGGAATGGAACACTTCCCTAGAAAGAAGATTAAGTTGCCTTTTGAGTCCGTTACACGGGCTATCTATTCTCTTACTCTTGATAAAACTTGATCTTCTCTTTTTGCATCATGCCTAGCTTAAAGGCATAAAAGAAAGCGCTTTTGGGAGGTAGCCCACAACGAATTAGGTTTTATTTTGCTTTTGTTGTGTCTTGATGTTTGTTACTACAGTAGCATCATCATTGTATCTTTTCTTTTCAGCTTTGTGCCAAGTTTAGCCTCCGATTGCAAGAAAGTTCAAAAGTTGTGACGTGCTGTCCAGGAAACAGATTCTGTCCTTGGACAGAAAAATTCGAATAAAATCACCAGATCATCTTTTTGATCTGAATTGTTTTGACAGCGTGCTCTATACAATTGGCTTTCGGGCGTCTGTTCTGAGTTTTTTGATTTGAGTTGCAGAAGTGCCCCGAAAAAATTATTTACTACCTGTTGGTCTGTTTTTCACAGATTCTGTCCTGTTTTGCCTTTTCTTTGTTTTGCAAACCTTGAGCTTGCTTTTTCTTTGCAAAAACATTTTGGCAATCTTGAGAAACAGTAGCTCTTCAAGATCATCTTTATTTCCAGTAGGGAAAAAATATTTTATTGTGGGTACTAACCTCGCTAATCAGATTATGATGAGTTATGTATGAAGGAATTTTTCAAGTGTGCGAGGGAAGATGATAAAAGAAGATTCGGGAGGGTCAAACGCTCAAGCTTGGGGATGCCCCCCTGCACCCCCAAGAAATATTCAAGAAGACTCAAGCGTCTAAGCTTGGGGATGCCCCCATGCATCCCCTTCTCCATCAACAATTATCAGTTCGTCTTTCGTTCCACTATAATTATCACTTCATGTGTTATGTGCTATGCTTGGAGCGTCTTGCTCTTAGTTTCCTTTTTAGTTTTCTTTAGCTTTGCTTTCTATTCATAACAAGTTAGAACCCAACTTTCTTTGTTTGGGAGAGAAACATGCTCCACTTCAACCTAGAACACAACATAGGATTTTCATGCTTACCTTTGCTGTGTGTGTTCTTTGTCTTTCCATAGCTGCTGTCATGTTTAGCTCTTAGTTTTCATGCTTTTCTTTTTAAAGAGCTTTTGTTTAGTTGGTTGCTTAACTCTCTTGAGTTTGCATGTTTATCTTTTTAAGAGAGTTTGCCTGTTGCACTGAGTTGTGTGTCTTAACTTAAAGTAGGTAATTGAGGTTGCTATTTAATTTTAGTAGTAACTTGCAATAGTTTTGAGGTATTGCCATGAGTAATGTCTGAACTTTTGGTGTCAAGAGCTTTAGCCTATTAGTGATAGATGTCGTATTTTGGGCAATCCGTGTTTATTTTCGAAAACATACAAAATAGTTGAGAACTTTAGCTACTAAATGGATCACTAATCTTTGGAGGGATCAAATATTAGAGTACACTCACGTACCATGAGCCGAGGATGCGCAAGGATAACCAAACCCCCATACACTCCTCCTCGGGGTACTTGTCTCTTTGTGAACCTCCTAATTAGATTGAGAGTTACCGATAATAAGTGCATGAGTTCTTCGGACTAATGTGAGTATTCAAAAGTTGACACTTCCACCTAGCCATATTTTTCTAGCCTCTTCGGTACCGTGCATTGCCCTTTCTCACCTCGAGAGTTGGTGCATACTTCGCCGATGCATCCAAATCCTTGGCACGATACGCTCTGTCATCATAAGCCTCATTATATCCTTCCTCAAAACAGCCACCATACCTACCTATCAAGGCATTTCCATAGCCTTTCCGAGATACATTGCCATGCAACATCCATCTTCTCATGACTTGATCTTCATGTCATACATGCTTTTTGCTTGATCGATGAGCCGCATGCTAGTTGGGCCTTGCCCTAATCATTGCTACATGACGCGCTAGTATCATTGCATATCCTGCTACACTGGCAGAGGCATACATTTGCATACATCATGATAGTTTCATTTTCTTTATGTTGAGTACTTTTGTAAAGTGTGAAAGATCTTCTAT
>LR738713.1:185149787-185182426 GCA_902687465.1 Secale cereale | reverse complement strand
ATCGCCGCGCCCGCGCGCACCCGGGCACGCCCCGGCCGCGGCGCTCACCCCGCTGGCCGCGCCGACCGCGTCTGCCCCCTGCCGCCGGCGTGTCGTCCGCCCTCCCCTCCGACCGCGCTTGCCCGCCACTGCGGCTGGCTCGGGCCACCGGGGCCCTTCGCCCGCTCGCCGGCGCGTCGTCCGCCCTCCCTGCTCTGCCGCCCTGCGACCCCCCCTTTGCTCGCCGCGGCTGCCGCCCATCGGCGCCCCACCATGGCCTCGGGTGTGGGTGCGCACCCACACCCGCAACCGCAACCCGCGCCCGTTTAGGCCCCCTGGGCCACTTACAAGTGGGGCCCAGCCCCTTAATTAAAAAAAGGAGTTTAAAAAAATATATATGTTAAAAAATAATATTAATTAATTAATTAATTAACTTAATTAATTAATCTTAATTAACCTAATTACTGTTAGATTAATTAATCTGTTTAAATTAGTCTTAGTGTATGATAGTAGGCCCCACGTGTCAGTTTGACTCAGTCAACAGACAGTTGACCGCTGCATCATGCTGACGTCATGATGACGTCTGTAGGCACTATTCTGGATAATGTTAGATTTAAATAAATAATTAATTCTAGAAAATGTTATAAACTTTAGAAAATCATATAAAATAATCCGTAACTCGGATGAAAATAATTTATATATGAAAGTTGCTCAGAACGACGAGACGAATCCGAATACGCGGTCCGTTCGTCCGCCACACATCTCTATCATACCGAACATGCAACATTCCCCTCCGTTTCATCTGCCCGAAAATGCATAACACCGGGAATACTTTCCCGGATGTTATTCCTCTTCGCCTGTATCACCAAGCACCGCGTTAGGTCACACGTAGCACCGCCTTTTGCCATGTTATGATTTGTGATCCTATTGTTTGCTCTGTTATTTATTTGTTTCCCATTCGTTGCTTATTTTCGGTAGACTCCGATACTGTGATAGACCCCGAGACCATTGATGCTTCGGTGTTCGACTACGGCTACGATTCCGAAGATTCCTTTCGTCTGCAGAGCTTCCAGGCAAGCCCCCCCTTTGATCACCAGATATCGCCTATTCTTCTTTCTACTGCTTGCATTAGAGTAGCTTAGTATGTTACTGTTCGGTTACTCCTATTCTGTTGCATAGCCTGTCTTTGCTGCTACAACTATTGACACCTGTACCTGCCATCCTAATGCTTAGTATAGGATGCTAGTATTCCATCAGTGGCCCTTCATTCTTGTCCGTCTGCCATGCTATACCATTGGGCCGTGATCACTCGGGTGGTGATCACGGGTATATACTATATACATACTTTACATACACATGATGAAGGTTCGGAGATGGGGGCTGAAGGGGCAGGTGGTTCCACCCAGGTAGTGGTGGGCCTGGGTTCCCGACAGCCCCGTGATGGTTACTTTGTGGCGGAGCGATAGGGCAGGTTGCGACCACCTAGGAGACAGGTGGGCCTGGCCCTGGTCGTTGTTCGCGGTTATTTCATAAGAACACGTTTAACGGGATCTTGGTATTTGATCTGAGTCTGGCCATTTGGTCTATAAGCACTAACCAGCTGCGTGGGAACAGTTATGGGCACTCGACGTCGTGGTATCAGCCGAAGCCTTTTTGACATCAGCGACTTAGCGGTGCGCGCCGGATTGGACTGGAAAGCCTACTCTGGTATTAGGAGAGGCTAGGTCTGCTTACCGGCCGCCCTCGCAACGTGCAGGTGTGCATTGGGCGATGGGCCCAGACCCCCGTGCGCTTAGGATTTAGACCGGCGTGCTGACCTCTCTGATGTGCTTAGGTAGGGCTGCGACGTGTTGATCTTCCGAGGCCGGGCATGACCCTGGAAAGTGTGTCCGGCCAAATGGGATCAAGCGTGCTGGGTTATGTGGTGCACCCATGCAGGGAAGTTAATCTATTCGAATAGCCGTGTCCCTCGGTAAAAGGACGACCCGGAGTTGTACTGTGACCTCATGACAACTAGAACCGGATACTTAATAAAACACACCCTTACAAGTTCCAGATACAACCTGGTGATCGCTTTCCCACATGGCGACGAGGGGAGGATCGCCGGGTAGGATTATGCTATACGATGTTACTTGGTGAACTCTTCAGCTACTCAAGACGGAAGCTGCCAGGAGCTTTGATACTAGTTACTTCCATCTATTCTCTTCTACTGCTGCAAGATGGAGATGGCCAGAAGCGTAGTCTTCGATTGGATTAGCTATCCCCCCCTTATTCTGGCTTTCTGGAGTTTAGTCCACATATATTACCCCTTTACACTTATATCATTGCATATGTAGTGTAGATCCTTGCTTGCGAGTACTTTGGATGAGTACTCACGGTTGCTTTGCTCCCCCTTTTCCCCCCTTCTTTCTTCTTTCTGGTTGATGCAACCAGATCGGTGGAGTCCAGGAGCCAGAGGATCGCGATGATGTTTCTACGTGGAGTTCGGCTTCGAGGAGTAGTTAGGAGGTCCCAGGCAGGAGTCCTTGCCTTTTTGATCGTTGTTACTTTTGTGCTAGCCTTCTTAAGGCAAACTTGTTTAACTTATGTCTGTACTCAGATATTATTGCTTCCGCCGACTCTTGTGTTTTTGAGCTTATGTATTCGAGCCCTCGAGGCCCCTGGCTTGTAATATAAAGCTTGTATTATTTTAATTTGTGTCTAGTGTTGTGTTGTGATATCTACCAGTGAGTCCCTGATCTTGGTCGTACACATTTGCGTGCATGATTAGTGTACGGTCAAATCGGGGGCGTCACACACGGTTACTCACACAGTTGTGTGTTTTACTTCGGATCCTCTGTCAAGTTTTCTACAACCGGACATTAACAAATTCCAATCTGCCACATAACCGCGGGCACAGCTTTCGAAAGATCATAACCCTGCAGGGGTGTCCCAACTTAGCCCATCACAAGCTCTCACGATTAGCTGAAGTGATAAATATAATATCATCACCCCTTATCTTAGGTAAATCCGATCAGGCCTGGCATCCCGGTGCACAAGATATTTCGACAATGGTAAAACAAGTACATCAAGACCTCCCGGCGTGCCGACACCCTGATAGTAGCCGCGCGTATCTCGTCTCAGGCCATGTCCGGATGGGCGATTATACGAGTAAAACCAGCCCTTGGGTTTCCCCAAGGTGGCCCCGCATACTTCCCATTTGGGACCAACACCATCAGCATTGGCCCCTTGCTATGTAGAAGAATCCACGAGGGTGCGACCCCCTATGCAATTTTAATTAATTAATTAAGTTGTTATTATGAGGCAAATTAAAACCAATGTTGGGCCTTGCTGGAGGAGTTTTATTCAAAGTCGAACTGTCAAGGGGTCCCCATATACCCATCGTGTAAGGAACGCAAAATCAAGGAACATAATGCCGGTTTATCGGCGCCTAAGGTGGCATGAGTGGAACAAAACACCGAGCAAAAGGCCAAGCCTTCCACCCATGCCCAGTATATAGGTGTGTTAATAATAATTATAGATATTGTGATATTCCAACAACAAGTTCCCTCCTGGAACGATCTTCATCTTCACTTGCAACTAACAACGCTATAAGAGGGGCTGAGCAAGTGGGTAACATAGCCAAACAATGGTTTTTGCTAGGAAGGTGTCAAAGGTTAGAGGTTTCATGGCAACAAGGAGAGGGCTGACAATAAGATGGGTAGCGCGACATGTAACGATAGCACCGAGACACTAAGCATGGCAATGATAGTAAAGGTATCCAAGGGTATGGTCATCTTGCCTGAGATCCCGCAAGGAAGAAGAACGGAACCATGAAGAAGACGAAGAAGAAGCCTTGAAGAAGAACCACGGGAAGACAAACGAATCCTCACGATCGCAACGGAACAAGCATTAACGATAAGAAGCAAGCAATACGGTAAACACACAACACGAGACACGACAATATGCTCAACCAAGTATGATGCAAGTCAGTTCTACACATGATGCACAACAAGCCTATACAGGAAGCAAAACATGGCAAGGTAGGAAGCATAGAAAACAACACAAGTCTATATGATGAAATACATGGCAAGGTATGATGCATGACAAGTCTATACAGGAAGCAATACATGGCAAGGTAGGAAGCACAGAAAAACAACACAAGTCTATATGATGCAATACATGGCAAGGTATGATGCATGACAACTCTATACATGAAGCAATACATGACAAGGTAGGAAGCACAGAAAAACAACACAAGTCTATATGATGCAATACATGGCAAGGTATGATGCAAGACAAGTCTATATAGGAAGCATTACATGGCAAGGTAGGAAGCACAGAAAAACAACACAAGCAACATGACAATATGTAAAACATGGCAAGATATGATGCACAATAAAACTACACTATTTAGGCATTTTAAATGAGGCCGGAAATAACAACAACAATTCCGGGAAAATCCCCATATGCATGTTTAGCAATTTTAAGCAAACAACAATCACACATTATAATGTTGTTAACATGATGCGGATGACATGAACAAGTTTTATGCAAAATTTATTAAAAGTTGACATGAAGATGATAAGGAGTATTTGTCGCCACGACGAAAAGAAAAGAGGGTCGTGGCGGCGAAAACGGATACGATGCCACGACAACGTTCCGATGATCCGACACTCGTCGAGATGCCGGTGCAAAAGCAAGGTAGCGTGAGCGAGTCGAACAAGAAGAAAGGTGGGGTGATCCCGTCATCGGGTTCCCACGGGTCGGTGACGAGGCAACCGAGGAGCATGCCAAAAGACGAATCGGGCACGGTGCACACAAGGGAAACATCTCATACAACCACAAGCAGTCCACGGGTCATCGTCTCGGGGTTATACCTTCTACGTTCGTTTCGGGGCAGTTCGAGGTCGTAGGGGAAGTAGTGGTACTCGCGGGTCGTGGTATACGTTCGTAGAGGGAAGTAGTCGTTCCGTTCGTAGTCGTACACGGGGCGACGGTAGTGGTACACGGTTCTTCGGCGACGGTCATCGTACACGTTCCGTAGATGTTCATGTTTCGTAGAGGTACTTGTCGCATCCACCAAGTGTAGTCGTACTCGGACGTCGTGGTACTTGCGGTCTTGGTCTTCGGCAACGTAGTTGTACATGTCGTCGGACGTAGTTGAACTTGGCGCATCGTTTCGTGTAGTCGTTCGGGCGTCGAGGTACTTGTCGCGTCGTAGTGGTCGTCGTTGAACTTGCCGAAAACCAACCGGAGGTAGCCGTACATTTGAAGAGGAACTTGGCGTTTCTCCTTGTAGTCGAACTTGATACTTCGAGGGACTTGGAGTGACCAAAAACTGCGGGCGGCGAAGCAACAGCAACGGGCATGCGCGTGCACGAAGGCAGCGGAGGTCGGCAGCTTGTCCATGTCGCGATGGACCTTAGCCGGATCCCGCCGGATCCGGGCCAGGGATGGTCGTGACGACGCCGGCGACCAGGAGGCAGACGGAGAGACGAGGGGAGGCAGGGCTCGAGGATCCTCGAGCAGGCAGGCGGCGACAGCTTGCTGATGGGGGCGCGAGGCGGGAGACCAGCGGGGCGACGGTGCTGGTGGAGAAGGCGGCACAGCGGGGAGGCTGAGGAAAGGAGAAGGGCGGCGGCGCAGGGCGCTCCAACGGCGGAGGCTGGCCGCGGAGAGGCGCGGGGAACCATGCTCGGGGAGGAGGTTGCAGGAAGGCGGCAGCGTCCTGGACTTCTGCTCTGACGAGGCAAAAGGAGATAAGGCGCGGCCGTGGCGATGCTGAGGCATGGCGAGGGCGAGGGACGGCGCAGCTCCGCGCGGGGGAAGCGCGACAGCGGCGGGGCGGAGCCGGATCTGGGCGAAGGCTCGCCGATGCTGTCCATGGGCGGCAGGGCGCTGCCCTCTCTCAGGCGATGCGGGTGGGAGGTGACGAGAGGGTGAGGGACGAGGGGAACGGGAGCTGCGTATCGGGCTGCGAGGCGAACTGGCAGCGCGATGGAAAGGAACGAGGGAGAGGCTCGGGGTCGAGGACCCTGGGGCTAGGGTTGAGAAGCTGGGCCTGATGGGCCTAGAAGGCGGATGGCCTTAGAGGCCGGCAGCTGGGCCTCTTCTTCTCCCTAAAAAAAATAAAAGAGAAGAAAAAGAGAGAGGAAAAGAAAGGGCACTTAGGGAAAGAATTTGGGCCTGAGGGAAATTTCTCCAGACTCGCAAAAATGCGCTGGTTCCTAGAAAAATAGAAAAGGGCAAGATGCAAGAGTTAAATTCAAACTCATTTGAATTTGATTCAAATGGTTTGAATTAGGACAAGGTTTAGGATGTGACCAAAAATGTTCGAATTTTTGGAGGAATCTCAATAAAACGGATAAGAATTATAGACAAGGTTTTGATGGTGAAACTTGAAGCAAAAGAGGTCTGGAGAATAATTGCAAGTGTGTTACGGTGATCCCAAACTAATGGGATATTTTTATAATAGCTTCATAAATATTAGGAGGATATATATATGTTATAAAGAGAAGTCATCCTTCCCTCGATTTAAATGGACCGAAGGTCCACACGATTTATTTAGTTGAGATGCAAAGATTAATGACATGATGGCATGATGACATGATGCAATGCAAAAATAAATAACACAAGCACAAATGAAACACACGGGAGAACCCGGAACATCTGGAATCTTCTGGGATGTCGGTCTTGGGGCGTCACAACTCTCCCACACTAATAGAGGATCTCGACCCGAGATCCTAGAGATAGCACCGGGTAGAAACGAAAAAGAAGAGGTAAACAAAGTTGCTTCTTTGACAGACGAGTGAAACCACGAACCTTGAGAGGTTAAACAAGTTGAAAGAACAATGCAACATAGATGGACGAAGATGAAAACACTTCGGTAAAAGGAGGAACAAGGAACACAATGAGAACCTTGTAGGTTGAAAGACATGAAACAAGTGCTTACGAACCAAAAGAATATGAAACTGCAATGGTATAGCCAAGGAATAAGAATGACATAAGTCGGGCAGCACTCCGTCTGAAAAATGGAAGGAATTAACATGAACTTGCCAAGTTGGCATGATACTTGATGAAAACAACAACACACAGCCTCCGGAACAATTAAAAGAATGGAGCAAGGAGAAAGATTTCAGATAGCACTCCGGTAGAAAAGAGAGGCAAACTTGGTAAGATGAGGGAACTTGAATGAAGAATACAACACTCCAGTTAACTGGATAAGCAAATGAAATGATATGCTCTTGATGAAAAACGAGAAGATGGTCAAAGAGAGCAATATCACAATGCCTCCGGAATGAAAGAATATAATACAGATCCAAGAAAGAAATGAACGGAGAAAAAAAATTATGACAACTTCTCTCAAAATTGAATTTGAAAGAGCATCCTTACAACGATGGATTGAGTAGAGTTGGAAAATCAACAACGAAAAGAATAAGCTTGATGTGGGCTTATGGAAAACATCTCAAAATTAAGAGGTGACAACCAGCCACTGACGAAAACATTTAATTGGATTGAGATCAACAAGGAGATGAAAAACTTATTTCACCGGAATGATAAATGAAGAACTTGTTTCATTTATAAGCACCATACTTAGCAACAATCCTTAGGGAAAGCTTTTAGGTGAATTATAACCCAAGATGACTCCAACAAATAATTGAAGGGTTGAAAGATTTCATGAACGAAGAAAATGATGGTTTTAAATATCTCATTCTTGATAAGTCGTGAATCATAATTCATGAAGGAATTGTCGAGAATGACATAACACCATCTGAAAAGATAAGGTAGAAAGGATTGCAATTGGAATGCATGATGAAGAATGCTTGAGCTCCAACAAGAATCTTGATGAAGACTTCGACGATGAATTAAAACATGATGAACCACCATGAGAACTCCGGTAATGAAAGCATGCGAAGTGGAAGATGAAAAGAATAAGATTGAAGGCCTGCGATGAATTCAGATAGAGCTCCGTGACAAGATAATTGAGAGAGCTTAGAACACCGGGGAACAAGACGAACAACTTAGCACCAAGGATATATTCCTTCTGAACAAACTCTGAAGGAAGGGATTAACCTCTTGGAAGAAACTAGAATAAGATTTATGTTATGCATATCCTTCACCAATTTAAGTTGAAGACAACCAAAGGATTTGGCATACTACTTATTCTCGTTGCAAAGAATTAAAGAGAGATCTAGTACAACCTTGGATAAATCATCAACAAACCACCGGTAGGATTAAGAAAAGAATGAGTGAATTAATACGATAACAAAGAAAGAGAAATCTTGAATGAACCGCCGTAAGAATATGGAGACGAACGAAGAGGCATCAATGAAGAATATTTGTAAGACAAAGTTGAAAACTGAGAACGAAGAAATATTCTGAAATGATGGCCTTCGGAGGATCACAATGGAAAGGATTCATGAAATGCTTCGTATGAGTATGAAAATAATTCCTCATAATCGAAACAATAATGAGGATGTCATTAAGCTAGAACCACGAATCTTCAAGAGAACGGCCAAGATTTAAGATAAACTCTTCTCCGGTCTTCAAATCTGAGAAGACGATGAGATACACCACCATGAATTGTATAGGCCCTCCATAATGAAGAATTAAAAGGTTGAACCAATGATGAAAAAGAATTTGAAAGCGATCTTGGAGAAGGCATGTGACTGATGGGAATCATTCTTATGTCACGCTTTGAAAAGAATTTTTAGAATAACTCCGGAAAAATTGAAAGAGTCAAGTAAGATCCTGGAGAAAGATCTGTGGGTTAGGGCCCACTAAAGAAATCACCGTTGGAAAAGATTGCTTGAGAGATATTGCACCGGTTGAATTAAATGGCTTGAATAAGATGACAATCTCAAAATAGCTTGAATGGATTAAGAATTGAAACACGAATCTTCTGAGATACCTTCACCTCTCCGGATATGAATAGCAAGAGGAGAATGATTAATTGGAGCACCGGAATAAGAAAGCATTGTGAAATGAGGAAAAGGATAAGATCAACACCGAAATCTTGAATTACATCCACCGGAAGAATTTGAGAACAAAAGAATGATGAACTTGGAGTTTCCTGAGCATCTTCCTGAGAATCATCGGATAAGAACATCGAAGGAAAAAAATGAAGAAATATCACATGAATAAAATGGATACTTCATTTAGAATTTCTGACTCCGAGAAGAAGAAGGGTGGGAGGGTGGGGAAAAACAAAGACAACTTGGGATGAATGAAATAGACACCATTGAGAAAAGACTAAGAGTTAATCTTGCAAATGATGAAGAGATCGGATTAAGTTGAAGCAAAGCACGCCGGTTGAAAAGGATTTACATGAAAATCTCAATGATCAAGAAGGATTAGCACTCCCATAGAAATATGAGAATACCGATTAGGAAGGTATGGAATCAACACTTGACATCGAAGCAACTCGAATACCAGAATCAAAATAAAAACAAAGGATAGATATGTTGCAACATAATCTTCACAAATCATCTGAACATAGAATTGAGCGAATGAATTCCGTAGGTACATCAACTTGTCGAGAAGCCACTTGGGAGAACAAAAGGTAAATAAAAGCAACAAGGAGCAGATAGAACAAATACAAGATAGAAGCTTCGTTCCACATGTTCGTGCTGAAAGCTCATGGAACGTGTTACAAAAGGGTTTTGCAATCCCCGTATCAGCATAGCCAAGGACCCTTTAAGATGCAACTCCCGATCGGAACAACGCCCATAAAACCACTTCACTCAATGTAGAACCCCGAACTCCATATCATGCATTCGTTGGAAGAATGCCGACGAACTACTAGATGAACCCACCTATTAATTTCCGAAAGTTTCCAGTTATGCAATCAGGTGTCGGGGATACAGGGGAAGCATCGCGCACTCAACTCTAATCCTACATCCAGCTGTATCCATCCTTCAACACATAACCAGTTGTTTCCGGAAACCGTCTACCTCGGACCTTTGAAACGCATCTACTATACAAGCTATGGCAATACCCCCGAACTACCTCCCCAGTACTGGGTGATGTCGGGGTTATCTTGCCACTAACCGCATAGGAGAGTTTTTGATGTCGGTCGTCTTAAGTATTCCAGAACTGCTGCGATATATTTGTGATGACAACACCTCGGAGCTCAACTCCCCGGGACACTGCCACAACCCCTAATGACAGGAGGCATCGAGAACAATGTTCTCGTCACAAAGACATCGGAACAATCCAAACAATACTCGCGTGATCCTAAAAAAAAATTTGGTGAAATTTTGAGAGTAGAAGGGATAAAAGTAATCGTCAGGAGTCCTCACCAGAGTCAAAAGAGACGAGGAGCAAAAGAAATCCTACTCTCCGATATATATATATATATATATATATATATATATATATATATATATATATATGACTCAAAACATTTTCAAGTGTGTGCCTAGACTCAACCGTCAATGATTCGATCAATCAGTGGGGGTTCCTAGGTCGGAGAAGGCTCTGATTACCAACTTGTAATGCCCAGGATGGGACTATACCTCCTACGTGTCGAGGCACGACTTAAAGGTATAAGCCCATTCTGGAATGATCTCAAGTTTGGTATCTTTGCACGACTCACGTAAAATAGGGATGAAATTGCAAAAGGATATTTGGCTTACACTCGCCACGTCACACAATACATTACATAAGCAAATCATCATTCAAAACAGCACAACCCAACTACGGGCAAAGATCCAAAAGAAAGATACCAAAGACATAAAGCCACAGGTCCGAATCACCCCTAGTAGAAACCACTACTGATCGTCGAAAACGTCACAAGCATACGGCCACTCTCTTCATCGAGCTCCTAGTGAAGTACTTGAACCAGCTCCTGCATCATTCTCGGCTGAACCTGCATCTGGTGTTGTAGTATCTGTGAGCCACGAGGACTCAGCAATCCCGTAACCATGGGTACCAAGACTACCAAAGCTTTATGGGTAGGAAGAGGTAAAGTGGTGAGGTTGCAGCAGCGGCTAAGCATAATATGGTGGCTAACTTACGAGTACAAGAATAAGATGAGCATCTACGTAAACGGTCGCAAACTAGTAATGATCGCTAAAGATCCTGAACTACCTATGAGTCAAACATAACCCCACCGTGTTCTCTTCTCAAAGTGAAAAGAGACAGTCACGGTTACTCACACAGTTGTGTGTTTTACTTCGGATCCTCTATCAAGTTTTCTACAACCGGAAATTAACAAATTCCAATCTGCCACATAACTGCGGGCACGACTTTCGAAAGATCATAACCCTGCAGGGGTGTCCCAACTTAGCCCATCACAAGCTCTCACGATTAGCTGAAGTGATAAATATAATATCATCACCCCTTATCTTAGGGAAATCTGATCAGGCTCGGCATCCCGGTGCACAAGACATTTCGACAATGGTAAAACAAGTCCAGCAAGACCTCCCGGCGTGCCGATACCCTAATTGTTGCCGCGCGTATCTCGTCTCAGGCCACGTCCGGATGGGTGATTATACGAGTAAAACCAGCCCTCGGGTTTCCCCAAGGTGGCCCCGCATACTCCTCGTTTGGGACCAACACCATCAGCACTGGCCCCCCTGCTATGTAGAAGAATCCACGAGGGTGCGACCCCCTATGCAATTTTAATTAATTAATTAAGTTGTTATTATGAGGCAAATTAAAACCAATGTTGGGCCTTGCTGGAGGAGTTTTATTCAAAGTCGAACTGTCAAGGGGTCCCCATATACCCATCGTGTAAGGAACGCAAAATCAAGGAACATAATGCCGGTTTATCGGCGCCTAAGGTGGCATGAGTGGAACAAAACACCGAGCAAAAGGCCAAGCCTTCCACCCATGCCAACTATATAGGTGTGTTAATAATAATAATAGATATTGTGATATTCCAACAACAAGTTCCCTCCTAGAACGATCTTCATCTTCACCTGCAACTAACAACGCTATAAGAGGGGCTGAGCAAGCGTGTAACATAGCCAAACAATGGTTTTTGCTAGGAAGGTGTCAAAGGTTAGAGGTTTCATGGCAACAAGGAGAGGGCTGGCAATAAGATGGGTAGCGCGACATGTAACGATAGCATCGAGACACTAAGCATGGCAATGATAGTAAAGGTATCCAAGGGTATGGTCATCTTGCCTGAGATCCCGCAAGGAAGAAGAACGGAACCATGAAGAAGACGAAGAAGAAGCCTTGAAGAAGAACCACGGGAAGACGAACGAATCCTCACGATCGCAACGGAACAAGCACTAACGAGAAGAAGCAAGCAATACGATAAACACACAACACGAGACACGACAATATGCTCAACCAAGTATGATGCAAGTCAGTTCTACACAGGATGCACAACAAGTCTATACAGGAAGCAAAACATGGCAAGGTAGGAAGCAAAGAAAACAACACAAGTCTATATGATGCAATACATGGCATGGTATGATGCATCATAAGTCTATATAGGAAGCAATACATGGCAAGGTAGGAAGCACAGAAAAACAACACAAGTCTATATGATGCAATACATGGCAAGGTATGATGCATGACAAGTCTATACAGGAAGCAATATATGGCAAGGTAGGAAGCACAGAAAAACAACACAAGTCTATATGATGCAATACATGGCAAGGTATGATGCAAGACAAGTCTATATAGGAAGCATTACATGGCAAGGTAGGAAGCACAGAAAAACAACACAAGCAACATGACAATATGCAAAACATGGCAAGATATGATGCACAATAAAACTACACTATTTAGGCATTTTAAATGAGGCCGGAAATAACAACAACAATTCCGGGAAAATCCCCATATGCATGCTTAGCAATTTTAAGCAAACAACAATCACACATTATAATGTTGTTAACATGATGCGGATGACATGATCAAGTTTTATGCAAAATTTATTAAAAGTTGACATGAAGATGATAAGGAGTATTTGTCACCACGACAAAAAGAAAAGAGGGTCGTGGCGGCAAAAACGGATACGATGCCACGACAACGTTTCGATGATCCAACACTCGTCGAGATGCCGGTGCAAAAGCAAGGTAGCGTGAGCGAGTCGAACAAGAAGAAAGGTGGGGTGATCCCGTCACCGGGTTCCCACGGGTCGGCGACGAGGCAACCGAGGAGCATGACAAAAGACGAATCGGGCACGGTGCACACAAGGGAAACATCTCATACAACCACAAGCAGTCCACGGGTCATCATCTCGGGGTTATACCTTCTACGTTCGTTTCGGGGCGGTTCGAGGTCGTAGAGGAAGTAGTGGTACTCGCGGGTCGTGGTACATGTTCGTAGAGGGAAGTAGTCATTCCGTTCGTAGTCGTACACGGGGCGACGGTAGTGGTACACGGTTCTTCGGCGACGGTCGTCGTACACGTTCCGTAGATGTTCATGTTCCGTAGAGGTACTTGTCGCATCCACCAAGTGTAGTCGTACTCGGACGTCGTGGTACTTGCAGTCTTGGTCTTCGGCAACGTAGTTGTACATGTCGTCGGACGTAGTTGAACTTGGCGCATCGTCTCGTGTAGTCGTTCGGGCGTCGAGGTACTTGTCGCGTCGTAGTGGTCGTCGTTGAACTTGCCGAAAACCAACCGGAGGTAGTCGTACATTTGAAGAGGAACTTGGCGTTTCTCCTTGTAGTCGAACTTGATGCTTCGAGGGACTTGGAGTGACCAAAAACTGCGGGCGGCGAAGCAACAGCAACGGGCATGCGCGTGCACGAAGGCAGTGGAGGTCGGCAGCTTGTCCATGTCGCGGTGGACCTCAGCCGGATCTCGCCGGATCCGGGCTAGGGATGGTCGTGACGACGCCGGCGACCAGGAGGCAGACGGAGAGACGAGGGGAGGCAGGGCTCGAGGATCCTCGAGCAGGCAAGTGGCGACAGCTTGCTGATGGGGGCGCGAGGCGGGAGACCAGCGGGGCGACGGGGCTGGTGGAGAAGGCGGCATGGCGGGGAGGCTGAGGAAAGGAGAAGGGCGGCGGCGCAGGGCGCTCCAGCGGCGGAGGCTGGCCGCGGAGAGGCGCGGGGAACCATGCTCGGGGAGGAGGTTGCAGGAAGGCGGCGGCGTCCTGGACTTCTGCTCTGACGAGGCAAAAGGAGACGAGGCATGGCCGTGGCGATGCTGATGCATGGCGAGGGAGAGGGACGGCGCGGCTCCGCGCGGGGGAAGCGCGACAGCGGCGGGGCGGAGCCGGATCCGGGCGAAGGCTCGCCGACGCTATCCATGGGCGGCGGGGCGCTGCCCTCTCTCAGGCGATGCGGGGGGAGGTGACGAGAGGGTGAGGGACGAGGGGAACGGGAGCTGCGGATCGGGCTGCGAGGCAAACTGGCGGCGCGATGGAAAGGAACGAGGGAGAGGCTCGGGGTCGAGGACCCTGGGGCTAGGGTTGAGAAGCTGGGCCTGATGGGCCTAGAAGGCTGATGGCCTTAGAGGCCGGCGGCTGGGCCTCTTCTTCTCCCTAAAAAAAATAAAAGAGAAGAAAAAGAGAGAGGAAAAAGAAAGGGCACTTAGGGAAAGAATTTGGGCCTGAGGGAAATTTCTCTGGACTCGCAAAAATGCGCTGGTTCCAAGAAAAATAGAAAAGGGCAAGATGCAAGAGTTAAATTCAAACTCATTTGAATTTAATTCAAATGGTTTGAATTAGGACAAGGTTTAGGAAGTGACCAAAAATGTTCGAATTTTTGGAGGAACCTCAATAAAACGGATAAGAATTATAGACAAGGTTTTGATGGTGAAACTTGAAGCAAAAGAGGTCTGGAGAATAATTGCAAGTGTGTTACGATGATCCCAAACTAATGGGATATTTTTATAATAGCTCCATAAATATTAGGAGGATATATATATATGTTATAAAGAGAAGTCATCCTTCCCTCGATTTAAATGGACCGAAGGTCCACACGATTTATTTAGTTGAGATGCAAAGATTAATGACATGATGGCATGATGACATGATGCAATGCAAAAATAAATAACACAAGCACAAATGAAACACACGGGAGAACCCGGAACATCTGGAATCTTCTGGGACGTCGGTCTTGGGGCGTCACATCTTGTTTCTTTTGCAGTTTCAGTTTCGTTGCTCCGTTTGATTTGATTCTTTTTGCAAACCAGAGTTCTTAAGTTGAACTTTCTGGTTAGATATTCTTATTTGGAGTTCTGTTTGTGCATCTTTGCTTGTTTGCCTATGTATGCTATTGTTTGCTTGCGATAGAATTCCCGGAGTGCGAAGCGTGCTACTACGAGTCTCTAGGTTTTGCAAATCATCAGCAAGGCAAGTAACACTTTGATCATACCCCTTTATTACCCAGTTTTTATGCATTAGATCAAACCCTCACACATTGCATGAGTAGGATCTCTTAACTTGTGGGTCTGGGAAGTAGATTGAGGTAGAACCTATTACCTGCATTATTTTCAAATCCTTGGGAGTTACTTCTACGTTATGCCTAGGTTGCCATGCTATGCTCCTAGACGTGGTTTGGGTTTGAGAGAAATCCATGACAGATGTGTGTTGTTAAATTAATGGTTCAACTTAAGGTGGCTACTTGAATACACATCTGGGTGGATTGGTTGCAGGGCACCTGGAGAATCCAGTGTTGTCCTAGGAAATCCCGGGGGTACTGTGTGATTATCCTATGAAATGCCACCCAGGCTCAAAGGGATCATAAAACTATTCATGCTAGAAACTTCCGTGTGCAGCCACAATGCCATTATGGGCTCTGGCATAGTATGAGTAAGTTGTGTGAGCTCTTTCAGTGGTAGACTAGAAGATGTAGGGGAAAGTAGGTGTACCGGTCCACCCGGGGTAAAGAGTGAATGCTTCCGAAATACTGTGTCTCGGTCATCCGTTTCTCAAACACCAGGCAGTGCGAGAAATCCAACGGAGGAGATCGAGTCTTGTGGGGAAAAGTGCGCAAACCTCTGCAGAGTGTACAAACTAATCATGATTAGCCGTGTCCCAAGTTATGGACAATCTTGAGTATCTGGTACTTGAATTATTGGTTGATCTCATCATTCTAAAAATTAATTTGTTGGGTTAATGATGACTACTTTAATTGGGATTGAGTTGGAGGTACCTTCTCAATGATGTTTCAACTACCATGATAGTTAAAATAAAATATATTCCTTTGTTGTAGGGAAAAATTTGCTTTACACAAAAACTTTAACCTTAGAGCCTCCACCAGCCAAATATGCATATAGTGTTAGCCTTTATTCTGTTACTTGATCTACTGTGTTATCTTGCCAGCATATTCCATGTGCTGACCCATTTCGGGCTGCAACATGTTATGTTGCAGACTTTTCAGACGATGAGTAAGACGTGCTAGGTTGTTTGTCATGCACTCAGCTATGCCGTTGGAGTTGATGGACTCACTTACCTTCTATGCCTTCCGCTGTTATTTTGTTAGATGGCCTTATGCCATAGACTTTTGTAATAAGTTCTCTTTTGAGACATTCATTGTAATAAGTGTGTGATTGCCACTCTGTTATAAATCCTTCAAGTACTGTGTGTGTCAGCATTACCGATCTAGGGATGACACTGAAACACAGAAACTTCGGTCCATTCGGATCGTGGTCGCTACACACCCGTAATGCATCCACATTAATGGTACCTTCCCCAAACCGACCCTCCCCTCGTTCCCATCCCCGTCGTCTCCTCCAGAAAACCTCCACCCCGAGCTCGCATCTCACCTCGCGCCCTCGCATCCATCCCGACTTAACTACATCCGTCATCCCAAAACTTCACACCATAACCACTACTGCCGACAATGGTGGTGAGCAGTTGTTGATTCTCCACGACGCTACGACCATGATCTGCCAATATGTATTTCTCCACGGTACCTTGGTTGTAATCTTCCAGGCGCATCGATGGAAGAGATGACACTACGCTAATGGTGTGTGATTTCTTATCGATACCGAGTTAATTGAATTGTGGACTTTTTTTTGTTTCGTACAAAATGCAGCAAGTTTCCATTTGTTTAACTGATAAGATAATTATTTTCCACTAATGAAACTTCGAAGCTGTTGGAAAAGGACTAGTCACGTATATATGCAACTTGAAATACTTCCACTCCCAAAATTTAGGCCATTTTGTTACTTCCCATGTTCTTCAATGTGGTTTGATCATATTTTTAGCTGTAAAAGAGTAAAACTTCACCAGACATAAATAAACTTGCATGAGAGTGCATTGAGATCCATGAACCTAAGAACTGCATATTTAGATACATTAACTTGTATACATAGGTCAAGAAAGGTTGAGCCTACTCTATTACTAATTGAGATGGCATGCACCATAGATCAATCTAAATCAAATTTAACCATATGGTCGCCATTCTAAATTGGTGGAGCAAGATTTTTTTTCTTGGAAGGAAGATCTTCGTGTCATTGGACAAATTTTAACGAGTTTCTTCAATGTAGTTTGTGATTTTGATCCCCAACACAATCAAGAAATCGGTAGAATTTCTACACAAGCCTTCTCCAGCATCAAGAAATAAAGGCTGATGTGCGGGTCTCATTCATAGATTAACTCCTCAAATTGTGCCCGTGGCTGCACATTCAAGGAAAAAGAGAATGATCCGGAGAAGAGAGAGGAGAGGCACGATGCACGCATATATAGTACTGTACATGATTTGGGTTTGATTAGTGTGAGCGTGGCAGAGGCATAAAAAGAACGAGAGAAAGAGAGCCTCGCGTTGGGCTTTAATCCCTCCGTTCCTAAATATAAGGTGTATTAGTTTTTCAAAAAGTCAAACGTAACCTATGTTTGACCAACTTTATAGCAAAATTTACAAAGGTTTACAACACTAAATATATAAAATATAAAAATATACTTCATGAGCAATCTTGTGATAATGGTTTGGTAGTCTAGACATTGATATTTTTGTCTATAAACTTGGTCAAAGTTAGACAAGTTTGACTTTTTGAAAAAATAATACACCTTATATTAAGGAACGGAGGGAGTATAATGGAAAGGAATTAACATATAGGGAGGTGAGAGGGGCTAAAACACATTTAGTGGATTTTAGCGCAGTGCAAATCCCAAAATAAGTATCGAACCTCGCCCCTACGTCGATGTTCCTCGCCTCCCGGCCCCTCGTGGCGGCCAATGGAGCCCTGCCGCCGCCAGGGTCCCCGATTAGATCGGGCGCCTCGAGGGATCGCTCTGCTTCGACCGAGATCGCCGCGCCACCACCCTATGATGTTGCCGCGCCGCCGCCCTACGGCGTTGCCGCGCCGCCGCCTTACGGCGTTGCCCCTACCCCGTACGGCACTTCTTCGGTGGCCCATGGCTCACTGCCGCCGCCGTTGTCTTCATGGACAGTGGCGTCCTACAGGGCGCCGTCCCCTCATCAACCCTACGCGGCGCCCCCGCGGCATGCCTACGGGCCGCCGCCGGCGTAGCCCTACTCGGCGCCGCCACTGCAACCCTATGCGGCGCTGCCGCGCCAACCCTACCCCGCACCGACCGGGTCCGCGGCCACTCTGTTGTAGTAACCCTACGGGGCCGCGAACTACGGCGCCCTAGCTGCGAGTCCTCTCGACTTCTACTCGCCATACTCGACGGTTGCTGCTCATCCCGAGACGGCCCTGTCGATGGGCCTCTATGCACCGCCGACGCATGCTCACGCTGACCAGGCCGCGGTGTCGTCGCTGTTTTACTTCTCGCACCTGCTGCCGATGAAGCTCGCGCCGGACAACTACTTGTCCTGGCGTGCTCAGGTGTTGCCTCTTCTGCGAAGCCGTTACTTGGAGGGCTATGTTGACGGATCCATCCCGTGTCTGCCCCCCTCATCATCCGACGTACCACACATGGGTGGCCCAGGATCAGGTCACCCTCTCCACCATCCAGTCGTCGCTCACTTCGAGCGTCTCGTCGATGGTCATCTTCACCACTACGTCCTGGGAGGCGTGGGCAGCACTTCACACCAGCAACGCCTCCTAGTCTCAGGCGCGTGCTCATTCTATACGCACCAAGATGGGTGAGACCAAGCTTGGTAACCTCAGCATCACGGATTACTTCAACAAGATGACCGGTGTAAGGGCATATTTCTCCCTAAGTAGTTTTGGTGATTGATGACAATGCATTTGCGGACTAATCGTGTGCTCTAAGCTCTTTCAGATTTATCTCACCTAGGCACAAGACGATTGTGAGCCCCTCGGAATCTATGGAAGACGGTGTTTCCTTTTTACTTCTTTTTCGGTGTATTTGAGTAATAGGAAAGCCATACTATTAAGAGGGGGTCCGCTTCGGAAAGGTTTGGGTGGAATCAACACGTACACATCTATACTCTCGCACCACCTTTCCTTTGCTTCTTTGGAGCTCCGGCCGTTCTCCTCGTAAGTACAAACCATGGCTTCCTACTAGTACAGCTGCCTGGCAGGCGGTAGTACCGCTCATGGTAAGCGGTAGTACCGCACAGCCACACGGTAGTACCGCCTCAGGACGCGGTAGTACCGCACCAGCGGTAGTACCGCATCACGAGGATGGTAGTGCCGTGTATCTGGCCCGGCACTGCACCTAGTACGGTAGTAGGTGCGGAAGTAATTTTTTACTTCCGCATCCTACGCGGTAGTACCGCTTGAGACAAGCGGTAGTACCGTGCCGTGTTTTTGCTACTACCGTATTTCCGCGGATGTAGCTACGGATGTATTTTATTTCATCCGTGCTTGTCCTCAGCCTGCTTATCTCTGCCTTGCGGTTGTACCGCAGGGACGAGTGGTAGTACCGCTCAGGCAGTACTACCGCCCGTGTGCCTTCGCAACAGAGTGCATTCTAGGCTAGTACTGCTCCAGCGGTAGTACCGCACCCAGAGCGGTAGTACCGCTGGCCAAGCGGTAGTACCGCAACTTACGTGCGGTAGTACCGCGCTCTGCGGGCAGAAATGTGGGATAACGGTTGGATTTGTTCTCCCACTATATAAAGGGTGTCTTCTTCTCCAAGGAGACTCACCTCTTCCTCCCCAAAGCTCCATTGTTGCTCAAAGCTCCATTTCCGCACGATCTCTCTCCCTAGCCAATCAAACTTGTTGATTTCCTCGGGATTGCTTGAGAAGGCATCGATCTACACTTCCATCAAGAGATATTTGATTCCCCCCACTATTCCTTGCGGATCTTGTTACTCTTGGGTGTTTGAGCACCCTAGATAGTTGAGGTCACCTCGAAGCCATATTCCATTGTGGTGAAGCTTCGTGGTGTCGTTGGGAGCCTCCAATTCGGTTGTGGAGATAGCCCCAACCTTGTTTGTAAAGGTTAAGTTGCCGCCTTCAAGGGCACCACTAGTGGAATCACGGCACCTTGCATTGTGTGAGGGCGTGAGGAGAATACGGTGGCCCTAGTGGCTTCTTGGGGAGCATTGTGCCTCCACAGCGCTCCAACGGAGACGTACTTCCCCTCAAAGGGAAGGAACTTCGGCAACACATCCTCGTCTTCACCGGTTCCACTTGTGGTTTTTCTTCCCTTTATTTGTGCAAGCTTTACTTGTTTATCTTATATAGCTTGCTTGTGAGGTTGTTATCTTTACTTCCTATAAGTTGTCATCATAGTAGCTTATCTGGACAACTTACTTTGACGCTTATTTTAAAGTTGGTAAGAAAAGCTAAAAATTGTTAGTTGCCTATTCACACCCCCCTCTAGTCAACCATATCAATCCTTTAAATTGGTATCAGAGCCTCGTCTCTTTTTAAGGACTTTACCGTCCAAAGAGTACGGGTGACAACGTAGTAGAGACGGAGGAACATTCCGGTGGAACTCCGTCCTTGCCTACGTCCGATGGGGTAGCCTCGATCTCTCATGAGGAGTTCAAAGTGGCTATGACCACATTGAAAGAATCACTAGCGACTGAGGTCAAAGGCATGTTTAAAGATTTAATTGAGGGGCTTAAATTATATATCACACCGTTGGAGGTGGTTCGTCCCGCCACCATCATGTCGGAGGCTACTCCCGACAAGGGAGAAGCTAGTAGTGAACAAGCCCAAGTTACTAAGAATGGGAATGTCATCTTTTCCCACTCCGCTCCTCCTACTCACTATGGAGGACCCGTTCCCGTTGGCCCTCCTCCTAAGTTTATAAAAATTCTGATTTTGCTACTTGGATGTTTCGCTTTAAACGTCATTTAAATCATTGCTCTACTAATCTTTGGAGAATCATTGAGCAAGGTTTTTATCCACGTGATCCCGACAACATGACTCCGAGAGAAACTGCAGATCATCAATTCAACGAGTCCGTTCTTTGCATACTTCAAGATGCAATCCCTCCCGAAGACATTGCACATCTTCGACCCTTCACTGTGGCAAAGGAAGCTTGGGAGCATGTTGGCACTATGTACAAGGGGAGCGCTACCATCTAACGCTCAAACTATGAAGTTGTGCAAGATGAAGCCGATGAGTTTGCTATGATCGAAGAAGAAGATCCTCGTGAACTTTATCGGAGATTAACCACTCTTGCGGTTTCTCTTTGAGATCATGGGAGCAAGGACACGGATGACAATTGGATCAAGAGCAAGTTTCTCAAGGCCATGATGCCCTATCATAAGGCCATGTCCTCTGTCATCCGTCAAAGACCGGACTTCCACCACTTGTCATCAAATGAAGTGTTGGATGAGTTCGTTGCCATGAGGATCTTGGACAAGACCGCCGACAATGCGGTTTTAAGAGCTCAACGATCAAATAAGCCTAACCTCGCCTTGAAGGACAAGGCTTGTGTGGAAGAATAGGAGGAGGAGGATGATGATGAGAGTTGCCCCGAGGACACCAAATATGCCTATCATGAGCACATGGCTCTTGCTTCACGGCAATTTTGGGGCAACAAGAAGAACACAAGACCCAACTTCAACAAGAACAACTCAAGTGGCAACAAGGGCAAGCAACGAGTGAGGACTTGCTTCAATTGTGGGAATGTAAGCCATTTTGTTGTAGATTGCCCATATGAGAAAAGAGAAGACTTTGGAGGCAAGCTTATCCGGAAGGACAAGGCCAAGTCTTATCCCAACAAGAACAACTTCAACAAGAAGACCCCTCCTAAAGGGTTGGTGGCCCAAGAAGAATATGTTGAGGATGATGATAATGATGAAGATGATGAGGTGGTCACCATGGCCACAATTGCTATTGCTACTACTCTGCGCTCATCTCTCTTCAATTCGCCTAATGAGAACATCACCGCCAAGTGTCTCATGGCCAAGGCCACCAACAAGGTAACCCCAAACATCAATACTACCATTCCTTCTAATCCTTCATTGACGGATTGTATTGATGAGAGTGAGGGAACTAAGGAGGGAGAGAATGAATTTGAGTTGTTCATGAGCAAACTTAAGGGCAAATCCAAGAAGCACTTTGTTACTCTCTTGGAACAACTCGATAAGGCCAATGACATGATCGAGGCTCACGAGGAGACCATTGCTAAAATGGAGGGACATAGTCGAGACTATGCCGATGAGATATCGGACCTCTCTAACGCCCTAGAGGAAGAGCATGGTCTTCGTTTGGCTCTTGAGGAGTCACACAACGACGATCATGCTAAATTAAAGAAAGATCTCGATCATGCTTTAGTTGTCTCTCGTATGCTTAATTCCGTGAAGGCAAAACTTGAGGTTGACCATGCTAAACTCAAGGAGGAGTTTGTTAGACTCGACAAGGCTCACAAGGCCTTGAAAGTTATGCATGCTTCTCTCAAGGAGTCTCATGATCAACTCCAAGTTTCGCTAACCAAGGAAAAGGCTATCTTTCCTCGCATGGTGTTAATTGATAATGCAAATGCTACTAACCCATGTTGTGAGCATGTGCATCTTGTTGAAGAAAATGCCAAGTTGAAGAAGCAACTTGAGAAAGGCCTTGTGACATGCATACAAGGTGAGAAGAACCTCAACAACCTTTTGAGCAATCAAAAGGAGGTTGTGGCAAAGGAAGGAATTGGGTTTGTTGCCCAAGAAGAAGAAGAATGACAAGACCAAGCTACCTCCCCCTCCCCGACAAACTTTTGTGAAAGAGGGAGAGGGCGCCTCTAAGAAGAAGAAAACTGTGAAAGGTGGTGGTGTCAAGAAAAACCCCACCATACCATCAAACATGGCCGGCGACTTTAATCCTTCATATGTTTTATGTCGTGCTAGTGATGGTCATGTGTTTGCTAAATTTGTTGGTTCTTCTTATGAGTACATTGAATGGTCTATTTGGGTTCTTAAGACCCTTGTTACTAACCTCAAAGGACCCATTACAAAATGGGTACCTAAATCCAAGCATTGATCTCTTGTAGGAGTTTGCTTCCGGTGGGGGATCATGGTTGCTCGATAGTGGAGCCACAAATTATATGACCAGAAGCAAAGACTTGGTGGTGGACGTGCATCTAGGTTCATCTATGGCCACCAACATCGAATGGGGTGATGCTTCATCTTCTAAGGTATTGGGGCTTGGCAAGGTTGTTGTCTCTCATGATCTCACGATCGAGAAAGTCATGCTTGTTGAGTCCCTTGCATATAACTTACTTTCTGTTCGCCAACTTGCACTCATGGGTTTTGCTACATTCTTTGTTATTGATATCGTGGCCCTCTTGTGGAGCAAGACTCTTAAAGTAGCCTATGTTGGACATGTCGAGAACGGTCTTTATGTGGTTAACTTCTCGAAGCAACCCACTAAGACCGCGACATGCCTAATGGCTAAAGTTGATGTGGGATGGCTTTGGCATCGCCGATTAGCCCATGTCAATATGAGATCTTTTCAAAGTCTTCTTAAGGGGGACCATGTCCGTGGACTAACAAATGTTAGCTTTGCCAAAGATCGTGCTTGCATTGAAGGAAAGTTACATGAGACGGCTCACCCTCCCACGACTATCATCTATTCAAAAAGACCCCTAGAGCTCCTTCACATGGATCTCTTTGGGCCTCCATCTTTTGATAGTCTTGGGGGTAGAAAGTATTGCTTGGTGATTGTGGATGATTATTCAAGATACACCTGGGTATACTTCTTCAAGAAGAAGAGTGAGACCCAACAAGCCGTCATCAACTTTGCAAATGAAGCTCAACGACAACATGAAGCAAAGATTTTGATGATCCGGAGTGACAACGGCACCGAGTTCAAGAACTACACCTTGGATGAGTTTCTTAGTGATGAGGGGATCAAACATCAATATGCATCACCATATACCCCTCAACAAAACGGTGTAGCGGAGCGAAAGAACCGGACACTGATGGATGCGACAAGGACCAAGATGGCAGAATTCAAATCTCCATACAACTTTTGGGCCGAATCCATCAACACCGCGTGTCATGCATCCAGTCGGCCCTATCTCCGCAAAGGCTTGAACAAAAGTCCATATGAGATACTTACCGGTAACAAGCCCAATCTCAAGTACTTCCGGGTGTTCAGGTGTAAGTGTTTCATCCTCAAGAAAGGTGTTTGTTTGTCTAAATTTGAATCTAGAGCTCATGAGGGCATATTTGTTGGTTATGCTACAAACTCTCATGCTTACCGTGTCCTCAACAAGTCCAATGGACTCATTGAGGAGACGAGTAACGTAGAGTTTGATGAAAATAACGGCTCCCAAGTGGAGCAAAGTGGTACTTGTGATGTAGGTGATGAAATTCCTCCTCAAGCCATAAGAAGAATGGGTGTTGGATATATCCTACCCATTGAGGAACCCCTTGTGGCCGAAGGAGAAGGACAATGTTCCGCTCAAGTGGAACCATCACCAACCCAAGACCCACACGCTTCCGAAGAACAAAGTGAAGGCCCTCAACCGGACGAACAAGGCCAAGTGCAAGATCAATCCCAAGATGGTGGGGAGCCACCAAATGATGCACAAGGCCAAGTTATATCCTCCGAGCAAGATCAAGATCAAGAGGAAGCTCAAGATCAAGATCTAGCTCCTGACGTCGCTCAAGATGATCAACTCAGTGCTCTTCAATTATCTCTTGGAGAGCAATTGGAGCGTCGTGCTGCAAAAGTTGCCTCCAGGCTTGCTTCTAGAGAACATCACATGGAGAATATTCTAGGAAGCATCAAAAGGGGGGTAAGCACTCGTAGACAATTATCAAACTATTGTGCTCATCAAGCTTTTGTCTCCTGTGTTGAACCTCAGAAGGTTTATGAGGCGGTCGAAGACCCTGATTGGCTTAATGCCATGCATGAAGAACTCCATAACTTCGAGCGCAACAAAGTGTGGCGTCTGGTGCCGAGGCCAAAGGAGAACCATAATGTCATTAGAACCAAGTGAATCTTTAAGAACAAGCAAGATGTTCACGTCATTGTCATCCGTAACAAGGCACGTCTGGTGGCTCAAGGCTACTCCCAAGTCGAGGGTATCGACTACGGTGAAACCTTTGCCCCCGTTGCTCGCCTTGAATCTATTCGTTTGTTGCTTGCCTATGCTTCTCATCATAACTTTAAGCTACAACAAATGGATGTGAAAAGTGCATTTCTTAATGGTCCTATTAATGAATTGGTGTATGTCAAACAACCCCCGGAGTTTGAGGATCCCAAGTTCCCCAATCACGTGTATCAACTCGATAAGGCTCTCTATGGCCTTAAACAAGCCCCACGTGCGTGGTATGAGCATCTTACCGAGTTGTTACAAGACCATGGGTTTGAAATTGGGAAAATCGACCCCACTCTTTTTACTAAGAAGGTCAAAGGGGAGTTGTTTGTCTGCCAACTATATGTTGATGATATTATCTTTGATTCTCCTAACAAATCTTTCAATGATGAGTTCGCCGCACTCATGACCACACATTTTGAGATGTCCATGATGGGAGAGTTGAAGTACTTCCTTGGGTTTGAGATCAAGCAAAGAAGAGAAGGAATCTTCATCAAACAAACCAAGTATACTCAAGACATGCTCAAGAGGTTCAATCTAAGTGATGTCAAGCCGGCTACTACTCCAATGCCAACCAAGTGCCAACTTGACATTGATCCCAATGGTAAAGCAGTGGATCAAAAGGTATATCGTTCTATGATTGGATCCTTGCTTTACCTTTGTGCATCTAGACCGGATATTATGTTGAGTGTGGGAATCTGTGCACGATTTCAAGCCTCACCTAAGGAAAGTCACTTTGTGGCAGTCAAGCGAATCTTTCGATATTTGGCTCATACCCCAAACTTTGGCTTATGGTACCCAAGTGGAGCAAACTTCAACCTTGTAGGTTTCTCTGATTCGGACTGGGCGGGAGACAAAGTGGATAGGAAGTCCACTTCCGGAGGGTGCCAATTCCTTGGTTTCTCTCTCGTTAGTTGGTCTTCCAAAAAGGAAAGTTGTGTGTCTCTCTCGTCCACTAAAGCTGAGTATGTGGCAGCTGGCAGTTGTTGTGCTCAACTCTTATGGATGAGGCAAACTTTAAAGTATTACGGTGTCACTTATGACAAAGTACCTCTTTGGTGTGACAATGAAAGTGCCATCAAGATTTCTCTCAACCCGGTGCAACACTTCAAGACGAAGCATATAGAGATTCGGTATCACTTCATCCGGGATCATATACGGCAAGGAGAGATCGAGCTTCACTATGTCAACACTCATGATAACCTTGCAGATATCTTCACGAAGCCGTTGGATGAAGCAAGATTTCGCGAGTTAAGGCATGAGGTAAATATCATCGATTTGAGAAATGTGGCTTGAGACTTTGCACACACACACCTCCCACTCAATATAGTTATCTTGTCTAGATGTTGGCATGAACATAGGGGGAGTATTGTTCTCTCAATGAACTATTCCTCCCCCCATTATGCATAAATTGATCAAGTCTTTGTCATTTTCCATGATTAGATGGTATAAGTGCTTCAAGACGAGTATTGGTCATGGGCCCAAGGATAGTTCTTTGCGGTGCCATACCAAATAACTCAAACATAGGTGGCCTCGGCCACCAACCTCCTCTTTGGAGTAGTGTCTTGCCTTGCGTGTGCGTTTTTTTCCTTGCTAAAAGCCTCTTGTCGAAACGTGCAATTTCTCGGAGGGGCGGTACTACCGTGAGCAGTCACGGTACTACCGCAAAGAGACTACGGTACTACCGCAAGTCCAGCACGGCAGTAATATTTTACTGCCGTTGGTCGAGCGGTACTACCGCTCCGTGTGCGGTACTTCCGCCCGGGCGGTACTACCGCGATGACCGCGGTACTACCGCACTTATCCGAACGGGTGGGGGTTATAAGCAGGCAGGGGGAGTTCCAACTCCCCCATACCCATTCATCGCATACCCCCACGCCGTCTCTCTCTCTCTCCCTCTCAAGAATGCCGCCGGAGGACCTCGCCGGATCTCCTCCCTCAGCCACTCTCCTCGCATTCCGACCGGTGGGATCGTTACCCACCTCGCCCTCTTGCCATGGATGAAGGTTTCTCCCCAAATCCCCTCTTCTTTTTGCCTAGTTGTTGTTTTTAGGTTTTGGGGAGAGGCATGTTGTTCTAGTGTTCTTCTTGTTCTTATCCATGGAAGTTTAGGATGTAGGAGAGTGTTTTGCACTAGAAATGCTAGTAAGTATGATGCTACCAAGTTACTATGATCAGCCATAGTACCGTTCGTTGTTCTACGCGTTCTAGTCCAGATCCGTTCTTTTCAGATCTGACCCGAGCGGCACTACCGCTGGCTAACCGCGGTACTACCGCTCTGTCGCGTAAATGGTACTACCGCTCTGCTGAGCGGTACTACCGTAACTACGCGGAAGTAAATTTTTACTACCGCATACTGTGCGGTACTACCGCAAGCCTCAAGCGGTACTACCGCTCCCTAAGCGGTACTAAATTTTTACTTCCGTGTTCGTCAAGCAGTACTATCGCTTGGTTCATAGTTCCTTCGTAGCACTTACATATTATCCTTTCTACTCGTTTCATGTGCTTTTTGTGGCTTTTGCATTGATTCTCTTTGTTTTTCTGTTGTGTTCTTGTGTTTGTGTCTTAGGTGGTGGCTCCGGTTCCCATGTTCGTCGCACCAATCCCGTCCGTGACACCGGGTCCAAGCGTCTGCGCACCCCCAGTGATGTGCCAGAGGGCTCCAATCCCCAACGCAAGTTCAAGACCGCCGCCAACAAGCACAAGGAATCATCTATGACCATGGAAGAAATGCCAGCTAATGAGTTCATGGCAAGGAGGAAGCTCAATCCTTATGGAGAATCCCAGGCTCAGTTTCATGGAGATGAACTATTTTGGACCAAGCAGCAGTATCGCATCTACACAGAGGTACTCAAGAGCAAACACAACCTATATGTGGATGCTCATTGGGTTGACATGGCCCACATGCGGAGGGCTGATAACCTGGCCTACTTTGCCGATGCTCTGGATCTGGTGGAGCAGTTTGGGATTGAGCACATCATGACCTTTCAGCATGATTTTGACCCTGAGATCATTGCTCAGTTCTATGCTTCGGTGCACTTCCATACCAAGGAAGACCACACCATGACTTGGATGACAAATGGTCACAAGATGACTGCGACTTGGAAGGAATTCATGGATCTTATTCAGGTTGCTGACGAGGGACTCCACAACCCAATTGGAGCTCGGCCTCATGCCAACCCAGAAGCTTTCAACAAAGACCGTATGTTACCGTTTTATGTGGAGAAGACACTTGCGAGTGGCAAGAAGACATGGGTGTTGAACCCCTTTTTGGACATCATGCATAGGATCTTGCGCAGCACCTTGTTTCCTCGAGTTGGGGACAAGGACAAGATTCACTCATACCTCGTTGACATGCTGCTGATGTGTGAGGAGGCTCGCACAGCTTAGTCTCCACCACTTGACATATCCCATATCATGTGGTGTGAGCTTCGCTTTGCGATCTACACTCGCAAGGTGCCCATCTATGGCCCGTTCCTGTTTCTGCTCATCTCCAAGACTTGGGAGCACCTTTACCCTGATGAGGAGTTCGAGGCAGAGTGTATTCACCATGACCCCATCCGTCTTCGCATCAAGACTCGTTGGGCCAACACTGCTACTCGTGCACAAGCTGCTACAACACAGATGGGTACTGACGAGGAGCCTGTGGAGGAGGAGCCAGCTGAGGATAGTTCTGGAGGATATGCTCCTCCCTCGTCCGAGCCCTCTTGGGCTAAGAGGCTGAAGAAGAAGATGAAGGCCCTTTTCTGTATGCAAGCTCAAGGTCAGTACAAGGCACATGTCACTCACAAGCAATCTCGCCAGTGTGACAAGAAGATCATGAGGAACTTTGGTGAGCATGTGTCCAGTGGGTCATAGGAGATCATCACTCCTGAGGCAGAATGGATGGCCCATCAGGGGTACAAGTGGTCTGAGTCCGACGAGGAGCAGCAGGAGTCCGATGGAGAGCATGACGACTGAAATCTTTTGCCAGAGCTACCACCTCTCTTAGTTGTCCTCTTTCCCTTTGTGGTGTCTCGATGCCAAAGGGGGAGAGAGCGGGATTTGCGTCTTGTGCCGTTCTTTTTGCTTTTCGTTGGTCGTGTCGTGTGCGTGAGACTATCGTATGGTGTAAGACATATGCTCTCCTCTACCGTTAAACTCATTGTTATGTCTCTACTATATTATGTTGTGAGCAGTTAGTTTACTACCCCTTTTATATGTGCTCACCTTATCCTCCTTACTATTTTGCGTAGTCTCTTATTCATTATATGCAAGGAGTATATGTTTTGTAGAATATAGGGGGAGCATTGATCCTAGTATGTGTGTTGTGCAGTCCAAAGCACTCTCTTTTGTATGCACACATCTAGGGGGAGCTTGCCTATATTCTAGTGTTTATTAGGATTGCATACTTTCTTATATATCCTTGTGCAAATCCTGTATTGTCATCAATCCACTAAAAAGGGGGAGATTGTAAGGGCATATTTTTCCCTAAGTAGTTTTGGTGATTGATGACAATGCATTTGCGGACTAATCATGTGCTCTAAGCTCTTTCAGATATATCTCACCTAGGCACAAGACGATTGTGAGCCCCTCGGAATCTATGGAAGACGGTGTTTCCTTTTTACTTCTTTTTCGGTGGATTTGAGTAATAGGAAAGCCGTACTATTAAGAGGGGGTCCGCTTCGGAAAGGTTTGGGTGGAATCAACACGTACACATCTATACTCTCGCACCACCTTTCCTTTGCTTCTCTGGAGCTCCGGCCGTTCTCCTCATAAGTACAAACCATGGCTTCCTACTAGTACAACTGCCTGGCAGGCGGTAGTACTGCTCATGGTAAGCGGTAGTACCGCACAGCCACACGGTAGTACCGCCTCAGGACGCGATAGTACCGCACCAGTGGTAGTACCGCATCACGAGGATGGTAGTACCGTGTATCTGGCCCGGCACTACACCTAGTACGGTAGTAGGTGCATAAGTAATTTTTTACTTCCGCATCCTACGCGGTAGTACCGCTTGAGACAAGCGGTAGTACCGTGCCGTGTTTTCGCTACTACCGTATTTCTGCGGATGTAGCTACGGATGTATTTTATTTCATCCGTGCTTGTCCTCAGCCTGCTTATCTCTGCCTTGCGGTAGTACCGCAGGGACGAGCGGTAGTATCGCTCAGGCAGTACTACCTCCCGTGTGCCTTCGCAACAGAGTGCATTCTAGGCTAGTACTGCTCCAGCGGTAGTACCGCACCCAGAGCGGTAGTACCACTGGCCAAGCGGTAGTACCGCAACTTACGTGCGGTAGTACCGCGCTCTGCAGGCAAAAATGTGGGATAACGGTTGGATTTGTTCTCCCACTATATAAAGGGTTTCTTCTTCTCCAAGGAGACTCACCTCTTCCTCCCCAAAGCTCCATTGTTGCTCAAAGCTCCATTTCCGCCCGATCTCTCTCCCTAGCCAATCAAACTTGTTGATTTCCTCGGGATTGCTTGAGAAGGCATCGATCTACACTTCCACCAAGAGATATTTGATTCCCCCCACTATTCCTTGCGGATCTTGTTACTCTTGGGTGTTTGAGCACCCTAGACGGTTGAGGTCACCTCGAAGCCATATTCCATTGTGGTGAAGCTTCGTGGTGTCGTTGGGAGCCTCCAATTCGGTTGTGGAGATAGCCCCAACCTTGTTTGTAAAGGTTCGGTTGCCGCCTTCAAGGGCACCACTAGTGGAATCACGGCACCTTGCATTGGGTGAGGGTGTGAGGAGAATACGGTGGCCCTAGTGGCTTCTTGGGGAGCATTGTGCCTCCACACCGCTCCAACGGAGACATACTTCCCCTCAAAGGGAAGGAACTTCGGCAACACATCCTCGTCTTCACCGGTTCCACTTGTGGTTATTTCTTCCCTTTACTTGTGCAAGCTTTACTTGTTTATCTTATATAGCTTGCTTGTGAGGTTGTAATCTTTACTTCTTATAAGTTGTCATCATAGTAGCTTATCTAGACAACTTACTTTGACGCTTATTTTAAAGTGGGTAAGAAAAGCTAAAAATTGTTAGTTGCCTATTCACCCCCCCTCTAGTCAACCATATTGATCCTTTCAACCGGTCTCGCCGACACATTGGCCTCCGTTGGCCAGCCGCTGCAGGATGAGGATTTCACCACCTACGTGCTTAACGGGATTGATGATGACTATGACAATCTCATTGAGAACGTCCATGGCCGTGATGATCCGCTCCCACCTCATGAGCTTTATGCACGACTTCTTGGTCGTGAACAACGCATCAAGGCGCACCGTGTCTCCCCGGGCTTCGCCTCCGCCAATGCCGCGACTCGCGGCAAACCTCCGATGGCAAACCCGCGCCCTCTACACAGCCGGCCTCGCGGGCAATGCTCCGACCATCGCGGGTGGTAGCCGGCCGGTTGCTTGCTATCCTTGCTGCGGTGCTCAGCATGCCTGCCAACTGTGTGGCCTTGAGAGCCACATTGCCTCTCGCTATCATCGTCGCTACAAGCAAGACTTTCTGGGCCTGGGTAACAATGGCAAAGGAAATGATAAGCAGGCCGTCGCCACGGTGACGAGTCATGAGCATGGCCGCACTCCGTCCTACTCCATCGATCCTACATGGTATATGGACACCGGAGCTACCAACCACCTCACCGGCTAGATGGGCAAGCTCTCTACTTAGGAGGCATATCGTGGTCATGATCAGGCGCACACCGCCAGTGGAGCAGGTATGCGCATCTCCCATGTTGGTCAGGCCTCTCTCCTTACACACAATTTTCGCAAACTGCATCTTTCCAATGTCCTTAGTGTTCCCTCTGCTACGCGTAGTTTGTTTTCCATTCCTCAACTTACTCATGATAATAATGTCCTTGCTGAGTTTCACCCTTTTCGTTTCTTTATCAAGGATAGGGACACGAGGGCCGTTCTGCTTAGCGGTCGTCTTTGCCATGGCCTGTATGCACTTGATGCACCGCGCATACCTTCCATGTAGTCTTCTCCTCAGGCGTTCAATGGTGTTCGTGTGTCGCCTACACACTAGCATGCGCGCCTTGGTCACCCTGCGGCTCCTATAGTTCGTCATATGTTGCATCATCATGAACTACTAGTTGTGTCCAATAAAACTGCTGAAACTATGTGTGATGCCTGTCAGCAGGGCAAGAGTCATCAACTTCCATTTTCAGAGTCTAGTCGTGTTGTGAAACATCCTCTTGAGATTGTGTTTTCTGATGTATGGGGTCATGCCTAGACGTCCATTAGTGGTCACAATTATTATGTCAGTTTTATTGGTGCTTATAGTCGGCATACTTGGCTATATCTTATTAAGCGCAAGTCTGATGTGTTCGATGTTTTCATTCAGTTTCAAGCACACGTTGAGCGTCTCCTTAAGCAGAAAATCATCCATGTTCAATCCGACTGG
>LR738713.1:185124532-185149777 GCA_902687465.1 Secale cereale | reverse complement strand
AACCTCAACTCGTTTTTTTAACAAACTTGGGATTTCACATCATATGTCATGTCCTCATACACACCAGCAGAATGGAACTGACGAACGCAAGCATTGTCATCTTGTTGAAACTGGCCTAACCTTGCTAGCTCATGCATCCGTTCCTTTTCGGTTCTGGAGTGATGCTTTCTCCACAGCTTGTTTTCTGATAAATAGGCTTCCCTCACGACTTCTGAAAATGCAAACCCCGCTTGAACTCTTGCTCAATGAAATTCCAGACTACACGAAAAGGGTCCTTATGAAATTCCAGACTACACGAAAAGGGTCCTTATGCGGCAGATATGCGGGCGCCGAGATGAGCAATGGGACATGATCAGTACACGGAAGGACATGTCCATTGCAGCTTTCATCCCGGAGTTAAACCAACACATCCGTCGACAGGAGCACCAGATGTGCGCAGGCATGATAGACTTGAAGAAGGCGTTAACTAGGAACTCAGAGCTAGAAGAGGAACTCAAGTTTTCACGTGACAGATATGAGGAGGAAATCGCAATACTTGTGGAGAAGAATTACGACCTAACAAGGAAGTTAGGAGTATTCATGGGAGACCCCGCGCCAGGAAGAGAGGAAGACGAACCCAAGGAGATTCGTTCTGAGGACTACATCATCATCGACGACACCGACTCGGACCCTGATGATAGTGATGATGACTATGAAGATGAAGCAGGAGCAGATATCATGGAATCTTCCGCCGATCAAAATTTCTAGATGACCACCATATGACTAGTAGTTTTCCCCCATATATTAGAAGTTCGAGCACTTTTGTAACGTTAGTTTAGATCCTTTGTATGCCCTTGCTTGAAATTGATTTGTGTGATATGATTGTGTTTGTCTCATGTGCATATGGGTAGTGAATTTTCCCCTAGACCTCATTTCTGTTCTAATCTCTTCCCTCTAAATCCATCAGATGCCTCCGAGACATGAGTCCGAATTTCAGTTTCCCCCTGAGCTCACTCAGTTGATCCAGCAGTAGAACACTTTGATGCAACTTCTTGTCCAGAACCAGAACAATCAGAGCAACAACAACAACAACAACAACAACAACAACAACAACAACAATAACAACCCTACACCACCACCACAAGTGGACAACCTAGCCCATTTTCTAAGGTTGCAGCCGTCGGTGTTTTCTAGTAGCGTTGAGCCAATAGTTACTGATGACTGGCTGCGTAAGATTGGAAGGGAGTTGATCACTGTAGGTTGCACAAATGCCGAGAAGGTGCGTTTTGCCGCACATCAATTGGATGGACCAGCAGCCTCATGGTGGGAGAATTACACATCCACTTTTCCTATAGAAAATGTCACTTGGGATCAGTTTCAGCAAGCTTTTTGCACCACCCATGTCTCAATTGGAGCTATGAGCATGAAGAAGCATGAGTTTCGCAACTTCCGCCAAGGAAATCGTATTGTGGCTCAGTATGTAGATGAGTTTAGTACTCTATCTCGCTATGCCCCTGATGATGTGGCCACAGATGCCCCAAAGCAGGAGAAGTTTATGGGAGGGCTGAATGATGAGATGAGCATATAGTTGATGGTGGCAACCTTCAACAACTACCAGGAAGTGGTAAACAAGGCTCTTATGATTGAAGGGAAGCAACAACAGATTGAGAGCCGCAAGAGGCAGTATGGACAAGGAAAGAATAATTCGGGAGCCCAGCAGAAGCCCCGTTTCGCCCCGAACTCGGGAGGATACACCCATAACCATGGAAGCCACACCCATAATGGAGGGAGTTATCATAACCACACTGATTCCAAGAATGGGAATGAGAATGGAGGAAGCAATAATCTGAACCGCTCCACTCCAGCCACACACGCCAAGAGGGATTTAGGTCACATCACCTATTTCAAGTGCGGGAAGAATGGACACTACGCCATGGAGTGCCCGGAAGCGAGAATGACAACGGCAATGGAAGCGCTGGGAAGAAGCCCAACCCTTTCAACAGGGGACAAGTGAACCACGTGAACGTGGAGGAGGTTGAAGAGCAGCCTGATGCAGTTGTCGGTAAATTTTTGGTTAAGTCATTTATCGCAATAGTTCTTTTTGATACTGGTGCATCGCATTCATACATTTCAAGGGGATTTGTGGATAGATATAAGTTGCCCACCAAAGTACTTATGACCCCTATGCTAGTAAGCTCACCTGGAGCTGAATATATGGCAAATCAAGGATGTTTTCAGATGCCATTGACCATTGGACGCCATGGTTTCCCCTCAAACCTGATAGTTTTGGAGTCACAAGGATTGGATGTGATACTAGGAATGGATTGGCTATCGATGTATGGAGGGAACATCAATTGTGCTAGTAACTCTATTTTACTTACCACCCCGAAGGGAAAAAGGATCAAGTATTTATCTAGGCATGCGCCTAGGAGGACACACATAAATTCTCTCTCGGGAGTTGTTCAAGAGGAAGTGCCTATAGTGAAGGATTACTCGGATGTATTTCCAGAGGAGCTACCAGGCATGCCGCCAGATAGAGACATTGAGTTTTTGATAGAGGTATTTCCAGGCATCGGATCAATATCGAAGAGACCATACCAGATGCCAGCGAATGATCTGGAGGAGATCAAGAAGCAGATTAAGGAGTTATTGGAGAAAGGATTCATTCGACAAAGTTCATCACCCTGGGGAGCCCCAGTGCTCTTGGTCGAGAAGAAGGATGTATCTTTAAGGATGGTCGTTGATTATCGGGCACTGAACGAAGTGACAATTAAGAATAAGTATCCACTGCCGATGATCAATGATTTGTTCGACCAACTTCAAGGAGCTAAAGTATTCTCCAACATCAATCTACCATCAGGATACCACCAGTTGAAGATCCGAGAAAAGGATATACCTAAGACAGCCTTCACCACAAGGTGTCGGTGTACTAAAGTAGGGGTACCTTAGTATCCCGAACTTGTGCACGGGCAGTTGCGGCGTCCCGCGGCAAGGCCTGCCGGGCGACCACCGAAGTCCCTTATGATTCCTTTAGAGCCATTCAAGAACAAAGTATCCAAGGCAAGGAGACAAGGCCCCGGCAAGAGGAGCTTACCAGGAAGGCCACTCAAGGCAGAAAACCACTCAAGGCACAAGACCTTGGCAAGAGGAGCTTGCTGGGAAGGCCCTCTGAAGCATCTCAAGAAACTTGCCGCGACGCGCCACGCGTCCCGGCACGGCCCGGTGAGCGACAAGCTCCCGGAAGCGACAAGATAGTAGCCTCGGCAAGGCGCTTGCCGCGGCAAGCTTCCACTCAGTACCCGCGCTCCAGCACATCCACCCACGTGTCGCTCTGGGACCTTTCCAGGCGCACGTGGCGGAAGGCTGTGCAGCAAGGGGTACACGGTGGCAAGCAACGATGACAAGACTACCGTCGTGGCGTACGGTGGCGCCCCTGACGGTCACTTTTTGCACTGTTTGGGCGACGGCGATGGGCATTTAATGCCCTTGTCCCCTGCCGTCAGGGTTAGGTATGGAACACTGTTCCAACTACCAAGCTTTTTACATTTTTACCCCCAACTGCGCTGCCACCTGTCGGTGACCCCTTGAGCATATAAAAGGAGGCCCATGCGCACGTAGAGGGGGGATCGATCATTCTCACGCCCGGTCTTGCTAGCGGTTAGAGTGTACTGTAGCTCTCTTCGCTCCCGAGCAAGAACTCAATACAAACCAAAGCAGGAGTAGGGTTTTACGCATCCGTGCGGCCCGAACCTGGGTAAACTGCTCGTGTGCACGCCTCGATCTGCTCTTCGTGCATCCTCCACCCCCTGCCGTACCGAAAAGGGGCTCCGGTCCCATAGGTGTTCGTGGGCGATCAGTTTCCCCGACATCTTTGGCGCGCCAGGGGGCTTTGAGTACTTGTACGTTGCAATCGACAAGTTCACAAAGTGGCCAGAAGTAGAACCAGTGAGAAAGGTGACCGCACAGTCAGCAGTCAAGTTCTTCAGATCAATTGTTTGCCGTTTCGGGATCCCTAACAGGATCATCACCGACAACGGTACGCAATTCACGAGCCGCACCTTCATGCAGTACGTCCAAGATCTTGGCGCCAAGGTCTTGTAATGCCCAGGATGGGACTATATCTCCTACGTGTCGAGGCACGACTTAAAGATATAAGCCCATTCTGGAATGATCTCAAGTTTGGTATCTTTGCACGACTCATGTAAAAGAGGGATTAAATTGCAAAAGGAGATAGTTGGCTTACACTCGCCACTTCACACAATTCATTACATAAGCCAAAACATCATTCAAAACATCACAACCTGACTACGGGCGAAGATCCAAAAGAAAGATACCAAAACAACATAAAGCCACAGGCCTAGATCGAATCCTAGTAGAAACCACTATTGATCGTCGAAACGTCACAAGCATACGGCCACTCTCTTCATTGAACTCCCGGTGAAGAACTTGAACCAGCTCCTGCTTCATTCTCGGCTGAACCTGCATCTGGTGTTGTAGTAACTGTGAGCCACGAGGACTCAGCAATACCATAACCATGGGTATCAAGACTAGCAAAGCTTTGTGGGTAGGAAGAGGTAAAGTGGTGAGGTTGCAGCAGCGGCTAAGCATAATATGGTGGCTAACTTACGAGTACCAGAATAAGATGAGCTTCTACGCAAACGGTCGCAACTAGTAGTGATCGCTAAAGATCCTGAACTACATACGAGTCAAACATAACCCCACCGTGTTCTCTTCTCAAAATGAAAAGAGACAGTCATGGTTACTCACACATTTGCGTGTTTTACTTCGGATCCTCTGCCAAGTTTTCTACAACCGGACATTAACAAATTCCAATCTGCCACATAACCGCGGGCACGGCTTTCGAAAGATCATAACCCTGCAGGGGTGTTCCAACTTAGCCCATCACAAGCTCTCACGATTAGCTGAAGCGATAATTATAATATCATCACTCCTTATCTTAGGGAAAACCGATCAGGCTCGGCATCCCGGTAGCACAAGACATTTCGACAATGGTAAAACAAGTCCAGCAACACCTCCCGGTGTGTCGACACCCTGATAGTAGCCATCTCGTCTCAGGCCACATCCGGATAGGTGATCCTACGGGAGCCAAACCTCGAGTTTCCCCGTGGTGGCCCCGCAGTCTCCCCGTTTGGGACCAACACCATCAGCACTGGCCCCCCCTGCTATGTAGAAAAGAATCCCGAGGGTGCGACCCCCTATGCAATTTTAATTAATTAATTAAGTTGTTATTATGAGGCAAATTAAAACCAATGCTGGGCCTTGCTGGAGGAGTTTTATTCAAACGAACTGTCAAGGGGTCCCCACCCACCCATCGTGTAAGGAACGCAAAATCAAGGAACATAATGCCGGTTTATCGGCGCCTAAGATGGCATGAGTGGAACAAAACACCGAGCAAAAGGCCAAGCCTTCCACCCATGCCCAGTATATAGGTGTGTTAATAATAATTATAGATATTGTGATATTCCAACAACAAGTTCCCTCCTGGAACGAACTTCATCTTCACCTGCAACTAACAACGCTATAAGAGGGGCTGAGCAAGCGGGTAACATAGCCAAACAGTGGTTTTGCTAGGAAGGTTTCAAAAGGTTAGAGGTTTCATGGCAACAAGGAGAGGCTGACATAAAAGATGGGTAGCGCGACATGTAACGATAGCATCGAGACAACTAAGCATGGCAATGGTAGTAAAGGTATCCAAGGGTATGATCATCTTGCCTGGGATTCCGCAAGGAAGAGAAACGGGTCCATGAAGTAGACGGAGCAACATAGACGAGCGAATCCTCACAACTCCGGAACGAAACCGAAGCTAACAAGAGAAGCAACCGGAAAGAAGCAAACAACACGGTAAACACACAATCATAAACATGGCATATGATGCACATCCAAGTATGATGCATGTCCGGTTTAATTATGCATGGCATGGCAAAGTGCACAAACAAAACTACAAGTTAAGTGGAGCTCAATATGCAACGAGTTGCATATTGACGAAACACCACATTATAATTATTTAATTGACTCTCGTTTATTTACAAGACAAGATTAAATGTTTGTTAACATGGCAACAAGGTGAAGCAAAACAAACTACCTATTTAGGCATTTTAAATGAGGCCGGAAAATAACAACAAAAATTCCGGAAAATCCCCATGAGCATGTTTAGTAAATATAAGCAAACAACAATTAAACATTTTAGTGTTGTTAACATGATGCGGATGACATGATCAAGTTTTATGCAAGTTTATTAAAAGTGAACATGAAGAGATAAGAAGCATTTGTCACCGTGGTGGAAAGAAAAGGTGCCACGGCAACGATCCGAAAATGATGCAACGCAACATCTCAGTTCCGGTAACTCGTTGAGAGACCGGTGCAAAAGATAACGTGAGCGAGTCGAACAAGATGAAAGGTGGGGTGATCCCGTCACCGGGTTCCCACGGGTCGGCAACGAGGCAACCGAGGAGCACGACAAAAGACTAAACGGGCACGGTGCACACAAGGGACACATCTCATACATCACAACAAGCATTCCACGGGTCATTGTCTCGGGGTTATACCTTCGGAACATCGTTTCGGGGCGGTTCGAGATCGTAGTGGAAGTAGTGGTACTCGCGGTCGTAGAGGAAGTAGGCGTTCCGTTATCGTGTCGTGGTACTTGACGGTTTCGAGTGCTCCGGGCGTCGCGGTACTTGGCGCTTCAAAACGTTCGTCGTGGTACTTGCCGTAGGGGTACTTGTCGCGTCGTAGTTGACGTCGGGGTACACGTTATGTAGTGGTACTTGGTCTCGGCGATGGTAGTTGTACACGGGTCGTCGTTGAACTTGGTGATCCGAAGGGGTACTTGATGTTGTCGGTGCGGTAGTCGTGGTACTTGTCGAAACAACACCGGATGAAGTGGTACTTGAAGAGGACTTGGCGGATCCAGCCGTCGCGGTACTTGTTCACAGTTCGTAGGCGTTCGGGGCCGTAGATGTACTTGGCGGTTCGTCTTGCGTACTTGGTGCTGCTCCTTGGTTCGGACAGAGGCGAAGAAGGTTCCGGTGGCCGCGGGCGAGCTTGAGGATGGGGCACGCAGCAAAGGCGGCGAGGAGCAAGAGACAACAGGGGCTTCGAGCTTGCAACGGCGGGCGCCACGCCGGGACGACCGAGGCGATAGAGCAGAGCTCGCGCGCTCCGGCAAGGCGAGGGTCGGCGGCGCGCCCGCGGGGCCTTGCTGAAGGAGGGCCGGAGGGCGAGGAAGAGGACCCCCGAGCGCGGGGCTGCGGAGCCATGGCGCGGCGAGGAGGAGGCCTGAGGGCCGGTCGGGGAGGGATGGCGCTGCGGGCCCTTGGTCGTCGGCGCTGGAGGCTGGCGGAGATGAGGCAACTTCGAGGCGGAGAGCACGAGCGCTGGGCGGCTACGAGGGGAAGGAAGCGGGGCAGAGGGAGAACGAGGGAGAGAGGCGCACGGGCGAGCGAGGGGATCGAGGGAGGGGCGCTGCGGGAGAATGAGAGGGCGGCGGCGGCCAGTGAGGGAGAGATCGAGAGGATGGGAGGAGATGGCTCGGGCTAGGGTTGCCAGGCGGTGGGCTGGTCGGGGAAGCTGGGCCGGCTGGGGGGGAGGCACAGACCCAGATGGCCGGCTCGGCTAGAATGGCCTAGAGGCCTGGCGGCTGGGCCTCTCCTATTTATAAGAGTGAAAAGGAAAAAAAACAGAGAATAAAAGAAAAGGAGAGAAGAAAAGAAAGGGGAAGCTAGGCAAAGAATTTGCACCAGAGGTTATTTTTCTCGGGCTCATAAAAATGAGCCTAGCCCAAGAAAAAATAGAAATGGCAAGATAGAATGATGAAAATCCAAACTCATTGAATTTTATTCAAATGGGTTTGAACTAGGGCTTGGTTTTTGAAGCATCCAAAAATGTTCGAATTTTTGGAGGAACCTCGATAAATGGGAAAAAGAATTATAGACAAGGAAATGGGTGGAACTTGAAGCAATAGAGGTCTGGAGAATAATTGCAAGTGTGTTGGGTTAATTCCAAACAAACGAAATATTTATTATATAGCTCCCTAAATATTGGGAGGCTTGTATATGTTATAAAGAGAAGTCATCCTTCCCTCGATTTAAATGGACCGAAGGTCCACACAACTTATTTGGTTGAGATGCAAAAAATAATAATGACATGATGGCATGATGCTATGATGCAATGCAAAAATAAATAACACAAGCACAAAGAAACACACGGGAGAACCCGAAACATCTGGAATCTTCTGGAATCTTCTAGAATCTTCTGGGACGTCGGTCTTCGGGTGTCACAACTCTCCCACACTAACAGAGGATCTCGACCCGAGATCTTAGAGATGGCACCGGATAAAAGCGAAAAAGGAGAGGTAAAACAAAGTTGCTTCTTGGACAAACGAGTGAAACCAAAGAACCTTGAGAGGTTGAACAATCTTGAAAGAAAGAATACAACGGAGATGAACGAAGTTGAGAGCACTCCGGTAAAAAGGAGGAACAAGGAACATTACAAGAACCTTGTAGGTTAGAATACATGAAGCAAGAGCTCACGGATGACGGAAGAATTTCAAAACCACTCCGGTTAACCAAGATTGAGAAGGAATAAGAACGAAAATAATTTGGACAGCACTCCGTCTGAAAATGGAAGGAATTAACAAGAACTTGCCAAGTTGGAATGATGCTTGATGAAAACAACAACATATTGCCTCCGAAACAATGAAAGAATGGCACAAGGGGTATGAAGATTCAGACAGCACTCCGGTTGAAAAGTGAGGCAAAACTAGATAAGATGACGGAACTCGAATGAAGAATACAACACTCTGGTTAAATGATAAGCAAGGAAAGAACACGATCTCGATATGTCAAGATGATGGTACGAAGAGAGCAATATCACAAAGCCTCCGGAATGAAAGGATATATGCTAGGTCGTTGGGAAGAAAGAACGGAGAAGAAAATGACAACTTCTCCCAGAAATGAATTAGGAAAATCCTCCTTACAAAGAAGGGATGAATGGGGTTGAGTTTTAAAAAAATCAACAACGAAAACGAATAAGCTTGATGTGGACTTATGGAAAACATCTCAAAATTATGAGGTGACAACCAGCCACTAACGGAAACGATTTGATAGGATTGAGATGAACAAGGAGACGAAAAACTTATTTCACCGGAATGATAAATGAAGAACTTGGGTCATTTATAAGCACCATAATTAGCAACAATTCTCAAGGAAAGCTTTTAGGTGAGATATAACCCAAATAACTCCAACAAACAAAATGGGAGGTTGAAAGGATCTCCTGAGAAAAAGAAATGATGGTTTCAACTATCTCATTCTTGATAACTCATGAATCATGAAACATGAAGGAATTGTCAAGAATGACATAACACCATCTGAAAAGAAAAGGTATAAAGGATTGCAATTGGAAATCATGATGAAGAATGCTTGAGCTCCAACAAGAATCTTGATGAAGACTTCGAGGATGAATCAAATCATAATTAACCACCATGAGAGCTCCGGTAATGAAAAGCATGAGAAGCAAAAGATGAAAAGAATAAGATTCAAGGCCCACGATGAATTAGATGCAGCTTTGAAATGATATAATTGAAATAACTTAGAGCTCCGGAAAACAAGATGAACAACTTAGAACCAAGGATATGGTATGCTGAACAAGCTTCGAAGGGATTAATCACCTTGAAGGAATAAGAATAAGAATTATGTCATGCATATCCTTCACCAATTTAAATTGATGGCAACCAAAGGATTTGGCATCCTACTTATTCTTGTTTGGAAGAATTAAAGAGAGATCTAGCACAAGCTTAGGTAAATCTTCAACGAACCACCGGTAGGATTATGAAAAGAACAAATGAATTGATACGATAACAAGGAAGAGTAAACTTGAAAGAACCACCGTAAGAATATGGAGACGAACGAAGAGAAATCAATGAAGAATAGTTGGAGGACGAAGTTGCAAACAGAGAACGAAGAAATATTCTGAAATGATGGCCTTCGAAGGATCATAATAAGAAGAATTCATGAAATGCTTCGGATGGGTATAAAAGAATTCCTCACAATCTGAACAATAATGAGGATGGCAAGAAGCTAGAACCACGAATCTTCAAGAAGACAGGCCAAGATTTAAGAGAAACACTTCTCTGATCTTCAAATGTTGAGAATGAAGACGAGAAATGCCATGAAGAATTTCGAGATACTCCGGAATGAAGAATTAAAAAGGTTGAAACAATGGTGAAAAGAATTTGAAAGTGGTCCTGGAGAAGGCATGTGACTGATGGAAATCATTCTTACGTCACACTTTGAAAAGAATTTGAGTATAACTCCAGAAAAATTAGAAGAGTCACGTAAGATCCTGGGAAAGACCTGTGGGTTAGGGCCCACTCAAAGAAATCACCGTTGAAAAAAAAGATTGCTTGAGAGATATTGCACCGGTTGAATTAAATGGCTTGAATAAGATGGCAACCTCAAAATAGGTTGAACGGATTAAGAATGGAAACATGAATCTTCTGAGGTATCTTCAACACTCCGGATATGAATAGCAAGTGGAGAATGATTAATTGGTGCACCGGAATAAGAAAGCATTGTGAAAAGAGGAAAAGGATAAGATCAACACCGAATTCTTGAATTACATCCACCGGTAGAATTTGAGAACAAAAGAATGATGAACTTGAAGCTCTTGAGCATCTTCACGATAAATCACCGGATAAGAACATTGAAGGAAAAGAATGAAGAAATATCACATGAATAAAATGGATACTTCAACTGAGAATTTCTTGCTCCAAGAAGAAGAAGGGTGGGAGGGCGGGTAAAACAAAGACAACTTGGGATAAATGAAACAGACAATCGTCAGATTTCTCAACGGCATCCGTATGGAATAACTTGAAGAGAAGGCACACCGGTTGAAAAGGATTAACATGAAGATCTCGATGGTCAAGAAGAATTAGCACTCCCATAGAAATATGAGAACACCGATTAGGAAAGGTATGGAATCACCATTTGACATCGAAGCAACTCGAATACCAGAATCAAAACGAAACAAAGGATAGATATGTTTATGAAGAAGATTATGTTGCAACATATCTATCCGAACAGAGAATTGAACGAATGAATTCCACAGGTACATCAACTTGACGAGAAGCCACTTGGAAGAAGAAAAAGTAAATAAAAGGAACAAGGAGTAGATAGACTAAACACAAGATAGAAGTTTCGTTCGACATATTCGTGCTGAAAGCTTATGGAACGTGTTACAAAAGGGTTTTGCAATCCCCGGATCAGCATAGCCAAGGACCCTTTAAGATGCAACTCCCGATCAGAACAAGTCCATAAAACCACTTCACTCAATGTAGAACCCCGAACTTCAAATCATGCATTCAATGGAAGAATGCCTAGAACTACTAGATGAACCCACCTATTAATTTCCGAAAGTTTCCAGTTATGCAATCAGGTGTTGGGGATACAGGGGAAGCATCGCGCACTCAACTCTAATCCTACATCCAGCTGTATCCATCCTTCAACACATAACCAGTCTTTCTCGGAAACCGTTTACCTCGGACCTTCGAAACGCATCCACTATACAAGCTATGGCAATACTCCCGAACTACCTCCCCAGTACTGGGTGATGTCGGGGTTATCTTGCCACTAACCGCATAGGAGAGTTTTCGATGTCGGCCGTCTTAAGTATTCTAGTACTGCTGCGATATATTTGTGACGACAATACCTCAGAGCTCAACTCCCCGGGACACTGCCACAACCCCTAATGTCAGGAGGCATCGAGAACAATGTTCTCGTCACAAAGACATCAGAACAATCCAAACAATACTCGCGAGATCCTAAAAAAAATTTGGTGAAATTTTTGAAAGTAGAAGAGATAAGAGTAATCGTCAGGAGTCCTCACCAGAATGAAAAGAGATGAGTAGCAAAAGAAATCCTACTCTCTGATATATATATAGGACTCAAAACATTTTCAAGTGTGTGCCTAGACTCAACCGTCAACGATTCGATCAATCAGTGGGGGCTCCTAGGTCGGAGAAGGCTCTGAATACCAACTTTTAATGCCCAGGATGGGACTATATCTCCTATGTGTCGAGGCACGACTTAAAGATATAAGCCCATTCTGGAATGATCTCAAGTTTGGTATCTTTGCACGACTCATGTAAAAGAGGGATTAAATTGCAAAAGGAGATAGTTGGCTTACACTCGCCACTTCACACAATTCATTACATAAGCCAAAACATCATTCAAAACATCACAACCCGACTACGGGCGAAGATCCAAAAGAAAGATACCAAAACAACATGAAGCCACATGCCTAGATCGAATCCTAGTAGAAACCACTACTGATCGTCGAAACGTCACAAGCATACGGCCACTCTCTTCATCGAACTCCCGATGAAGAACTTGAACCAGCTCCTGCTTCATTCTCGGCTGAACCTGCATCTGGTGTTGTAGTAACTGTGAGCCACGAGGACTCAGCAATCCCATAACCATGGGTATCAAGACTAGCAAAGCTTTGTGGGTAGGAAGAGGTAAAGTGGTGAGGTTGCAGCAGCGGCTAAGCATAATATGGTGGCTAAATTACGAGTACCAGAATAAGATGAGCTTCTACGCAAACGGTCGCAACTAGTAGTGATCGCTAAAGATCCTGAACTACATACGAGTCAAACATAACCCCACCGTGTTCTCTTCTCAAAATGAAAAGAGACAGTCACGGTTACTCACACAGTTGCGTGTTTTACTTCGGATCCTCAGCCAAGTTTTCTACAACCGGACATTAACAAATTCCAATCTGCCACATAACCGCGGGCACGGCTTTCGAAAGATCATAACCCTGCAGGGGTGTTCCAACTTAGCCCATCACAAGCTCTCACGATTAGCTGAAGCGATAATTATAATATCATCACTCCTTATCTTAGGGAAAACCGATCAGGCTCGGCATCCCGGTAGCACAAGACATATCGACAATGGTAAAACAAGTCCAGCAAGACCTCCCGGTGTGTCGACACCCTGATAGTAGCCGCGCATATCTCGTCTCAGGCCACATCCGGATAGGTGATCCTACGAGAGTCAAACCTCGAGTTTCCCCGTGGTGGCCCCGCAGTCTCCCCGTTTGGGACCAACACCATCAGCACTGCCCCCTGCTATGTAGAAAAGAATCCCCGAGGGTGCGACCCCCTATGCAATTTTAATTAATTAATTAAGTTGTTATTATGAGGCAAATTAAAACCAATGCTGGGCCTTGCTGGAGGAGTTTTATTCAAAGTCGAACTGTCAAGGGGTCCCCATCCACCCATCGTGTAAGGAACACAAAATCAAGGAACATAATGCCAGTTTATCGGCGCCTAAGATTGCATGAGTGGAACAAAACACCGAGCAAAAGGCCAAGCCTTCCACCCATGCCCAGTATATAGGTGTGTTAATAATAATTATAGATATTGTGATATTCCAACAACAAGTTCCCTCCTGGAACGAACTTCATCTTCACCTGCAACTAACAACGCTATAAGAGGGGTTGAGCAAGCGGGTAACATAGCCAAACAGTGGTTTTTCTAGGAAGGTTTCAAAAGGTTAGAGGTTTCATGGACACAAGGAGAGGCTGACATAAAAGATGGGTAGCGCGACATGTAACGATAGCATCGAGACAACTAAGCATGGCAATGGTAGTAAAGGTATCCAAGGGTATGATCATCTTGCCTGGGATTCCGCAAGGAAGAAGAACGGGTCCATGAAGTAGACGGAGCAACATAGACGAGCGAATCCTCACAACTCCGGAACGAAACCGAAGCTAACAAGAGAAGCAACCGGAAAGAAGCAAACAACACGGTAAACACACAATCATAAACATGGCATACGATGCACATCCAAGTATGATGCATGTCCGGTTTAATTATGCATGGCATGGCAAAGTGCACAAACAAAACTACAAGTTAAGTGGAGCTCAATATGCAACGAGTTGCATATTGACGAAACACCACATTATAATTATTTAATTGACTCTCGTTTATTTACAAGACAAGATTAAATGTTTGTTAACATGGCAACAAGGTGAAGCAAAACAAACTACCTATTTAGGCATTTTAAATGAGGCCGGAAAATAACAACAACAATTCCAGAAAATTCCCATGAGCATGTTTAGTAAATATAAGCAAACAACAATTAAACATTTTAGTGTTGTTAACATGATGCGGATGACATGATCAAGTTTTATACAAGTTTATTAAAAGTGAACATGAAGAGAGAAGAAGCATTTGTCACCGTGGTGGAAAGAAAAGGTGCCACGGAAATGATCCGAAAATGATGCAACGCAACATCTCGGTTCCGGTAACTCGTTGAGAGACCGGTGCAAAAGATAACGTGAGCGAGTCGAACTAGATGAAAGGTGGGGTGATCCCGTCACCGGGTTCCCACGGGTCGGTGACGAGGCAACCGAGGAGCACGACAAAAGACTAAACGGGCACGGTGCACACAAGGGACACATCTCATACATCACAACAAGCATTCCACGGGTCATCGTCTCGGGGTTATACCTTCGGAACATCGTTTCGGGGCCGTTCGAGATCGTAGTGGAAGTAGTAGTACTCGCGGTCGTAGAGGAAGTAGGCGTTCCGTTATCGTGTCGTGGTACTTGACGGTTTCGAGTGCTCCGGGCGTCGCGGTACTTGGCGCTTCAAAACATTCGTCGTGGTACTTGCCGTAGGGGTACTTGTCGCGTCGTAGTTGACGTCGGGGTACACGTTATGTAATGGTACTTGGTCTCGGCGACGGTAGTTGTACACGGGTCGTCGTTGAACTTGGTGATTCGAAGGGGTACTTGATGTTGTCGGTGCGGTAGTCGTGGTACTTGTCGAAACAACACCGGATGAAGTGGTACTTGAAGAGGACTTGGCGGATCCAGCCGTCGCGGTACTTGTTCACGGTTCGTAGGCGTTCGTGGCCGTAGATGTACTTGGCGGTTCGTCTTGCGTACTTGGTGCTGCTCCTTGGTTCGGACAGAGGTGAAGAAGGTTCCAGTGGCCGCGGGCGAGCTTGAGGATGGGGCACGCAGCAAAGGTGGCGAGGAGCAGGAGACAACAGGGGCTTCGAGCTTGCAATGGCGGGCGCCACGCCAGGACGGCCGAGGCGATAGAGCAGAGCTCGCGCGCTCCGGCAAGGCGAGGGTCGGCGGCGCGGCCCCGGGGCCTTGCTGAAGGAGGGCCAGAGGGCGAGGAAGAGGACCACCGAGCGCGGGGCTGCAGAGCCATGGCGCGGCGAGGAGCGCTCGGCCTCCTGGCGCGCGGGAGGAGGAGGCCTGAGGGCCGGTCGGGGAGGGATGGCGCTGCGGGCCCTTGGTCGCCGGCGCTGGAGGCTGGCGGAGATGAGGCAGCTTCGAGGCGGAGAGCACGGGCGCTGGGCGGCTACGAGGGGAAGGAAGCGGGGCAGAGGGAGAACGAGGGAGAGAGGCGCACGGGCGAGCGAGGGGATCGAGGGAGGGGCGCTGCGGGAGATCGAGAGGGTGGCGGCGGCCAGTGAGGGAGAGATCGAGAGGATGGGAGGAGATGGCTCGGGCTAGGGTTGCCAGGCGGTGGGCTGGTCGGGGAAGCTGGGCCGGCTGGGGGGAGGCACAGGCCCAGATGGCCGGCTCGGCTGGAATGGCCTAGAGGCCTGGCGGCTGGGCCTCTCCTATTTATAAGAATGAAAAGGAAAAAAAACAGAGAATAAAAGAAAAGGAGAGAAGAAAAGAAAGGGGAAGCTAGGCAAAGAATTTGCACCAGAGGTTATTTTTCTCGGGCTCATAAAAATGAGCCTAGCCCAAGAAAAAATAGAAATGGCAAGATAGAATGATGAAAATCCAAACTCATTGAATTTTATTCTAATGGGTTTGAACTAGGGCTTGGTTTTTGAAGCATCCAAAAATGTTCGAATTTTTGGAGGAACCTCGATAAATGGGAAAAAGAATTATAGACAAGGAAAGGGGTCAAACTTGAAGCAACAGAGGTTTGGAGAATAATTCCAAGTGTGTTGGGTTAATTCCAAACAAACGGAATATTTATTATATAGCTCCCTAAATATTGGGAGGCTTGTATATGTTATAAAGAGAAGTCATCCTTCCCTCGATTTAAATGGACCGAAGGTCCACACAACTTATTTGGTTGAGATGCAAAAAGATTAATGACATGATGGCATGATGCTATGATGCAATGCAAAAATAAATAACACAAGCACAAAGAAACACACGGGAGAACCCGAAACATCTGGAATCTTCTGGAATCTTCTGGGACGCCGGTCTTCGGGCGTCACGGGTCTGCTTCATTTCTGTTGCTCACCCGAGAAGCAACGGTCAAGCGGAGAGGGCAAATGCTGAAGTGCTGCGTGGCCTCAAGACCAGAACTTTCGACAGGCTGCACAAGTGCGGAAGAAACTGGATCGAGGAGCTGCCGGTGGCTCTTTGGTCGATCAGAACGACGCCAAATCGAGCCACTGGACAGACACCGTTCGCTCTAGTCTATGGAGCGGAGGCAGTTCTCCCCACGGAACTTGTATACGGGTCACCTCGAGTGCTCGCTTATGATGAGCTCGAGCAAGAGCAGCTGCGACAAGATGACGCGCTGCTCCTTGAGGAAGACCGTCTTCAGGCTGCTGTACGAGCTGCTCGCTACCAGCAAGCTTTGTGCCGCTACCATAGCCGCAAAGTTAATGCCAGAAGTCTCGAGGAAGGCGACCTTGTTCTTCGGTGCGTTCAGTCCGCCAAGAATTCCAACAAGTTGACGCCGAAGTGGGAAGGCCCTTATCGGGTGAAACGAGTCACTAGGCCTGGAGCTGTCCGCCTTGAGACCGAAGATGGCTTTCTGGTGAGCGCGCTCAGCTTTGTACAAAGGATTACATGCAACAGCGGCAAGACTTGTAGAAAAGGTGGTTGCTGGAGCGGGTCACGGCAACCGCGCCTTATGGGTAAAACTTACGAAGATGCTCTATGTTCCAGGAATCGGAGCCAACGGCTGGTGGGGTAGACGTCGGCGAAAGAACGGACATCGACGAGGGAACTCACGGCGCCACCAAGTTCAAGGACAAGGCAGACGATCGGGCGCACTCCAAGACCTCGACGTCCGTACATGCACCGCACCCGTCTCAGGAGGTGCGGGACCGGCAGCGTCATGGTACCCACGGTACCATACGTTTGCTAGGCCAAGGCCAAGCCGGCGGATCTTGGGACGCTCAAGGCCAGCATGCACACCAGCGTGCCGGCACGAGCAAGGCACGGTCGCCTGGACGGGATGCTGCTCCTTCTAACACGGTTAGAAGTCCGAGCATGTCCCGCTCCTCGCACCGTTCGCCACCGCTACCCGCCACTCCAGTAGAAGCTCTAGCACGAGCTCAACTGCTCTTAGACTTCCCTCCAGCGGCAGACAAGGCCGACGATTGGAGGGCCACCATCCAGAGCCTCATCGCCTTCGCCAACGGCGACACCCCGCAGCAGCCGAGCACGTCGCGGCCGCGGCAAGTCAGCCAGGCGAGGGCTGATGGCGACAAGACCAGTGGGGGTGCAACCACCATGCACTCTCCGCCCCGAAGGCCAAGATCGCCGACTCGCCGGGTCAACCTCGACAGCGACTCCACCGCGTCGTCGGATCCGCGAGCTCGTCGCGATCAGCGCCAAATTCTTCAAGATCGCCGACACGAAGACGCTCGTACTCGCATCGAGCGCCGAAGAGAAGCGCGGCGTCAGTCAGAGCAGCGCGCTGGGCCCACTGTCGACATGCAAGCACCAGGGGGACCAAGCGACTTGCCGTACGCGGTAGGTTGTCCTGCGTTCACTCGTGAGCTGCGGCAAGTCCAGTGGCCCAGCATGAAGAATTTCAAGCCAGACGTGCCGGAGAAGTACGACGGCAAGACGCACCCGTCAGAGTTCCTCAGCATCTACACCATTGCGGTGCAAGCTGCTGGGGGACGAGACGAGAAGATTCTTGCCAACTACTTCCCTCTGGTACTCAAACCCAACGTCAGGTCCTGGCTCATGCACTTGCCGGACAACTCCATTTCTTCTTGGGCAGACCTGTGCCATCAGTTTGTCGGCGCCTTCACAGGCGGCCACAAACCTCATGGCCAGGAGAGTGACCTCCACCTGGTCGCCTAGAAGGATGGAGAGCCCCTGCGCAAGTATACCCAAAGATTCAGCCGCGTGCAGCACAACATCCCAGACGTCCACCCTGCCGCGGTTATCAGCGCGTTCCATCAGAACGTGCGTAACCGCAGGATGAGGGAGGAGATGGCAATGTGCAAGATCCGAGACGTCAGTGAGCTTTATGCCCTGGCCGACAAGTGTGCACGCGCTGAGGAGGGAAGGAAACTCCCCGGAGAGGATACAGGCGCAGGGGGATCTGACAGTGAGGATGCCGCCCCGGCAAAGAAAAACCAGTGGCGGAACAACAGAAAGAAGAAGAACAAGGAAGTGCTAGTCATTGAGCAGTACGGCAAGGAGGCTGGCGCCAAGAAAGCCCAAGTTGGTAGCTCCGGCAAGGAGATTGCCGCATGCACCAACTGCTAGGCTGTGGTGGCCGCCGACAAGCAGGACGGCACCGACAAGCAGTACTGCAAGATCCACCGCACCAAGGGTCATGATCTCCAGAACTGCAAGAGAGTAGAGCAGCTCGTCGAGCAGCAGAAGGCTGAGTACGAGCGGCGCGACAAGGAGAAGGCCCAGGGAGGTGGTGAGGGATCCGGCAAGAAGCGGCCATTCAACGGCCGGGGAGGACGCCGTGGCAAGGCCAAGCAGCGGCAAGGAGACAGACCTCCCCGCGGCCGCGACAAGGATGAAGACGACGACGACGACGAAGACATGGATGATGCTGAGAACAGTGAGCAGGAGTTTCAGAAAGCCACAGAAGTTTTGTGTGTTGACGGCGGTGCTTCTCTGCATACTTCACACCGCCAACTCAAACAGTGGGTGCGGGAAGTCAATGCAGCAGAACCACCTGTCGAATCGCGGAAACTTCTAAAATGGTCCAGCACGCCTATCGTCTTTGACACTGAGGACCACCCTGATCGCACAACTACGGTCGGGTGCTTGCCGATGTTGGTTTCACCAACCATCCGCAACCTCAAGGTCACTAAGATGTTAGTTGACGGCGGGGTCGGCTTGAACCTAATCTCCTCCATTATGCTCCACGAACTCCAGATCCCTGACAGCGAGCTCGAAGAGACCGGTACATTCCAAGGAATCAACCCGGGAACAATGTTCAGGAAATCGGTAATCGGTAACTGCTCGGTCAGTTAGGGAGTAGGGACTAATCGTGAATCGGCCAATTAATCAGAATTAATCGGTCGAGCATTAATCGGTCAATTTTTTTATAAATCTTAGAATCCCGGTGTTGAGACCAGATTTTCGCCACGCAAAAATGAAATTTAAATGGCCTCATATGAAAAAGTACCCAATATGAAGAAAAAATGAACATGAAAGTTATTTGTACCAGCAAGGCGAACAAGTTTTATGCTTTCGATTATTTTGATCCAAGGTCATATGTCACATGTGAGTTCAAAAAACCAAACTGTTATATGAGTGTACGTGTGTATGACAAGTTGACAACAATGCTCTAAAATATGATATATTCAACAAGTATGGCAACAATCATTATGTGCTCTATCTATAAGATTTGTAATAACTTAATAACAAATAATCATAGTTCTTGCATTTCCATAACATAACAAGGTCCACAAGTATGTATCACAGTTGACAGTATGACATAGCAAGGTCCACAAGTATCAAGTATGTATGATTTGACAGTATAATATAACAAGGTCCACAAGTATGAAGTATGTATGATATGATAGTATGACATAACAAGGTCCACAAGTATGCATGATAGTATGACATAGCAAGGTCGACAAGTGACAATTCACAACAGCCATAAAACATAAATGAACATAGTTCTTGACTTCTTGCATAAGTGCATAACGTAACAAGGTCCTCAACCATAAAACACAAATAAACATAGTTCATGGCTTCTTGCAATCAAAATCCCACAAGGCCAAAACCAAAATAAATTACTAGGTAAATACTAAATAGCAAGGCCCAAAGAATTTAATCAATTCTACACAACAATCATTTAATCAAATCATCATTCATCAAGCATGAAGTTATACAAAAATACAAAATACAAAACATAAAAGATGAAGAGGCAGCAACCCCTGTGCTTGCTGCTACGTTGTTGTGCTGCTGTCCCTTCTCCCCCAACCCAGACGCCGGCGTGAAGAGGCAGGAAGGAGAGACCGGAGAGGAAGGTGAGGCCACCTGCTTGTTGCTTCCCAGATCGATGGTGTAAGGAGGCAACAAGGGCAGGCCGGAGGAGGACGGCCACCTACTTGCTTGCCACAGCCACGAGTGAGGATGGGGGACGGGGTAGATGTGGGAGGAGGGGGAAGCAGCGAGGAGGGGCGGGAGAGGAAGGGCGGCTGTTGGACGGCGGCGGGGTAATGGCGGGTGGAGGCCACGGTAAGAGGCGAGCCACGGGTGAGGAGGGGGACGGGGTAGATACAGGAGGAGGCGAGCGGAGGAGGGGGGCCTGCGAGGAGAGGAGGGAGAGGGAGGGCCGGCCACGCCGTTGGCCGCCGGTGGGGGGCGGCGGTGCTAGGTGGGTAGCGTAGGCGGCGGCGCGGGGTGGACTTCTCTGGCCTGCTAGACCTAACACCACGTACGGGTGAGGATTGAGGAGATATGAGGGGGGCTGATATTTTACTCTTACAGTATGCCTTCTAGGAGTCCAACGATTAATTGGTCTGTCGCAGATTAATCGGTTGTCAGACGATTAATCGGCAGATTAATCCCCAGGCCGAGTAACACTGGCGAGTACATGTAATTTACAAGGTGGATGGCCGAGCAGCGATTAATCGGCCAATTAATCGTCTACTCGGCCGATTTTTTGAACAATGCCCGAGAAGGAGCAAGCCAAAGGGGAAGATCACGCTGCCAGTGACGTTTGGCGGGGAGCTGAACTTCAGAACCGAGAGGGTCACTTTTGATGTTGCCGATTTCCCATTGCCTTACAATGGAGTACTTGGCCGTCCCGCACTCGCCAAGTTCATGGCAGCCTCTCACTATGCCTACAACATGCTCAAGATGCCCGGCCCGATAAGCGTCATCTCTATCCCTGGCGACAAGAAAGATGCCCTTATCTGCGCCGACAAGATATAACGGGAAGCAGCAGCCGCAGCAGATCACAAGACACTTGCCGCTGAAGCTCCCGGGGGGAAGGAAGAGACAAAGTCCGGCAAGAGCTCTGGGGCCCACTCCGGCAAACGCACCTCTTCGGAATGCTGCGCTGCCGTCGAGGACGCACCATCGAGCTCCACCGGCAAGTGTAAGAAGACGATGACAGCTCCGCCAGAAACCAAGAAGGTGTCCACCAAGGAGGACGGCACTGGTGGTACTTTCACCATCAGTGTCACGCTTGACCCTAAATAGGAAAGCGCGCTCGTTGCTTTCCTGCGGGCGAACGTCGACGTGTTTGCATGGCAACTGTCCGACATCCCCGGTGTTCCCAGGAAAGTGATTGAGCACAAGCTTGCTTTCTGTCCTCACGCGCGACCCGTCAAGCAAAAAGTCAGGAAACAAGCAGTAGAGCGCCAAGAGTTCATAGCAGAAGAGATCAAGAAGTTGGAAGCAGCAGGCCTTGTCAGAGGAGTGCTCCATCCAACGTGGTTGGCCAATCCAGTAGTCGTGCGTAAGGCGAACGGGAAGTGGAGGCTTTGTATTGACTTCACTGATGTAAATAAAGCTTGTCCAAAAGACCCATTTCCCTTGCCGTGCATAGACCAGATTGTTGACTCCACGGCCGGATGCAACCTGCTTTCATTTCTTGACGCATACTCAGGATACCATCAAATCTTCATGGCAGAAGAAGATGAAGAGAAGACCGCATTCATCACTCCATGTGGCACTTACTGTTTCATAAGGATGCCTTTTGGTTTGAAGAATGCTGGTTCAACATTTGCAAGGGTGGTCCATACAGCTTTTGAGCCACAGATTCACAGAAATGTAGAAGCATACATGGATGACATAGTGGTCAAGAGCAAGGACAGAGCAACCCTGATACAAGATTTGGAAGAGACCTTTGCAAATCTGCGCAAGATCCAGCTCAAGCTCAACCCCGAGAAGTGCGTGTTTGGAGTCCCTTCCGGCAAGCTTCTCGGGTTCTTCGTTTCTTAGAGGGGGATTGAAGCCAATCCCGACAAGATCAAGGCCATTGAGCAGATAGAAGCACCGAAGCGCGTCAAGGATGTGCGAAGACTTGCCGGTTGCGTGGCTGCTCTCAGCAGGTTTATCTCTAAGTCAGCTGAGCGCGTCCTGCCGTTTTTCAAAATTTTGAAAAAGGCGGGTCCAATGAAATGGACTCCGGAAGCGGAGGCTGCGCTGCAAGACTTGAAGAGGTACCTGTCCTCCACTCCAATACTTGTCGCACCTAAACCACAAGAGAAGTTGCTGCTGTACCTAGCGGCAACAAATCAAGTGGTTAGTGCTGCGTTAGTAGCGGAGAGGGAGGCAGATGACGAGCCAGCAACCGCGACAAGTGCATCCAGCGACAAGCAGGGGGCTTCCCCGGCAAGCTCTGGTCCCGACAAGGATGGATCTGCGCAGATGCAAGAGGAGGCACGGAAGAAAATGGTGCAGCGCAGTTTACTTTGTCAGCTCCCTTCTCCAGGGGGCTAGATCAAGGTACTCTGGCATGCAGAAGCTGCTTTTCGGCCTTCTCATGGCCTCGAGAAAGTTGCGCCATTACTTCCAAGCACATGAGATAACAGTTGTCACTCGCTTTCCGCTGAAGAGGATACTGCAAAATCCAGAAGCAACAGGCGGGATTGTTGAGTGGGCACTGGAACTGTCAAGCTTTGGTCTCAAGTTTGAAAGCACTTCAACTATCCAGAGCAGAGCATTGGTAGAATTCATAGCAGAGTGGACGCCAACACCAGATGAAGAGATTCCAGAAATGAGCATCCCCGTCAAGGAAGCAAGCAAAGAGTGGCTGATGTACTTTGATGGTGCCTTTTCGCTGCAAGGCGCCGGAGCTGGTGTGCTGCTTGTCGCACCCACCGGAGAGCACCTCAAGTACGTGGTCCAGATGGACTCTCCCAAGGAGAAAGCGACAAACAATACTGCAGAGTATGAAGGTTTGCTTGCCGGTCTCAGGATCGCGGCAGACCTTGGGATTAAGAAACTGATTGTCAGGGGTGACTCGCAACTTGTCGTCCGCCAAGTGAACAAGAATTATCAGAGCCCGTTGATGGAAGCTTACGTTGATGAAGTGAGGAAGCTTGAAGAACACTTTGACGGCCTACAGATGGAGCATGTTCCAAGAGCTCAAAACGACATCGCCGACGGCCTGTCAAAGTGCGCCGCACTTAAGTTACCTGTGGAACCAGGGATCTTTGTGCTCAAGCTAACTCAACCATCCGTAACACCATCGACTGGGCAGAGCAAGAAGAGGAAGTTGATCTCTGGCGACTATCTTCCGGCAGAGCTTCCCGAAGCCGCCGCCAACAAGGTCCCCAAGATCAACACTAAGAGTGCTGAGGAGCAGTCTGCTCCTGCAAGCCCTAGGGTTTGTACAGTTGAAGCAGACGCTCCCGACAAGTTTTGCTCCGGCAAGCTTGCCGAGGAACATCAAGCTCCGACTGAGACACAAGTTCTCGCCGTAGAAGCGGATGTTCCCGCAGCAGCAGATGTGCCTTTAGTCCTTGTTGTCGAGCCACAAGCTCCAGCATGGGCACAGCGGATTGTCCGTTTCCTTCAGACGGGAGAGCTTCCCGAAGAGCAAGAAGAAGCAGAGAGAGTAGCCCGGCAGTCAAGTATGTACAAGTTTGTCGACAACACACTGTACAGGACAAGACTCAACGGTGTGAAATTGAAGTGTATTCCCCGGGAAGATGGACAGAAGCTGTTGGCAGAAATACACGGAGGCATATGTGGTCACCACATTGGCGCAAGAGCACTTGCCGGCAAAGCATTCCGGCAAGGTTTCTTTTGGCCAGAAGCCCTCCAGGATGCAACTGCACAAGTAACCAAGTGTGAAGCGTGCCAGTTCCATTCCAAGCAGATACACCAGCCAGCTCAAGCTCTCCAGACGATCCCTTTATCCTGGCCATTTTTGGTCTGGGGGCTCGACATCCTCGGCCCCTTTCCCCGCGCGCCCGGGGGCTTTGAGTACTTGTACGTTGCAATCGAAAAGTTCACAAAGTGGCCAGAAGTGGAACCAGTGAGAAAGGTGACCGCACAGTCAGCAGTCAAGTTCTTCAGATCGATTGTTTGTCGTTTCGGGATCCATAACAGGATCATCACAGACAACGTTACGCAATTCACGAGCCGCACCTTCACGCAGTACGTCCAAGATCTTGGCGCCAAGGTCTGCTTCGTTTCTGTTGCTCACCCGAGAAGCAACGGTCAAGAGGAGAGGGCAAATGCTGAAGTGTTGCGTGGCCTCAAGACCAGAACTTTCGACAGGCTGCACAAGTGCGGAAGAAACTGGATCGAGGAGCTGCCGGCGGCTCTTTGGTCGATCAGAACGACGCCAAATCGAGCCACTAGACAGACACCCTTCGCTCTAGTCTATGGAGCGGAGGCAGTTCTCCCGACGGAACTCGTATACGGGTCACCTCGAGTGCTCGCTTACGATGAGCTCGAGCAAGAGCAGCTGCGACAAGATGGCGTGCTGCTCCTTGAGGAAGACCGTCTTCAGGCTGCTCTACGAGCTGCTCGCTACCAGCAAGCATTGCGCCGCTACCATAGCCGCAAAGTTAATGCCAGAAGTCTCGAGGAAGGCGACCTTGTTCTTTGGCGCGTTCAGACCGCCAAGAATTCCAACAAGTTGACGCCGAAGTGGGAAGGCCCTTATCGGGTGAAACGAGTCACTAGGCCTGGAGCTATCCGCCTTCAGACCGAAGATGGCTTTCCGGTGAGCAATTCCTGGAACATAGAGCATCTTCGTAAGTTTTACCCATAAGGCGCGGTTGCCGTGACCCGCTCCGGCAACCACCTTTTGTACAAGTCTTGCCGCTGTTGCATGTAATCCTTTGTACAAAGCCGGGCGCAGACCCCGTGCATCAGTAAAGCTTATGTGCCCCGCACACATTGTCATTTCATGCTTCTTATTTTCTTGCATGCATTATCTGACACTTTGTGCAGCACCTACCCCCGGTAAGCAATAACGAGCACAAAGGCTCCATATCTGTATTTTCTCTTCTTTTCTTTCTCAAGCAAAGCAAAGTTCCCTCGCGCACAAGTTTGCCGGGGGGG
>LR738713.1:185068090-185124365 GCA_902687465.1 Secale cereale | reverse complement strand
GGGGGGGAGGAGAGAAGATGGTGGTATGGACCAAGCACCGTTCAAGAAAGCTTCGCTTTGCCGGGAAGCAAACAACACAAAAGCTAAGTTGCCAAAGTTTGAGCGATCAAATTTTTAAAAAATTTGAGTTATCTTCCTTGAACGACCGTGCTTTGTATGGAAAACCTGTGTGCGGAGGAACCAACTCGTAGCTAGTTGCGCCCTTACTTTGTTTCGAGTTTGCTCAACAGCTTAAGTGTGCTGCGACTAGTGTCGCGCCCTTACTTTGTTTTCGAGCCCGCTCAACAACTTAAGTGCGCTGCAGCTAGTTGCGACAAGGTTTCTTGTCGGTAGCAACAACGCCAGCAGGCTGCTGAAGTTCCGCACTCAGCGCTCGCGATAAAGGTGCCTGCGCCGGCAAGTTCCCTAAAAGCGTAGGGTAAAGACATACAAAGCAAGGAAATCAAGTAAAGGAAATAACGTTGCAATTACTACCCAAAATAAAGTTATATTTACAAAGTGACTTGTCGCAGTTCTAATAGACTATTGTTCATAACATGGTTGGCAACGACAAGGAAAGAAGAAAATGGGCAAGCTTAATCCGCGCGGCCACACTCGACCCTCTTGATGCCACTCACCTTGTCCACAATGGGTGCGACAAGGGCCTTGAGCATGTCACATCCCTAGATCCACCCCTGTGGTCCTTGCCTGATCATCATGTTATCATGTTACTTTTTGTGATAGAGGCGAGGGGTCCCGATCTTTCGATGAGATGATAACTATCGATTTGGTGGAGATGACTTTGACGATCCGACTACAAACGTGCACGATGTTGCGCCTTAGCAATCGCTAAACCAATCTTCAGCGGTTACTGACAATGCCAGAAGCACAATCAGCCTGACCACGAAGGTCTATTCCTGCATGCAATCGAAGAACAAGCAAGAATATGATAAAGCAATCTGAATATTGCAAATATAAATGATGTATTGTTAAAGGTGGGGATCCGTAAGAGGTCTTGGTCTGGTCGTTGGACACAAACGAAGTACACGAAGTTGCAATGGCTAACTTTTGACTAAACAAATCCCAAAGAAAAAGCTACTAGATGGATCTACTTATATAGGAGCAAGGGGTGGCGGCCAAGGAGGTGGAAGGACGTCCCAAGGCAGCCTAAAACTAACCCTAGGTCGTACAAGGTTCATGGGCCCAAGTGGAGGTGATGTAACACCTTTGGACTTGTAGTTTGACTCGGATTCTGCTGCAGCGTCAGATTGTTTCGTCGGTATCTCAACGCTCCGGACGAATTTGAAGGTGATTCCAATTGGGTTGGAAAGTGCACGAAATCTAGTTTCCAACAAAAAAAGAAACACCCAATTCGGAGTCCGTATGAAGGAGTTCTTGCCGTTTTAAGTCAGGTATGTCTGTGCAGTCCGAATCTGGATGCAGAACGTGAGAGACTTGGACTCTATCTTTTCTTGGCCCAAAAGTGACGTGAGAGAACTTTTTGAACAGCCCCTAAACTTCTATTTTTCCCTTATCTTCATATGTGAATTATACAAATGTCCCATGCACCTGGAATTAGACATGGCACAAAAGTCTGTGAAGTATTTTTGTTCTGGATAACATAAATAAATTGTTGCATAGTTTGCATTAGAAATCACCTCACAAATATACATGTATGCAATATTTTTGGTCGTATCCAAGGTAGTCATGTCCTCATCATCCTCCCTTTTTTTGAAAATAAAGCCGTCCTCGGCGCTGCTTAATCTGAAATGTGGGTAAGAAAAAAGACAAGGTGTACATGTTGGATATGTATATGTCATCCATTTTTACTTCCCTTAATTTTCGCACATATGACACATGTATAGATGAGTAACTTTCGTAGTTCATAAAATATAAAGCCAAAATATAATCACAAGAAGTAGAAGGCATGAAAATATTGCAACTCAATTTGCACATATAAGTGAAGCTCTTAATCGTTACAAAAGATTGGCAATGCTCATCATTAAACCATCCCAACCTTGATGAACCATCACCAAGATTAGAGGTCATATCAAAATGGTTAAACATTGGCACAACTATTTTCACACGTATTTGATCCAAATCTGATTTATTCCCTGATTCAAATGGTTCTTTCGCATCAATAGTTAATTCAATTGGTTCACTCACAATTGTTTGATCACATGGCAAAGTCAAATCACGAACATATTCCTCTAAAATAGTTGGTGTGATCAAAGTAGTGGATAGCTCATCGCATGGTTCATTTAAATTGACAAGGCATTCACCATACTCATGTGGAGGTGGAAAATCGGTACCTTTGTCATTACCTCTTATGATCAACTCAGATGATGTAGGCACTGTCGGAGGTGATGTGTCACATGGTGGAGGTGATGTAGTCCTCACAACAACGGATGTGTCTGTCATAGTACGCCTAGTAGTGGAAGGAACAACCGTATCATTTGTTGGAATGTGCACCTGGCGCTTATTCTCCTTACGGACAATACGTTGTTTTATTTCCTGTTCAGCACTACAAGCAAGACGAAACAAATGGTCCATAGGATAACACTCTTCATGAATTAGTAACTCCTGAATATCACGATTTAATCCTGCCCAAAACCTATCCATAAAATCGTCTTCACTTTCTTGTAAAGAGGAATGCAACAAGGTAGTTTGTAAATCATCATAATATTTCGTTACGGTGTCACTACCTTGTTTTAAATGTTGCAACTTTGTAAGCATGTCACGAGTATAATAAGCAGGGACGAATGTATGTCGCATGGCAACTTTCAAATCAATCCAAGTAGTAGGTATATAATTAGGGTGTAACCGACAATATTCACTCCACCGAACTAAAGCATAACCAGTGAAAGAACCAACCGCAACCTTAACTTTTTTACGTTCATCAAAACTATGGGAAGAAAATAGATTATTTATGTCAAACTCCCATTCAATATATAAAGCAGGTCTCAAACGGCCATTAAACGGTGGTATAGAAACATTAACCTGATCATGTGCATTTGGATGTTTGTGCACCTCTCGTGATGGTTGTGGTATGTCCTTAGGTGGTGGCACATCTCCCGCGATCGACAAAGCCCATGAGTTGACTCTGGATCCTGTCATGATTAGTAGAAAAAAGAAACAAAATTCGAGAATAATGTTCCTATGAACTACTAGGATGTGGTGGTAAAGCGCTCACAGTAAAGCAAATATCAATATCTTACAAGTTCTTACCATGCAGCAACTGGTGATAGGCAACCAGCGGTGTCAAATAACTCCAAAGATTGAGTAAAGCGATTGCCAGGTGAACGTACGTAACACGATGTAGAAATATGTGGAGCTGGGCTGGCTTTATATGGTAGCAAAAGATTAGCAATAATCAATTCAGAGATGCAATGTTGAATAAACGCTCAACGACGGTACTGTGCAGGTCCTAGGCTAGACCGAACTAGAGACGCGAGCCTAGAACACCAACGAGGTCACGGTGTAGCACAACTAGCATCAATAAAGGATACGAAGTAGCTCTGAACAGCAAGATATAAGTGAAGATCACAACTGCAGTAAAGATAATGATAGAAACAACTGCCAAGCAGAAAATACAACAACTCTCTCTCCAACTTTCTTTTTTTCCTTTTTCTTTTTCCTTTTTTTCACACTCTTTTTTCTTTTTCTTTCTCTCCTCATTTTTTTTACTTTTTTTCTCTGTCTTTTTTTTCTTTTTCCCTCTTTCCAAGACAAACTAGATAAGATGCAGATTGGATCAAGCAAAGATGCAAACGACTTCAAGTATGATTGTGACAATGAACGATGGGTAGCACGAGGTGGAAATTGATGGTTGAGGTGGTGGACAGCGGAAGGGATAATGATGCAGCGGCGACGTGACTAATGTGAACAGAACTCGAAACTCTAACGAACTAGACACTAAGACCAGCAACTCGACACGACGATGCAACCGATAATTCAATAATGCAAACAATGAAAATAAAATTGCAAAGGCTCAGACTGGCTAGGACAAAGGATGAATTGATCTAACTTTTTTTTGTGGCTTTTCCTTTGACAATAGGTAAGAAAATAAATCTAATCTAGGAATAACTGGAAATTCTCACCGAGCAACCTGAAAACTGATACCACTTGATAGAGGCGAGGGGTCCCGATATTTCGATGAGATGATAACTATCGATTTGGTGGAGATGACTTTGACGATCCGACTACAAACGTGCACGACGTTGCGCCTTAGCAATCGCTAAACCAATCTTCAGCGGTTACTGACAATGCCAGAAGCACGATCAGCCTGACCACGAAGGTCTATTCCTGCATGCAATCGAAGAACAAGCAAGAATATGATAAAGCAATCTGAATATTGCAAATATAAATGATGTATTGTTAAAGGTGGGGATCCGTAAGCGGTCTTGGTCTGGTCGTTGGACACAAACGAAGTACACGAAGTTGCAATGGCTAACTTTTGACTAAACAAATCCCAAAGAAAAAGCTACTAGATGGATCTACTTATATAGGAGCAAGGGGTGGCGGCCAAGGAGGTGGAAGGACGTCCCAAGGCAGCCTAAAACTAACCCTAGGTCGTACAAGGCTCATGGGCCCAAGTGGAGGTGATGTAACACCTTTGGACTTGTAGTTTGACTCGGATTCTGCTGCAGCGTCAGATTGTTTCGTCGGTATCTCAACGCTCCGGACGAATTTGAAGGTGATTCCAATTGGGTTGGAAAGTGCACGGAATCTAGTTTCCAACAAAAAAAGAAACACCCAATTCGGAGTCCGTATGAAGGAGTTCTTGCCGTTTTAAGTCAGGTATGTCTGTGTAGTCCGAATCTGGATGCAGAACGTGAGAGACTTGGACTCTATCTTTTCTTGGCCCAAAAGTGACGTGAGAGAACTTTTTGAACAGCTCCTAAACTTCTCTTTTTCCCTTATCTTCATATGTGAATTATACAAATGTCCCATGCACCTGGAATTAGACATGGCACAAAAGTCTGTGAAGTATTTTTGTTCTGGATAACATAAATAAATTGTTGCATAGTTTGCATTAGAAATCACCTCACAAATATACATGTATGCAATATTTTTGGTCGTATCCAAGGTAGTCATGTCCTCATCATTTTGTTAAACTTGAAATGGGGATGACTAAACCCTAGCACCAAATCAAAGCAATTAGGTTTAACCTAAAAATATTTTCAATAAACCCAAAAATTGCCTCCAGTAATGTTTGATAATTTTGGCAAGGGTTTTGGTCCAAACCAAATATTGAACATTTATGGGGAATTGTTTGGGCTTTGATTTAATTCACTAATGTATTTGAGTTGGAGCAAATAAATCCTATAATTATTTTTAATGCTCCAATTATTCTGAAAACATTTTGTGGAGTTCTGGAATAATCCATTTTGCTTCCACAAATAATTTCAGAAGCAACAAAAATGGTTTAGTATCAGTACTAAATCAAAATAGAGCAAAACAAATAGAAAACAGTAATTTACATAGAAAGCTGAGAGGGAGAGTTTTACCTGTGCAGCCCACCTGGCGGCCCAAGTGGCCGGCCCAGCCCACCAACCGCCGCACCGTCTTCAACCTCCTGCCAGTAGGCAGGAGGGCGTGTGCCCGACGCGCGCAGCGCCACCTCCACCCTGCCTGTTAGCCCTGGCCTTCCCTGACGACGCCACGCAGACGCCCAAAGACTTCTCTCACCTCCCCCTCACTCGCTGCTCTCTCTCCCCCCCCCTCTGATCTCTCGCACGCAGCCACCGAGCGGAGCTCGTCGCCGCCACCCTGAACCACCACGGCCACCGGCCACCACACGCCTCACCAACGCGCCCAGACGCTCCGCCACATCTCCATCGTCCTCTCCACCGAGCTACGCGACGCCAAAGGCCTTGCAACGCCGTTGCCATCACCGTCTTCAACCTCGGCCGCCTAAGATCGCCGGCGATTGCCTGCCTCGTTCGACGCCTCCCCCGAGCCGCAGAGCACCCCCACGACACCGCTGTGAGCTCCTTGATGTTCCCCTCCCCCCTCGTGGTCTCTGTCGTGCCGTAGCCCTGCTAGCCGTCGCGCCCGCGAGCATCTCGCCGCCGGCCATGTCGCCGCTGTGGCCACAGACCCTGCGCCTCGCAGCCGAGCATACCACTGTGCTAAGCACTTTCCCAGCAACCTAAAACGATGATCCACACCCCGTTTAATGCACTGCATCCGTCGTTGCCTCGAGCTCGTGGCTCTGTCGCCGCCTAATCTCGTCGCCGGCGAGATTCCAACCGCCCCGCGACCCCCTGCGTGGCCCATTGGATGCGCACAAGCAAGGGCTCCTCCCTGGTGCCAGCAGCGCGACGAACGGCCGTCCCTAACGCAAGTCCGGCGAGCTTCCGCCGCAGTTTTGGTCACCGCCGGCCGAACTCCGGTGACCGCCGACGTGGCACTTAGTTAGGGACTAATCACCATTAGTTACACCCTCACAGCCACTACCAGTGGGCCCTAGCCCTGGTCAAACCCCAGTCAGTGCTGGTTTTGACCGGATTTAGTCCATGTGTCACTGACGTGTGGACCCCACACGTCAGGTTTGACTCTGGCCGGTCAGTTGACCTGCTGACCTCAGCCTGACGCAGTAAAGCCTTTCTGGAATTAAAATAAATCAGAAAAGGTTTAGAAATTCCAGAAAATGCTTTAAACTTCTAAAAATCATATAAAATCAACCGTAGCTCAGATGAAAATAATTTATATATGAAAATTGATCAAAAAAATCCAAGGAATCTGTTTATGGCATTTTCATGCATGTTTGAATAACTTACAGCCACTGTTTAGGACAATTTGAATAAATGGCATTTGAATAATCACATATGGAGTTTGAATTTGAACCTTTGGTTCAAACCAACTTCATTTAATTGTGTTTCTAGTTGCATTAGCTCAACCACCAGCATATTACCATGTCATGATCATGCATCATATTGTCGCATTGCATTGATTGTGTTCTTTCTCTGTTTGCCGGTTTTGTTCCCTCTCAGTAGACGACGTTCCTATGATGAGTTCGATGACATCGATGAAGAACTATTACTATCTTCAGAAGTGCCAGGCAAGCAGAACCCCCTTGTTCATTTCGATACAATCCCACTCTCTCGCTCCTTCTCTCTTTACTGCATTAGGACAACAACGATTGAACTGCTTTTGCTGCGGTAGCTGAACCCCTTTCCTCTGCATGACCTGTCATTGCCACAGTAAATAGTTGAAACCCACTAGCATGAGTAGGAGTTGCTTGAGCCATGTTGTGCCTACTCATCCATGTTTTCTGGTTATGCCTGCTATTGCTTAGAGTTGTGTCAGGTCTGATTCATCGGGGATGAATTGGGAAATTATGAACATGTCCTACTGTTGAGAGCTAAGTGTGTGAACACGATTTGGTAAAGGTAGCGGTGAGAGGCCATGTAGGAGTACATGGTGGGTTGTCTCACTGGAACCGTCCTTAAGAACTGAGTTCTGTGTAAGTTGTCCAATGACAAAGCTACTACCAGCCATTGGAATGCTTAAGTGCCCCTTTCGACTTATTAATCAACTCGATCTCTGTCCAGGAGTTGCAACTAGTTTCTGGTGTTTGTAGGTAGTGCTAGTAGTCTACCAAGTGGCACCCGGTACAGGTGGGCTTGGGTCAGACTAGGCACCGTGGCACGGTGTACCAAGCGTAGATCCATCCGTCGAGGTGGGCTTGGGAACCCTGCGCACATCATTTGGGGCCGTGAGCGACACCCCGGCCGGATCTCCCCACGGATGGAACCCGAATAGGCGAAAAACCTGGACGAGAGACTTGTGTGGTTAGTCAGGTCGTGGCCGACACCCTCGCCAGGCCTCCGCTTGAAGGTTGCCGAGATACATGACGTGTACAGGGCGGTAAGTGGCGAGAGAGTGTGTGAAGAAGTACACCCCTGCAGGGTTAATATGATCTATTCGAATAGCTGGGTCCGCGGATATGGACTTCTTGGATGCTTACGTGGTACATAGACAAGTGAAAGTGGATACTCTAAAATACTCAAACCAAGTGTGAGTACTATAGATGGCCTTCTCGTAGGGAGACGAGAGCGGATCCATAGTGGTGTATTGATTGGTGAATATGTGGACTTGTGTGCGCCACCTCAAAGGTTACCTGCAGTCATAGTTCAGGATAGCCACCGAGTCAAAGCTGGCTTGCTGCAGTCAAACTCCACCACCCCCTTGTTGATACTGTTGCATATGTAGTTAGTTCTGATGTAAGTCTTGCTGAGTACCCTTGTACTCACGTTTGCTTAATTTATGTTTTGCAGAGAGACTTCAGTCTCGCTAGTGGTTCCGCGTGGACTTCGACGTTTAGCTTGTTACCTCAGCTACGGTCTTGTGCCCTTGGGAGGGTCTTGTAGATAGTTAGGCTTCTCAGCCTTTTCATTTGTAGTTGTCAGTACTCAGACATGTTATGCCTCTGTTGCCTGTATGCTCTGTATGTTGGGTCATGTGACCTCTGTTTGTAATAATGCTATGATGGCTCTTCTGGGCCTTTATCTATATGAGTTGTTGAGTTATGTTGTGATGCCATGTTGTACAGCACATACTTGCATGTTATGCGTACGTGTAATGTGTATTGCTATGTGTGGGATCCGACACCTAGTTGTTATCTTTGGTAGCCTATCTTACAAGGAAATGTCTCCTAGTGCTTCCACTGAGCCTTGGTAGCTTGCTACTGCTCCGGAACACTTAGGCTGGCTGGCATGTGTCCTTCTTCGTTCCTGTGTCTGCCCCTTAGGGGAAATGTCACGCGTTGTTCCTTTAAGTCCTTGTAGCTTGCTAAGACTTGGGTTCATACGTTGATGACCGACACGTTCGTTGCTGGGTCATGTATGCCTGTCTTTGTAATTTAGTGCCACTTTTGGTTTATAACTGGTCATGTCGGCCCGGGTTCTCTGTCATATGGATGCTAGCGACACTATCATATACGTGTGCCAAAATGCGCAAACGGTCCCGGGCCAGGTAAGGTGGCACCCGTGGGGATACCGCGCGTGAGGCCGCAAAGTGATATGGTGTGTTACAGGCTAGACCTGTGTGACTTAGGATCGGGGTCCCGACAGCTTTGGTATCAGAGCCTGACTGCCCGTAGGATAGTAAGCCAAACTGGTCAAAGTCATGTCTAGAAACTCTTTAGTCATATTAAGGGAATTGATTGTGGAAGGGAATGTAAGGCTCTTTTTACTCCTTTACCCTATGACCTTCTGATCTGTGTCACCTTCCTCTATTCTACGGGGATTAAGAACTAGGCTTCTCTTCTGTCTATAAAGATCACGTTAATTGTGGATTCAACTCTCAGTTCAGTTTATTCTACTTCTGTGTGTTCAACTATTGATCTCAGAACCTTGACATTATGATGTTGAGTGGTTATGCTATCTTTGTGCATGAGTCTCAACAGTACTGTTGAGCATTTACAGCCGTCATGCTGTCTGAGTCGTCCCAGGTCTCTAAACAATCTGATGCATTTGCAAATCATTCCTACGTGTTCTTAATGTCCTTTTAGGCCAGATTAACCACACTAGACGGTGAGTTGTGGTACTCTGTTACCTCGACACATATGTTGGAGTTATTATTATTATGACCCTAAGTATCTTAGAAGATCACCCAGTAATCCAGCAATGTTTTATATTCCAGTGTGATGATTCTGGCCATCATTATCGAAAGCATCCCGTGATGCTATTTAGTTGGTAGGTATTCTATTCCAGGGTTCTTAAACCCAAGACCCACTCCACTTACCTCCTGTTGGTAGTAATTGCTCGTCCCTCTAGGATATTAGTAACCTTGTGATAGTCCTCGAGGTCCGTGGTATATCCTTCTTCCAATACCAAGAGCCACCCTTGGCAGGAGTTCTTCTGAACCAAAAGATTACAACCAGAGTGCTCCGAGTAGTACTCCATTCATACTGTGACACTGCCAATCCTACCTTTCTGCATAGGCTATCCGGAAGAAGTATGTTGAACTGGTTCGACATGCTAGTCTATGCATCTGCAACTCGGAAAGTTATATGTTCCTTGAGTTGTCCCTTTTTAGTTGTATTCCGACCTTCGTCTATCAATTGATAGCCAGGAGTAGTTGTGCACTCGTGCATCGATGCCTTTTACTCTTGTGGTCCGTCAAGCCATTCTATTCTGGAATGACTAGGAGAAACAGACTCCAGTACCTCATCCATTCCTAGGATTGGGTCGAAGAAGTTGTACTCCGCAGATGAAGAATGTTAATTCATCTTCTAATCTGTTCTATCTTGGAGTATTACCATCTTTATATCAAGAATGTCATGGGAATTGCACAACCTCCTATAAACTCTTGATACAGTGATACTTCTCGCCATTATCATTCATTCCTCGGTCTCCGTGTTATCGTAGCCGGAATACTGACAAGTGAATCATGATGTGTGAAATCAATACCCCTAGCAATCTCGTTGAACAATTTCATTCTTAGTGTGTTGGTTACTAAACCATCATTCTAAGATTGATCGTGCTACCTAGTCCATTTTTCTGGTGCACCTTTTGATCAATGAGTTAGGATTACATAAATCCCTCGCTCTTGCGATCATATCATCTCGCCCTGGAAAGCAAGATTGTTTGCAAGCTTGATAACATATCGGTGGTTCGTGATTTTCCGAATATCTTCTCGGAAGTATTACCGGGTTGTTCCCTGACTGTTATGTTGAGCTCGTGATCAAGTTGGTACTCTTGTAAACCATCCTTTCTCCAAGAATCTGTGTTGGATACCCTGAACTAGTTGGTTAAGCTAAACAACAACTTGGAGAGTTGGAAGATAAAAGCTTAATCCACATAGCTCACTCCAAAGGGATATCTTGTGTGTGTATTGAAGATAGATGATACCTTCTTCAATTGATCCCCGTGATCATTTGTGGATCTATTGTCTTGTCCAAACTTTGATTTGAGTATGGGTTATCTCCAAGTCAAATCAGAACCAACGATATTCGTAATGTTGTCTTACTCAGGGTTGTTCCCTTGATCATACACCATTATATCTTTTGGGTCTGACCAATGCTATCACTTTGTTCACATTGTCATGGAATTCCATCTATATGGAAACCTGGATGAATTGTTGTTGAGCCCATCAGCAACATTCTTATCTTCTCCATGATCTATGTTGAACATCCAGTTAGTATTGGAAACTTTTATAAGCATTATCTTCATGACCCGTTCGTGAAGCATAGGTACGGAAGAAAGAAGTGACTTCCTCTAATTCATGTGCATTTGATGCAAGTTGCTGCCGTGAATTCGAGAAAGCATGTTTTTTTACCTCCTCTGGAATCATCTCAACTCAGTCATGCATACGTGCGAAGTATCCTATGGTCTGATAGACTGATCATCTTCATTCTGTATGTATTCCCTAGCACACCAAGCCACTGGTTGATTTGTTCAAGGAGAAGAAGTTCCATCATAAGAGCTAATCATATGACTTATGTAAAGACTTCGTTATCCTTGATGATGGTTCCTAACCTGAACTCGGTAGTATTGTACTATAAGACTTCTACGTGGTCGTGCTTGTCTTGGACAACGTGTTCATATGTATGTAGCAGAACCAGCTCATGTTTTGGAGCTTACTATCGCAGTTCATTTCCCGAGAATCTCGCAACGTCGTCTCGTCAATTTGAGTTGCAAACTTTCATTTTTCTTCCTAGACTCGATGAGTCTGGAATATCCTGACACCAACCAGAACTGAATCTCAGGCAGATAGGATGGTTGGAGCATTTTCCAAGAACTATAATATTGTTCTCTCGATAACCGGTAAAGTGGATGTCGTGGCCAACCCATCCAGCCAGAAGACCTATTGTTGTAGTATCTTGATTGAAGAAGTTGGCCACCTCCCCATAAGGATTTCGTAGGATTTACTCCCTAGTTGTTCCTTATGGATTCCTGTGCTCCCGAAATCCAACCTTTACTTGATGTTCAAGATACCAAACATATCTATGAATGGCTTACGCTAACACATCAAGGAGAACATTAGAAGCGGAGTGCTAAATGTCTCTCGGTCGATCATCCAGATTTTGTTTCCTTGACTCCGCTAAGGTAAAATCTGAGACGGTGTTATCTTCCTTTGCATCTGCATCGTGCACCACTATTCATCATGGTAGTATGTTGTGTTGCCAGGATCCTTGAATCGGATATAGATAAAACCTTGATGGATATGGGAATTCTCAAGTTCTTGAGAGCGCGCACAAGCACTAGGTGTTATCACCGGCACTAACTGGGATTGCTCCTAGTCCCTTCGGTTATGCTATAACCCCTCAAGAGTAGATTTACTCTCTACTGTTGGGATTCACCCCAGTTACCAGAATCATTCCCAGCATTTGCATTTTGTTCCCAGCTTGCACCGCCAATGTGCCATTTCACCATGGGTCCCATCCATTCCCGATGATAACCAAAATCATCCCTTGAGTTGTCTTCAACAAGGTAGTCCACATCATCCATTCAGGCCCGAGAATGTCATTCTTTCGAACTCCGACAAATGATTGTTTGTGATTGCCTTAGGCTGGTATAGGGAATTTCAATGATCTCTATATCAAAAGTAATTCTTTTTGCCACTTAAGGGAATAACTCTACGAGTCACCTTCCCTAAGGTGCCCCGTTTGGTGACATCGATCACCATCTTCTTAGGTGTGGAATTATTGCCTACCAAGTGAACCTTCATCATTTGTTTCACTCCATCCTCTTGGATGGGTGTTCCGTGTCTCAGCTCAAGAGATGCTTCAATGTCTCACTCCATAAGTTGATCTTGAGTTCCTCGATCTTCGGGAAGATCGATTTCAACAGAGTATGTCTCCGTTATCATCTGGTTGGATGAAGATCTCAAAGCAAGGATAACAAGATCAATATGATGAAATAAATCAACATCTTCGATAAGGAAAATTGGATCGTGAAGATTGTGCCAGCTTGTGTCCCCTCTGATTTCTTACCCTACGCTTGAATCTCGGGACGAGATTCTTGTTTTAGTGGGGGTGAGTTGTCACATCCCTAGATCCACCCCCGTGGTCCTTGCCTGATCATCATGTCATCATGTTACTTTTTGTTAAACTTGAAAGGGGGATGACTAAACCCTAGCACCAAATCAAAGCAATTAGGTTTAACCTAAAAATATTTTCAATAAACCCAAAAATTGCCTCCAGTAATGTTTGATAATTTTGGCAAGGGTTTTGGTCCAAACCAAAAATATTGAACATTTATGGGGAATTGTTTGGGCTTTGATTTAATTCACTAATGTATTTGAGTTGGAGCAAATAAATCCTATAATTATTTTTAATGCTCCAATTATTCTGAAAACATTTTGTGGAGTTCTGGAATAATCCATTTTGCTTCCAGAAATAATTTCAGAAGCAACAAGAATGGTTTAGTATTAGTACTAAATCAAAATAGAGCAAAACAAATAGAAAACGGTAATTTAAATAGAAAGCAGAGAGGGAGAGTTTTACCTGTGCAGCCCACCTGGCGGCCCAAGTGGCCGGCCCAGCCCACCAGCCGCCGCACCGTCTTCAACCTCCTGCCAGTAGGCAGGAGGGCGTGTGCCCGACGCGCGCAGCGCCACCTCCACCCTGCCTGCTAGCCCCGGCCTTCCCTGACGACGCCACACAGACGCCCAAAGACTTCTCTCCCCTCCCCCTCACTCGCTGCTCTCTTTCCCTCCCCTCTGATCTCTCGCACGCAGCCACCGAGCGGAGCTCGTCGCCGCCGCCCTGAACCACCGCGGCCACCGGCCACCACACGCCTCGCCAACGCGCCCAGACGCTCCGCCACGTCTCCATCGTCCTCTCCACCGAGCTACGCAACGCCGTCGCCATCACCGTCTTCAACCACGGCCGCCTGAGATCGCCGGCGATTGCCTGCCTCCTTCGACGCCTCCCGCGAGCCGCAGAGCACCCCCACGACACCGCTGTGAGCTCCTTGATGTTCCACTCCCCCCTCGTGGTCTCTGCCGTGTCGTAGCCCTGCTTGCCGTCGCGCCCGCGAGCATCCCGCCGCCGGCCATGTCGTCGCCGTGGCCACAGACCCTGCGCCTCGCAGCCGAGCATACCACTGTGCTCAGCACTTTCCCAGCAACCTAAAACGATGATCCACACCCCGTTTAATGCACTTCAACCGTCGTTGCCTCGAGCTTGTGGCTCTGTCGCCGCCAAATCTCGTCGCCGGCGAGATTCCGGCCGCCCCGCGACCCCCTGCCTGGCCCATTGGATGCGCATGAGCAAGGGCTCCTCCCTGGTGCCAGCAGCGCGACGAACGGCCGTCCCTAACACAAGTCCGGCGAGCTTCCGCCGCAGTTTTGGTCGCCGCCGGCCGAACTCCGGTGACCGTCGACGTGGCACTTAGTTAGGGACTAATCACCATTAGTTACACCCTCACAGCCACTGATAGTGGGCCCTAGCCCTGGTCAAACCCCAGTCAGCGCTGGTTTTGACCGGATTTAGTCCATGTGTCACTGACGTGTGGACCCCACACATCAGGTTTGACTCTAGCCGGTCAGTTGACCTGCTGACCTCAGCTTGACGCAGTGCTGACGCAGTAAAGCCTTTCTGGAATTAAAATAAATCAAAAAAGGTTTAGAAATTCCAGAAAATGCTTTAAACTTCTAAAAATCATATAAAATCAACCGTAGCTCAGATGAAAATAATTTATATATGAAAATTGATCAGAAAAATACAAGGAATATGTTTATGGCATTTTCATGCATGTTTGAATAACTTACAACCACTGTTTAGGACAATTTGAATAAATGGCATTTGAATAATCACATATGGAGTTTGAATTTGAACCTTTGGTTCAAACCAACTTCATTTAATTGTGTTGCTAGTTGCATTAGCTCAACCAACAGCATATTGCCATGTCATGATCATGCATCATATTGTCGCATTGCATTGATTGTGTTCTTTCTCTGTTTGCCAGTTTTGTTCCCTCTCAGTAGACGACGTTCCGACGATGAGTTCGATGACACCGATGAAGAACTATTACTATCTTCAGAAGTGCCAGGCAAGCATAACCCCCTTGTTCATTCTGATACAATCCCACTCTCTCGCTCCTGCTCTCTTTACTGCATTAGGACAACAACGATTGAACTGCTTTTGCTACGGTAGCTGAACCCCTTTCCTCTGCATGACCTGTCATTGCCATAGTAAATAGTTGAAACCCACTAGCATGAGTAGGAGTTGCTTGAGCCATGTTGTGCCTACTCATCCATGTTTTCTGGTTATGCCTGCTATTGCTTAGAGTTGTGTCAGGTCTGATTCATCGGGGATGAATTGGGAAATTATGAACATGTCCTACTATTGAGAGCTAAGTGTGTGAACACGATTTGGTAAAGGTAGCGGTGAGAGGCCATGTAGGAGTACATGGTGGGTTGTCTCACTGGAACCGTCCTTAAGAACTGAGTTCTATGTAAGTTGTCCAATGACAAAGCTACTACCACGCATTGGAATTCTTAAGTGCCCCTCTCGACTTATTAATCAACTCGATCTCTGTCCAGGAGTTGCAACTAGTTTCTGGTGTTTGTAGGTAGTGCTACTAGTCTACCAAGTGGCACCCGGTACAGGTGGGCTTGGGTCAGACTAGGCACCATGGCACGGTGTACCAAGCATAGATCCATCCATCGAGGTGGGCTTGGGAACCCTGCGCACATCATTTGGGGCCGTGAGTGACACCCCGGCTGGATCTCCCCACGGATGGAACCCGAATAGGCAATAAACCTGGATGAGAGACTTGTGTGGTTAGTCAGGTCGTGGCCGACACCCTCGCCAGGCCTCCGCTTGAAGATGGCCGAGATACATGACGTGTACATGGCGGTAAGTGGCGAGAGCGTGTGTGAAGAAGTACACCCCTGCAGGGTTAATATGATATATTCGAATAGCCGGGTCCGCGGATATGGACTTCTTGGATGCTTACGTGGTACATAGACAAGTGAAAGTGGATACTCTAAAATACTCAAGCCAAGTGTGAGAACTATGGATGGCCTTCTCGTAGGGAGACGAGAGCGGATCCATAGTGGTGTATTGATTGGTGAATATGCGGACTTGTGTGCGCCACCTCAAAGGTTACCTGCAGTCATAGTTCAGGATAGCCACCGAGTCAAAGCTGGCTTGCTGCAGTCAAACTCCACCACCCCCTTGTTGATACTGTTGCATATGTAGTTACTTCTGATGTAAGTCTTGCTGAGTACCCTTGTACTCACGTTTGCTTAATTTATGTTTTGCAGAGAGACTTCAGTCTCGCTAGTGGTTCCGCGTGGACTTCGACGTTTAGCTTGTTACCTCAGCTACGGTCTTGTGCCCTTGGGAGGGTCTTGTAGATAGTCAGGCTTCTCAGCCTTTTCATTTGTAGTTGTCTGTACTCAGACATGTTATGCCTCCGTTGCCTGTATGCTCTGTATGTTGGGTCATGTGACCTCTGTTTGTAATAATGCTATGATGGCTCTCCTGGGCCTTTATCTATATGAGTTGTTGAGTTATGTTGTGATGACATGTTGTACAGCACATACTTGCATGTTATGCGTACGTGTATTGTGTATTGCCATGTGTGGGATCCGACACCTAGTTGTTATCTTTGGTAGCCTATCTTACAGGGAAATGTCTCCTAGTGCTTCCACTGAGCCTTGGTAGCTTGCTACTGCTTCGGAACACTTAGGCTGGCCGGCATGTGTCCTTCTTCGTTCCTGTTTCTGTCCCTTAGGGGAAATGTCACGCGTTGTTCTTTTAAGTCCTTGTAGCTTGCTACGACTTGGGTTCATACGTTGATGACCGACACGTTCGTTGCTGGGTCATGTATGCCTGTCTCTGTAATTTAGTGCCACTTTTGGTTTATAACTGGTCATGTCGGCCCGGGTTCTCTGTCATATGGATGCTAGCGACACTATCATATACGTGTGCCAAAATGCGCAAACGGTCCCGGGCCAGGTAAGGTGGCACCCGTGGGGATACCGTGCGTGAGGCCACAAAGTGATATGGTGTGTTACAGGCTAGACCCGTGTGACTTAGGATCGGGGTCCCGACAGAGCGCCTCCATATCAACATCCGACGGCAAGCTCCTGAGGACGTTGGTGAGGTTGAGGCCTGGATTGCGGAAAGCCACCTTCATCAGCACCTTTTGAAGAGCGCCCGCGCAGAGCTTGCGCGACTCGTCCGCCAGCTGCCTTGGGATCCTTTCCCGGAGCTGCTGGAGGGCCGTCGCCACGCCTCTGAAGAATAGAGTGAGCTTGGCGCTGGGGTGGAGGTTCTCGTCGGTGGAGTACCCGAGATACTCCGCCCCCAGCTGTGCCAGCTCCTTGTCGATATCCGCGGTGGCGTTAACAAGACCCTCCGTCCAGTGCTCGACGTTCTCCCTGAAGATGTTTTGGGTGACGGCAGCGCTCGCCAGCAACGCCTTCTCGGCCCTGACCTCCTCCTTCAGGGTCGCCTCCCTCTCCCTGGCGCCGTCCAGCGTCTGGGTCAAGGTCGCCGGCTTCAGCTCGAGATCGGCGATGGAGTCCTTGGCGGCGGTGAGCTCCTTGCCCTTATCGGCGAGGCAGACCTGCAGCTCCGAGTGGTTGTGGGCATCCTTCTCTCGCTCAAGCTTGAGCGCGGCAACCTCCTCGCCGCTCGTCTTGAGGTTGGCTTCGAGCTGCGCCACCCTTGCCTCCAGCTCTTTCTTGGCGGTCTCAGCAGCCGCGGCAGCATCCTTTGCTTCCTGAAGAGCTCCGCCAAGAGATTGCTCACGCACGGCAAGTTCCTCCTCGTGACTGTCGAGGTTGACCATCCGCTGCACCAGTTCACCCTCCAGCGTGGACAACTTCTCAGCGGCAAGCCGCTGCTGTTCCTCCACTTCGGCCTTCTCGAGGATGAAGGCCTGCTGCTCCTCGGCAAGTTGCTCCCGCTCCTCTGCCAAAGACCGGAGAGCTGCTTGGTTGATGCCCCGGAGCTCCTCTGCGCGTTTCTCCATATCGATTCCCACCTTGGCAACCAACGCTTCGCGGGACTCCAATTTCGCCTGCCGGGCGCGGTAAAGCGACAGCAGCTTGCGCAGCAGCCGCTCCTCCTCGGGCTCGCTGCTGCTGCTCGGCGCGTCGACGAGCTTCAGCCCGGCGGAGGCAAGCACCTCCCCGTCGAAGACCTCTCCCTCGACCGGCGCCCTGGACGTGGACGCCCACGGGAGCTTGATGAAGACATCGTCGCCGGCCATTATATAGGCGCCTGGCTCGGACTCGTCGGTGCTGGGGGCTGCGGCGGCGGCGGAGGGCTCGGCGGTCGATGTAGCGCCTGGCGCTCCTGCGGCCTCAGGGCCGTCCGTGCGACCGCCAGCCCCTTCGCCGGCTGCTGCGGCGGCAGCCTCGGCGGCCTCTGCGCCGGCGGGATCGTCTGCGCCGACCGCTTCTTCGGCAACGGTGGCGTCGTCGACAACGACCTCCGTCTCCATTGGCTCAGCTGCGGATGGGTCTGACGGAAGGAAAGAAAAGAAAAACAGTCAAGCAAATATCCAAAAAAGAGAAGAATCAAGAAGAAGAAAAGCCAAGGGAAGCTTGAAGCAAAAGGGTTACCTGCGCGGGCCGGTTCCTCGGTGAGGTTCCTTGTCGGGGAGCTCTCCCTCAGCGGCGTGGTTGTAGCTCCCGCCGGCGGAGGACCGCTAGTGCCATCCCTTGCCGGAGAGCTCGCCCTTGGCGGAGTATTCACCCTCGCCGGAGAGCCCGCCCTTGGCGGGGTGTTCGCCCTTGGCGGAGGACTCTCCCTTCCCGGAGAACTTCCCCTTGGCGGAGTGGTCGAAGCGTGTGGCACGTCGGGGGAGGTCTCCTGGCGCTCCTGATGCTGCTGCTCTGCTCCTACACGAATCAACGAACAGAACGTTAGTAAAGGAGATGCGCCCACGCGCACCCAACAGCAGAAGATGAACCACACTTACGCTGGGGGCTGCGCTGGGGGCTGCTCTGAAGCTCGGTCGCCGGGTCCGGCAAGCTTGTCTCAGGAGCACCCCCTGCTGTCGCGGCGGACTCGTCCTTGATGACAATCATCGGGACCTTGGCCCTCTTTGCCACCCTCTGGGCCAGAGTTCTGAAACAAAAAAGAACAGGTTCAGAGTGAGGCAAAAGAGATACAAGACAAACAACAAGAATTGAAGAACTACAAAAAACAACAAGGACTTACTCTTTTTCTTCCTCGTCGGAGCTGAGCGCAGAGAAGTCGAAGTCTGGCTCACGCACCCCGGCGCGAGGAGGCGGAGGAGTAGGCTCCCTTGGCCGTTTGGCGGGAGCAGGGACGGTGGTCTGAGATGACCCCGCTCCAGCTGCCGCCGAGGCGTGGGGAGCGGCAGGGGCAGTAGCAGATGTCTGAGAGGACCCCGCTCCAGTTGCTGCAGAAGCTCGAGGCGCCCCCACGGCAACCGAGCTTGTCGCGGTGGCGCGTGTCGTGCGGCGTGGCGGCTGTTGGCCCGTCTGCCGCTCCGTCACGTCTCCGGCCTTGCGGAGACGCCTCCTTGGCGGAGCTGGAGGCTCTGACGGTGGTGGAGAGCTGCCTGAGGACGAGGAGGAAGAGGAGCCGATCTCCAGCGAGCCGCTCGTGTCCTCAACTAGCCCGCTCGACTCGGCGCCCTGATCGGCGGGCCTGCTTGACTCGACGCCCTGCTCGGCGGGCTCGCTTGGCTCGGCGTCTTGTCCGGCAGGCTTCCTCGCTTTGAAGAACTCCTCTCGCTCGGCAAGGCTTGCCGCCTCCGCTGCCTCCGCCTCCTCCATGGTGTATCCGAACTCGCCCGCGACAGCGGCTGCCGCCGCCTCTTCCAGCCTGGTGGCGATGTACGCCATCTCTTGGTCAGTGGTGTCGTGGGTGAGGCCTTTCTTCTCGTTGGAGTTGACTGGCGTTTCTTCTACATTGTCGAAGAACTGCTGCACGGCTTCGTCGGTGGGCTCTTGCCAAGTTGGGTCAATCCCGTGCGAGTCGCACAGCGGCATCATTGCGCGGATGCGGCTGAGCACAGAGTTGTTGCACAGCGGGACGACGCCGCGCGGCAACCTGAACCATTCAGGATGGTCGGGGTCGTACTTGAACAGCTCCTGCAGCATCGCGTTGAGCTCCAAGACCGTGAAGTTATAGTTGAGGCCCGGGTGCAGCCTCATGATATCTGCCGCGTTCTCAAACTCCCAGGCGGGCCTCTTCCTCTCCTGCAGGGGGGCGATACGGCGGTGGAGAAAGTCTGCGCCAACTGCGCCTACAGTCAGCCCGACAAGCCTAAGGCGAAGAATTCGGGCAGTGGCAATCTTCAATCTACTATCCTCCGGGGCCAAGTCACTCCAGTCGTTGCCGCGTACTATTGGGGCTTGGCGCCGGGCGGTGAATGGCTGCAGGTTTTCCTCTACAATCCAACACCAATTGGCTCTCCACTCATCACATTTGCCTCGAAGCTCTCCCTTCAGATACACCTCCTTCTTGTGGGTCCTCGAGATCCAGGAGATCCCGCCAGACAGAGGCTCTCCTCTCTCTACTCGGGGCGTAAAGTAATGGCGGAAAAGAGCTACATTGGGGAAAACTCCGACAAAGTTTTCGCACAGATGTGCGAAAACTGCCATGGTGAGAACGGCGTTGGGGGTGAAGTCAAGGAGATGGAACCCGTAGGTGTTCATGATATCGCAGAAGAACTCAGAATAGGGCGGGCAGAGCCCGTAGTAGAAGAATAGGGCGAAGAACGCATATCCGCCCGGGAACATCTCGCAAGCAATGGCTGGGAGTACCTTGGTGCGCGGATGCGCCCGCGTCTCCTTCGCCCAGAAAAGGTAGAACTTGTCCCTCAGCTCCCTCGCGCCAAGCTGGGGGGAAGACAGCCTTCTTCTTCCACAGCGCCGTGAGCCGCAGCGCCTCGGCCGACTTCACGGTCTACCCCTTCTCGCCTTTCGGAGCCATGGCGGGAACGGTGAGGGGGGTCGACGGCTGATACGTCCAAAACGTATTTATAATTTCTGCTTGCTCCATGCCACTTTTGGGTGATATTGCTATGATATTCATACACTTCCATACACTTTTGATCATATTTGGACTAACTTACTTATCCAGTGCACCCCAGTGCCAGTTTCTGTTTTCGGCTGTTTTTGTATTTCAGGTTTTCACGTTTCGAGAACTGACCAGAAAAATCCAGAAAAATATATATAAAAAATCAGCGTACCGGAAACAACACTGCGTCCAAAGGGCAGCCTGGGGGGGCACAGGGGCTCCAGGCGCCCTGTGGGCGCCCCCCCTGGGCCGCGCCGGGGGGGCGGGGGCGCCTTGGCCCCCCGAGAGCCCCCCGGTGCCCTACTTTGGCATATATTTAAAGGACTCTCCGAAACCCTCGAAACAAGACTTCTTTTCGCGATCCCATCTTTGTTCCGCCGCCGCCGCCGCTTCCAAGATCGGGAGCACCAGGAGAACTCTTCCCGGCACCCTGCCGGAGGGGAGGATCACCACCGGGAGCTTCTCCACCACCATGGACGCCTCCCGGATGACTCGTGAGTAGTCTCCCTTGGACCATGAGCCCATGACCAGTAGCTATGTGATGTTCTCCTCCCGTTCTTGTGCTTCACTAATTAGTCCTCGTGAGCTGCCCTACATGATTGAGGCACCTATGTAATCCTTATGCTGTTGCTATGTTGAGTTTGCTGGGATCCGATGGATTATGAGATTATGTTCAGATTGATCTTGAGTAATATATTTGATTCACCTCTTTTATATTTTAGTTCATAAGTAATTTTTGCATGTTCTCCGTTGTTATTTATTGCTTTGGCCGAGTAGTAAGTAGTGACTCCAAGAGGGAACGTTATGCTCGATTGTGGGTTCATGCCCCTCGATGACTAGCTTGAGTAACAGAAACATGAGTCTAGGGGATGTGCTGTTGCCACAAGGGGGAAAACAACAGTGCTTGTGCCCGTGGGTGCAAGGATTGTTTACTTTACGCAAAGTTCTTTTAATGCAGTTGTCTGTTGCATTGAGTTTACACTATGGGTGGGACTCGCAACTTAATACCAGCGAGATGTTCTGGATAGATATCTCAAGGTGGATGATTAGTAGTAGATATTGATGGATTTCGGTCTACTTACTTTGGCGTACCGCCCATGCTTTGAACCTCAACCTTTCTTGCAATGTAATCAGCATTGGTTTGCATTCGTGGTCCTGTCAATTGCCCAGCTGTAATTTGTTTACCTCACATAGCTGTTTTATCGTCTTTTGGGAGAGAGACATCACTAGTGAACATCATGAGACTCCGGTCCATATTACCATCATCGATCACATCCACTATTTACTTTTCGTTATTTACTTACTATTGCAAAACACTATCTATCACTACTATCATATTGCTTGTAACCCTTTGTGAACTACAAGGCCGGAGAGATTGACAACCTCTCTGTACTCGTTGGGAGCAAAGTTATTTGTATCTGTGTGCAGGTCCACGTTGATTGCTAATTGCGCCGTTAGCAATTGACACCTACTTGTTGAACCTAGAAGTCTCTGGGGATTCGATCCTTGGCATCTTTGCTAGGGGAAAACACTTCTACTTACTGCATCTTACACCTTCCACTTGGGGTAACCAACGAGGGGTTCGAGGCCCATCAAGGAGTATTTTCTGGCGCCGTTGCCGGGGACTCCACTCTTCAGGATAGGGGAGTTGCATGCTATCTTTTACCTTTGCTTTTTAGTCTTGTTAGTTTACCTTTCATTTTTGCTTTAGTTCCTTTTAATCAAAAATCACAATTTTTTTTTTTACCTTTTATTAGTAGTCCCTTCTGTTTAGCCAAACATGTTAGGATTTGGTGCTTTGAGGGAATCAGAAGTTCTAGATTTCCATCAAAGGGATGGAACACTTCCCTCGTAAGAAGGTCAAGTTACCTTTTGAGTCCGTTGTACGGGCTAGCTATTCTTTTACTCTTGATAAAACTTGATCTATGCATTATGCCTAGCTTAAAGGCATAAAAGAAAGCGCTTTTGGGAGGCAGCCCACATGAATAAATTTTTTGCTTTTGTTGTGTCTTGATGTTGTTTACTGCTGTAGCATCATCATTGTATCTTTGCTTTTCATATTTGTGCCAAGTATAGCCTCCGATTGCTAGAAAGTTCAAAAGTTGTGAGGTGTTGTCCAGGAAACAGATTCTGTCCTTGGATAGAAAAATTCGTATAAAATCACCAGACCATCTTTTTGGTCTGAATTGTTTCGACAGCGTTCTCTATATAATTGTCTTTCATGCGTCAGTTCTGAGTTTTTTGATTTGAGTTGCAGAAGTATCCCGAACAGGTCAATTACTGCCTGCTGTTCTGTTTTTCACAGATTATGTCCTGTTTTGCCTTACCTTCACTTTGCAAATTAAGAACTTGCTTTTTCTTTGCAAAAACCTTTTGGCAATCTTGAGAAACAGTAGAACTTCAAGAATATCCTTATTTCCAGCAAGGTATAATTATTTTATTAAGGGTACTAACCTCGCTAATCAGATTATGATGAGTTGTGTATGAAGGGAGTTTTCAAGTGTGCGAGGGAAGATGATAAAAAGATTCAAGAGTGTCAAGCGCTCAAGCTTGGGGATGCCCTCGTGCACCCCCAAGAAATATTCAAGGAGACTCAAGCGTCTAAGCTTGGGGATGTCCCCCGTGTATCCCCTTCTCCATCAACATTATCAGTTCGTCTTTCGTTTCGCTATATTTTTATCACTTCATATGTTATGTGCTATGCTTGGAGCGTCTTGCTTTTAGTTTTCTTTTTAGTTTTTCATAACGAGTCGGAACTCAGCATTCCTTTATGTGGGAGAGAAACACGCTCCACCTCTACCTAGAACATTACGTAGAATTTTCATGTCTATCTATGTTGTGTGTGTTCTTTATCTTTTAATAGCTACTATCATGCTCTGCTCTTAGTATTCATGCTTATCTTTTCAAGAGCTTCAATTTAGTTGGTTGCTTGAACTCTCTTTAATTACCATGCTCACCTTATTAAGAGAGTTTGCTTCCGTTGCATGGGTTAATGTGTCTATGATAAAGATGCTACTTTCATGATGGTGCTTAGTAGTTCAGGTTTTCTTTTGGTTAATCTCAAATAGCTGGGAGGTTCTCAATGTGTTAGTGGAGTACCAACTTGGTTTGTTTGCCTATGATGTGGTATGGTTTAGTAATATCTTCCTTCGAGAATTTATTTTGATTGACTTGGCGTATGCTCACGCATATTCAAGACTGTAAAGAAAGTCTGTCAAGCCTTGATGATCTTTTATTTCTAAGTAGCGATATAACTACCATGCCTGATTCAATATTGCTTTGTCGCTCTGCATGATTATGACCGTCATTGCTCTCTTAGTTGGTCGCTCCCAGTCTTTTGTAACCTCCACCTGCACTAAGCAAACTAACCATGCAATACATAGCTCATGGGAAAGTAGCCTAAAAACTATTGTGGTAAAGAATATGTTGCCTATGTATCTTATTTCTTATGAGTTGCTTGCTGAGCGGTAACCATGTTTCTGGGGACGCCATCAACTGTCACACTTTTGTTGAATATCATGTGAGTTGCTATGCATGTTCGTCTTGTCTAAAGTAAGGGTGATTTACCGTGGGTTGAATTAATATGCATATTGTTAGAGAAGAACATTGGGCCGCCAACCAAAGCCATGCATCATGGTGGAAGTTTTAGCTTGGACCTTAATCCTCAATCTCTCATGAGAATTTGCTTATGCATTAAAGAGGAGTCCATCATCTATTTTCTATGTTGTCCCGGTATGGATGTCCTCAAGTTGAGATCTATCAAAAACGAGAAATCAAATGCGATCTATCTCCTTGGACCTTTGTACAGGTGGCATAGAGGTACCCCTTTGTGACACTTGGTTAAAACATATGCAATGCAATGATAACCCATGGGGATCCAAGCTAATTAGGACAAGGAGCGAGCACTATTGGTATTTGATGCATGAGGCTTGCAACTTATAAGATGTTTTATACATGACACATATGAAGTACTACTACCGTTGACACAATTGCTTCCATGTTTTCAAATAAAAAAGGCTTTAGCACTTAACATTTCTTTTACCTTTATGTTGAAGCACCAACTACTGAGAGCATGATTGTCATTCTGAGTGTAATGTGCATTGTTCCAAAGTAGCATTGTCTTTTGCATGATTGTGATATCGTTTATTCTGAAATGATTGTATCTAGTCATCACTTAAACCTTGAAGGTGCCCTTGCATTTATGTTTTGCATCACTAAAGGGGGCTAGCTAGATATCACTTTATCATATTTGCACATCATGTTCATTGCAAATCTTTTTGATGTTTCAGTTTCATGTTGTAAAACTTTCAGTCATTCGTGATTTTCTCTTGAGACAACTTAATTACTATAGAATCATTGTCTCAGTAAGCTTTTGTCATATGACTATGAGAAAGTCCTATATGGTTAATAGCATGTCACCACAGAAATTATTCTTGTTATCATTTACCTACTCGAGGACGAGCAGGAATTAAGCTTGGGGATGTTGATACGTCCAAAACGTATCTATAATTTCTGCTTGCTCCATGCCACTTTTGGGTGATATTGCTATGATATTCATACACTTCCATACACTTTTGATCATATTTGGACTAACTTACTAATCCAGTGCACCCCAGTGCCAGTTTCTGTTTTCGGCTGTTTTTGTATTTCAGGTTTTCACGTTTCGAGAACTGCCCAGAAAAATCCAGAAAAAAATATATAAAAAATCAGCGTACCGGAAACAACACTGCGTCCGAAGGGCAGCCTAGGGGGGCAACAGGGGCTCCAGGCGCCCTGTGGGCGCCCCCCCTGGGCCGCGCCGGGGGGGCGCCTCGGCCCCCCGAGAGCCCCCCGGTGCCCTACTTTGGCATATATTTAAAGGACTCTCCGAAACCCTCGAAACAAGACTTCTTTTCGCGATCCCATCTCTGTTCCGCCGCCGCCGCCGCTTCCAAGATCGGGAGCACCAGGAGAACTCTTCCCGGCACCCTGCCGGAGGGGTGGATCACCACCGGGAGCTTCTCCACCACCATGGACGCCTCCCGGATGACTCGTGAGTAGTCTCCCTTGGACCATGAGCCCATGACCAGTAGCTATGTGATGTTCTCCTCCCGTTCTTGTGCTTCACTAATTAGTCCTCGTGAGCTGCCCTACATGATTGAGGCACCTATGTAATCCTTATGCTGTTGCTATGTTGAGTTTGCTGGGATCCGATGGATTATGAGATTATGTTCAGATTGATCTTGAGTAATATATTTGATTCACCTCTTTTATATTTTAGTTTATAAGTAATTCTTGCATGTTCTCCGTTGTTATTTATTGCTTTGGCCGAGTAGTAAGTAGTGACTCCAAGAGGGAACGTTATGCTCGATTGTGGGTTCATGCCCCTCGATGACTAGCTTGAGTGACAGAAACATGAGTCTAGGGGATGTGATGTTGCCACAAGGGGGAAAACAACGGTGCTTGTGCCCGCGGGTGCAAGGATTGTTTACTTTACGCAAAGTTTTTTAATGCAGTTGTCTGTTGCATTGAGTTTACACTATGGGTGGGACTCGCAACTTAATACCAGCGAGATGTTCTGGATAGATATCTCAAGGTGGATGATTAGTAGTAGATATTGATGGATTTCGGTCTACTTACTTTGGCGTACCGCCCATGCTTTGAACCTCAACCTTTCTTGCAATGTAATCAGCATTGGTTTGCGTTCGTGGTCCTGTCAATTGCCCAGCTGTAATTTGTTTACCTCACATAGCTGTTTTATCTTCTTTTGGGAGAGAGACATCACTAGTGAACATCATGAGACTCCGGTCCATATTACCATCATCGATCACATCCACTATTTACTTTTCGTTATTTACTTACTATTGCAAAACGCTATCTATCACTACTATCATATTGCTTTTAACCCTTTGTGAACTACAAGGCCGGAGAGATTGACAACCTCTCTGTACTCGTTGGGAGCAAAGTTATTTGTATTTGTGTGCAGGTCCACGTTGATTGCTAATTGCGCCGTTGGCAATTGACACCTACTTGTTGAACCTAGGAGTCTCTGGGGATTCGATCCTTGGCATCTTTGCTAGGGGAAAACACTTCTACTTACTGCATCTTACACCTTCCACTTGGGGTAACCAACGAGGGGTTCGAGGCCCATCAATGGCGCTGGTGGTTCTGGTGGCAACGGGAGGCGGAGCGCTGCTCTCTTTCGAGCTTTGGGAAGAAGGGGAGCAGCGGAGGTTCTCAAGATTGAAGCGAGCAACGGGCGGATGGACGACCCCTGTTTCCCCTGCTTATAAGGGGGGAGGGGGCGGACGTTCCGCATTTCCAATTAAAGAAACCACCCATGATCTCTCCCACGACGCCGCATTAAACGCGTGTCGTTAAGGGAGGGCGCGGTGGATACGGAGAAAGATACGGCACGTCCCAGGCCACGCGTGCCCGTGCTCTGTTTTGGGCCTGGCCCAACAGCGCTCGGCACCGTGTATGGCCCAGGCCCGGGGGCTCCTGTCGGTGTACTAAAGTAGGGGTACCTTAGTATCCCGAACTTGTGCACGGGCAGTTGCGGCGTCCCGCGGCAAGGCCTGCCGGGCGACCACCGAAGTCCTTTATGATTCCTTTAGAGCCATTCAAGAACAAAGTATCCAAGGCAAGGAGACAAGGCCCTGGCAAGAGGAGCTTGCCGGGAAGGCCACTCAAGGCACAAAACCACTCAAGGCACAAGACCCTGGCAAGAGGAGCTTGCCGGGAAGGCCCTCTGAAGCATCTCAAGAAACTTGCCGCGACGCGCCACGCGTCCCGGCAAGGCCCGGTGAGCGACAAGCTCCCGGAAGCGACAAGATAGTAGCCGTGGCAAGGCGCTTGCCGCGGCAAGCTTCCACTCAGTACCCGTGCTCCAGCACATCCACCCACGTGTCGCTCTGGGACCTTTCCAGGCGCACGTGGCGGAAGGCTGTGCAGCCAGGGGTACACGGTGGCAAGCAACGATGACAAGACTACCGTCGTGGCGTACGGTGGCGCCCCTGACGGTCACTTTTTGCACTGTTTGGGCGACGGTGATGGGCATTTAATGCCCTTGTCCCCTGCCGTCAGGGTTAGGTATGGAACACTGTTCCAACTACCAAGCTTTTTACATTTTTACCCCCAACTGCGCTGCCACCTGTCGGTGACCCCTTGAGCATATAAAAGGAGGCCCATGCGCACGTAGAGGGGGGATCGATCATTCTCATGCCCGGTCTTGCTAGCGGTTAGAGTGTACTGTAGCTCTCTTCGCTCCCGAGCAAGAACTCAATACAAACCAAAGCAGGAGTAGGGTTTTACGCATCTGTGCGGCCCGAACCTGGGTAAACTGCTCGCGTGCACGCCTCGATCTGCTCTTCGTGCATCCTCCGCCCCCTGCCGTACCGAAAAGGGGCTCCGGTCCCATAGGTGTTCGTGGGCGATCAGTTTCCCCGACACAAGCTATGGGCTATATGAGTATACATTTATGTCATTTGGATTGACTAAAGCCCCTGCCTATTTCATGAGTATGATGAATAAGGTGTTCATGGAATTCTTGGATAAGTTAGTCGTGGTATTCATCGATGATATTTTGGCGTGTTCTAAGAACGAAAAGGAACACGAGGAGCATTTGCGTTTGGTTCTTGAGAAGCTCAGAGAACACCAGTTATATGCCAAGTTCAGCAAATGCGAGTTTGGGTTGAAGGAAGTTGGATTCTTAGGACACGTTATATCACGAGAAGGTATAGCAGTGGACCCTATCAAGGTCCAGACAATCACTGAGTGGTTGGCACCCACCTTAGTTGGAGAAATCCGCAGTTTTCTTGGACTCGCGGGATATTACTGGAGATTCATAGAGAATTTCTCCAGGATTGCAAAGCCTATGACGATACTGTTGAATAAGGACACAAAGTTCCATTGGACCGAGGAATGCAAAGAGAGTTTCCAGGAGTTGAACAAACGTTTGACGACAACCCCAGTGCTGATCTTGCCAGATATACGCAAGGATTTCCAAGTGTATTGCGATGCTTCATGCTTAGGACTTGGAGGAGTACTCATGCATGACGGAAGAGTTGTTTCTTATGCATCCCGTCAACTTCGACCGCATGAGTTGAATTATGCCACGCATGATTTGGAGCTAGAAGGTGTAGTGCATGCACTCAAAACCTGGAGACATTTCCTTATTGGAAATCGTTGTGATGTGTACACGGATCACAAGAGTTTGAAGTACATTTTCACCCAGAAGGAGCTAAACCTCAGACGAGGAGATGGTTGGAGCTCATAAAGGATTATGATATGAAGCTGCACTATCATCCAGAAAAGGCCAATGTCGTGGCAGACGCTTTGAGCCAGAAGAGTTATGCCAATACCCTAGTAAACGGAGGATTGCCAAAGGAGTTAGCGGAAGATCTCAGGGAGCTTCGTTTGGAGATAGTTCCTAGAGGTTTTGTTGCAGCCTTGGAGGTCCAGTCAACATTATTGGGAAAGATACGAGAAGCTCAGAAGGATGACAAAGAAATTGCCGAAATAAAGGAGTAGATGAGTGAAGGAAAGGCCAAGGGTTTTCGTGAGGACGAACACGGCACCTTGTGGTTTGAGGACCGAGTCTATGTGCCCAACAACGCCGAGATCAGGAAGTTGATACTACAAGAAGCACATGGTTCGCCATACTCGATACACCCCGAAAACACTAAGATGTATTTGGATTTGAAGGAACGTTTCTGGTGGACGGGAATGAAGAAGGACATTGCCGAGTATGTAGCCGTATGTGATGTATGTCAAAGAGTAAAGGCAGAACATCAGAAGCCAGCAGGACTACTACAGCCTATGCCGATACCCGAATCGAAGTGGGATAAGCTTGGCTTGGACTTTATCACCGGATTACCCAGGACCCGATCGGGATATGACTCAATTTGGGTAGTAGTGGATCGCTTGACCAAAGTAGCCCACTTTATCCCCGTGAAAACCACCTATACCATTGCAAAGTTGGCCAAGATATACATGACTAGGATTGTATGTCTACACGGAGTTCCGAGGACCATCGTATCAGATAGAGGAACACATTTTACTTCAAAGTTTTGGCATCAGTTGCACCAGACTCTAGTTACCAGGCTAGAGTTCAGTACAGCTTTTCACCCGCAGACTGATGGGCAGACCGAGAGAGTCAATCAGATTCTGGAGGACATGTTGAGAGCTTGTGCGCTAGATTATGGATCTAGTTGGGATGACAACTTACCCTGCGCAGAGTTTTCGTACAACAACAATTACCATGCCAGTTTGAAGATGGCACCTGATACGTCTCCAACGTATGTACTTTTCCAAACCCTTTTTCCCTTGTTTTGGACTCTAACTTGCATGATTTGAATGGAACTAACCCGGGCTGACACTGTTTTCAACAGAACTGCCATGGTGTTGTTTTTGTGCAGAATAAAAAGTTCTCGGAATCACCTGAAAATCAACGGAGAATTATTTCGGAACATATAAAAAATATATGCAAGAAGATCCACACCAGGGGGCCCAGGACCTATCCATGAGGGTGGGGGGCGCGCCCCCCTGCCTCGTGGGCCCCCTGGTGACTTACCGACGTACCCCCAGATCATATATCTTCACTTTTGGGGAGAAAAAAATCAGGGAGAAGGAATTATCGCGTTTCACGAGACGGAGCCGCCGCCAAGCCCTAATCTCTCTCGGGAGGGCTGATCTGGAGTCCGTTCGGGGCTCCGAAGAGTGGAGATCGTCGCCATCGTCATCATCAACCTTCCTCCATCACCAATTCCATGACGCTCACCGCCGTGAGTGAGTAATTCCATCCTAGGCTTGCTGGACGGTGATGGGTTGGATGGGATCTATCATGTAATCGAGTTAGTTTTGTTAGGGTTTGATCCCTAGTATCCACTATGTTCTGAGATTGATGTTGCTGTGACTTTGCTATGCTTAATGCTTGTCACTAGGGACCGAGTGCCATGATTCCAGATCTGAACCTATTATGTTTTCATGAATATATGTGTGTTCTTGATCCTATCTTGCAAGTCTATAGTCACCTACTATGTGTTATGATCCGGCAACCCCGAAGTGACAATAACCGGGACCACTCCCGGTGATGACCATAGTTTCAGGAGTTCATGTATTCACTATCTGTTAATGCTTTGGTCTGGTACTCTATTAAAAGGAGGCCTTAATATCCCTTAGTTTTCAATAGGACCTGCTGCCACGGGAGGGTAGGACAAGAGATGTCATGCAAGTTCTTTTCCATAAGCACGTATGACTATATTCGGAATACATGCCTACATTGCATTGATGAACTGGAGCTAGTTCTGTGTCACCCTAGGTTATAACTTCTACATGATGAATTGCATCTGACATAATTTTACATCACCGATTCAATGCCTACGGGCTTTTCCTATATTTCTTGTTGCTTATTTACTTTTCCATGGCTACTATCACAAAAACTACAAAAACACTATCGTTACTTTTATTGCTGCTTCCACCACTATCATATTACTTTGCTACCAAACTATCTTGCTGTAGATACTAAGTTTCAAGGTGTGGTTGAATTGACAACTCAGCTACTAATACTTAAGAGTATTATTTGGCTCCCCTTGTGTCGAATCAACAAATTTGGGTTGAATACTTTACCCTCGAAAACTGTTGCGATCCCCTACACTTGTGGGTTATCAAGACTATTTTCTGGCGCCATTGCCGGGGAGCATAGCTCTATTCTTTAAGTCACTTGGGATTTATATCTGTTGATCACTATGAAGAATTTGAAGGACTCAAAGACCAAGATCTTACCCTCAACTACAAGGGGAGGTAAGGAACTGCCATCTAGCTCTGCACTTGATTCTCCTTTTGTTATGAGTAAACTTGCGACACCTACTCCTGCTATTGAATCTGATATGTCGTATGTTCTTGATGATGCTACTTCTGCTATGTATGATGAAACTACTTCTATGCCTGATACTGTGCTACTAGGTGAATTTCTAGATGAACAAATTGCTAAGGTTAGGGAGAATGCTAATGTTGAAACTGATGATATTTATGAAAGTGATGATGAAACTACTCCCAATAGATATGAATTGCTTGTTGTGCCTGAGGTTATGTTAAGGATGAAGAAACTGCTAGAGACTTTCTTGCTTGCAATGATAGATATGATCTTAAGAAGTTGTTAGCTAAGCTGAAAGAAAAGTCATTGAATGCTAGAATGAAACATGATCCTGCTTTTGCTACTTCACCTATCTATGTTACTGATAAGGATTATGAATTCTCTGTTGATCCTGAGTTAATTACTTTGCTTGAATCTGATCCTTTCCATGGCTATGAGTGTGAAACTGTTGTGGCACATCTTACTAAGTTGAATGATATAGCCACCCTGTTTACCAACGATGAAAAGATTCGTTACTACTATATCCTTAAGCTATTTCCTTTCTTGTTAAAGGGTAATACTAAGACTTGGTTTAATTCTCATGATCCTGGTTGTGTGCGTAGTCCCCAGGATATGATGTATTACTTCTCTGCTAAATATTTTCCCGCTCATAAGAAACAAGCCGCCTTACGAAAAATATATAACTTTGTGCAAATTGAAGAAGAGAGTCTCCCACAAGCTTGGGGGAGGCTTATCCAATTACTTAATGCTTTGCCCGATCATCCTCTTGAGATGCATGATATACTTGACGTCTTTTATAATGGACCAACCGATGCTTCCAGAGACCACCTGGATAGTTCTGCTGGTTGTGTTTTCAGGGAAAGAACAGTTGAACAAGTTGAATTACTATTGAATAATATGCTGGCCGAGGAAAATAATTTGACACTTCCTGAACCAGCCCCTAAGCCAACTCTGAAGAAAAGAGGTGTTCTATTTCTCAGTCCTGAAGATATGCAAGAGGCAAAGAAATCTATGAAAGAAAAAGGTATTAAAGCTGAAGATGTTAAGAATTTACCTCCTATTGAAGAAATACATGGTCTTGATAACCCGACACAGGTAGTAAAGGTAAATTCTCTTTATAGATTTGATGAAGGTGATATTCCTCGTTATAAGTCTGCTAGCCAATGTCTAGATGAGTTTGACAATTTTATTGTGAAACAAGAAAACTTCAATGCTTATGTTGGTAGACAATTACAACACAATGCTTATATGATTGAACACTTGAGTGATTATATGTCTAGAGCTAAAGGTGAACTGAAACTTATTAGTATACATGATTCTATGGTCACCACTCAAGTAGAACAAGTACTTAAGGCTCAGAATGATTTGCTCAATGAATTAAATAGTAAGAATAATGACTATGTTGTTAGAGTTGCAACTAGAGGTGGTAAAATGACTCAGGAATATCTGTATCCTGAAGGCCACCCTAAGAGAATTGAGCAAGATTCTCAGAGAGCTAATTTAGATGCACCTAGTTCTTCTAAGAAGAAGAAAATGAAAAATGATAGGACTTTGCATGCTCCTAGTGAACCTGTAGTTGACAAACCTGAGAATCCCAATGATATATCTATTTCTGATGCTGAGACACAATCGGGTAATGAACATGAACCTAGTGATAATATTAATGATGATGTTCATGATGATGCTCAACCTAGCAATGATAATGATGTAGAGATTGAACCTGATGTTGATCTTGATAACCCACAATCAAAGAATCAACGTTATGATAAGAGAGACTTTGTTGCTAGGAAGCACGGTAGGGAAAGAGAACCATGGGTTCAGAAACCCATGCCTTTCCTCCGAAACCATCCAAGAAAAAGGATGATGAGGATTTTGAGCGCTTTGCTAAAATGATTAGACCTATATTTTTGCGCATGCGTTTGACTGATGTGCTTAAAACAAATCCTTATGCTAAGTATATGAAAGATATTATTACCAATAAAAGAAAGATACCTGAAGTAGAAATTTCCACCATGCTTGCTAATTACACTTTTGAGGGTGGAATGCCTAAGAAATTAGGAGATCCAGGAGTACCTACTATACCTTGCTCCATTAAGAGAAACTATGTTAAAACTACTTTGTGTGATCTTGGAGCCGGTGTTAGTGTTATGCCTCTCTCTTTATATCGCAGAATTGACTTGAGTAAGTTGACAGCTACTGAAATATCTTTGCAAATGTCCGATAAATCAGTTGCTATACCTGTCGGTATTTGTGAGGATGTGCCTGTTGTAGTTGCAAATGTTACTATTCTAACGAACTTTGTTATCCTTGATATTTCCGAGGATGATAGTATGTCTATTATTCTTGGAAGACCCTTTTTGAATACTGCAGGGGTTGTTATTGATTGCAACAAAGGCAATGTCACTTTTCATGTCAATGGTAATGAGAATACGGTACACTTTCTGAGGAAACAACCTCAGGTCCACAGTATCAATTATATTAGAAAATTTTCAACTATTACTATTGGAGGTTTTGAGTTTCCTATTCCTACTATCAAGAAGACATATGACATCCTTATTGTTGGGGACATACATAAACCCATTGAGGTAACCTAGTGTTATTCAAAAATTCTCCAGTTTCATGTTACTCTGAAAGAGTTTATTAACAAGACCTGATCAACCTTGTTAATGGATTCCTTTTGATGAGCATGGGATAGGTGAATCTAGATAGCACAACCTTCTGTACCCTCTTTTTACTTTCTGTCAATTAAGATAAATAAAGCAAAAATAGTATCTTCTGTCTGTTTCCAGACTTATCCGTGCAATAAAAAATATCCCAAAAATAAAAGTTCTCCAAATGCCATGAAAATGAAATATGTTTTTTTCTAGAATATTTGAGGAAATATGACACTGAACACACAGCGAGGGGAGCCAGCACGTGGCCATGAGGGTCCAGGGCGCACCTCTGCCTCGTGGGCCCCATGTGGCCCCCTCCACTTATTCCTGCACCCATGCTCTTCTTCTTCCTCCCAAAAAAATCACCAACCAACTCAAACCCGAGTTCTAGCTCATCTTGCTGCCATTTTCGATCTCCTTGCTCAAAGCACCATTCACCAAACTATTTGGGGGAGATTGTTCCTTGGTATGTGACTCCTCCATTGGTCCAATTAGCTTTTGTTCTAGTGCTTTATTGGTTGCAAATTTATGCTGCTGTGGTGACCCTGTTCTTGAGCTTGCATGTCAAATTTTGTTGGTCCCAAGTAGTTTTAATGCATGATATAGTCTCTAGGCACTAGTAGGAGTTGTTGCTATCAATCTTATTGAGTTTGGTTAACTTTTATTTTGAAGTTACAAAAAATTTCAGAAATTTTCAGAAAAGGAAAATGTTAAAGAGATTGTTGAGGGGCTCCTCCAGCAAGAGCTCAGAAGAGAAGAAGAAAGAAGAAAATAAGAAGCCCAAAAATAATCTTCCTCGCAGGGCGGAAGTTCGACCGTGCGAATGGCCTTGTAATGATTTCATGACGTCCGCCATGATTTATGAAGACTTTTATTGGTTGGCAAATAATGTAGGCCTCACCGACTTCCTCCATGACCAGAAAGAACAGTATCTCTTACTCACCAATATTTTCACGCAAAGCTTTCATTTTCATTCCAGGAAAACACCACCTACGGCGGAGTTTCGTTTATATGATGTGATTAAGGAGATATCACTCTTAGACTTTTGTGAAATATGCAAAGTACCCTTTGGAGGTAGACTTGATGAACCACGTCGTGAAGATGTAGAAGGGTTCATTGACATGATAGCCGTAGGGGAAACCAGACAAGTTTCAGGGGCAAGAATCACTAGTATACACTTCCCTGTTCTGCGCTACTTTGCTTTATTTGCTAGTATATGTTTAATTGGTCGCGGGAATAGTGTGAATCTCAATGCCCCTAATATTACCATTTTACGCCATGCTTTGTTTCAAGACACAACTTTTAGCTTGGGTGCCGTCATTGCTAAACGACTGAGTCTGAACCGCTCAAAGGGACCCATCTTTGGAGGCATCTTTGCTTCTCGCCTTACTGAACATTTTAGAATACCTATTAGGCATCATGAGAAGGAAGAAAAATTGCTTGCCCCTGTTTATCTAGACTACAAGAGCATGGTAGCTCATGACTTTATTGTTAAAGACAAGAACAGGCAGCTTAATTATAAATTAAGGTTTGATGAAATATACTGTGAAATTGTTACCTTGCCTGCACCATCTTTGTTTGATCTGTCTACAAGCGTATTCCTCATCACATCAGATGCCTTCTACAAGTACCAAGGCCAGGCACAAGCTTCAGAGCCTGAACCAGAACCACCACTTCATCCTTCCTGTCAATCTGTTTATGGGTGGGAGATGGATGAGCTTGCCAACTAGTGGCACCCAGAGGATGCATCTCAGTACACTGGAGGGAGTGGCTTCGATCCGTGACCACATACCAACTTAGGCCAAAAGCCTAAGCTTGGGGGAGTACGTGTTTCTCACCGACTTTACATTCATGTTCACACACTTATTCTAGTTGTCGGTGCTCACACTCTTTCACTGTACCATCCATGTTTAGTTTCAATTTCTTTTTTTCTTAGTATTTTTCTTGTGTGCTAGCTTCTAGCTAGTTTACTTTCTTTGCTTGTGTGCTAGCTTCTAGCTAGTTTACTTTCTTTGCTTGTAGTAGTAGTTAAAAATGAAAACCCAAAAAGATTTCCCGTTCTTCTTTTGCTTGTTGGGAGCTTTCTCGTGTAAATAGTTTCTTTTCTTTTCTTTGGGGCTTAAGAGTAGAAGACCAAGATTGAAAATGCTTAGTGGCTCTCATATGCTTTGTTGTTGATTTAACCTTGAGCCATATTACCTTGTCTTCTCTCTTGTATTAAATGTCTGCAGATTCCAGCTTAGTCCAATGCACGTGCACTATTATTATTATCCACACCGTTCGGTCATGCGAGTGAAAGGCAATAAGGATGATATATGATGAACTAATTGAGATGAGAAAAGATGGTATGAACTCGACCTCTCTTGTTTTTGTAAATATGATGGCTCATCTTCCTGATTCAGCTTGTTATGAATGAAACATGCTTGCAATGACAATTAGAGATCATAGCTGCTTATGCCATGCTTAATTAGCTGAGAGTTTATAATGGTCTATCTTGCATGCCATCATCATATTAAAATGGTTGTGATGTGGTATGATGGGGTGGTATCCTCCTTTGAATGATTTAAGTGATCTCACTTGGCACATGTTCATGCATGTAGTTCAAACAAATCAACATAGCCTCCACGATATTTATGTTCATGGTAATTTATATCCTACTCATGCTTGCATTCATTGTTGATTAATTTTAATGCATGTTCATGACCGTTGTTGCTCTCTTGCTGGCCGCTTCCCAGTCTCTATCTAGCCTCCACCTGTACTAAGTGGGAATACTGCTTGTGCATCACTTCCATAAACCCCAAAGTTATTCCATATGAGTCCACCATAGCTTCCTATATGCGGTATCTACCTGCCGTTCCAAGTAAATTTGTATGTGCCAAACTCTAAACCTTCAAATGAAATTCTGTTTTGTATGCTCGAACATCTCATGTATCAACTAGGGATGTCTATATCTTCCATACTAGGTGGGTTATTCTCACGATGAGTGGACTCCGCTCATCGTTCATGAGAAAATGGCTGGTAACAGGGATGCCTAGTCCCATGCTCAAAATCATAATAATTAAACAAAACTCCCCCAGGGCTGTTGTTGGTTTGGACGGTACCCATTGTTTTGGGCTAGCCGTGGAGTGTGCTTGTTGGTGGTTGGGGGAGTATAAACTTTACCATTCTGTTTGGGAACCGCCTATAATGTGCGTAGCATGGGAGATATCGAGATTCTTGGTTGTTATGTTGGCAATGAAAGTATATCGCTCAAAATGTTATTCATGTCTATTTAAAAATCGAGCTCTGGCACCTCTACAAATCCCTGCATCCCTCTGCGAAGGGCCTATCTATTTACTTTTATGCAGAGTCATCATCCTCTTATCAAAGAGCACCAGTAGGAGAGCACCTCTGTCGTTGCATGTATTACTATTATTTTGCATTGAGTATGATCATGACTGGATCTCTTTTACCATGAATTACAATGTCTAGTCAGTCCTTGATCTTTAAAGGTGCTCTGCATTTATGTTTTGCGGTCTCAGAAAGGGCTAGCGAGATACCATCTTGTTATATCATATCATGGTTGTTTTGAGAAAGTGTTGTCATCCGAGGTTTATTATTATTGCTCGCTAGTGGATTATGCCATTGATGCGAGTAGTCTTGAGACCTGAAAGTTATTGTGAATGTGGTTAGTTCATGATCTTGTTGAAAACCTGAATGCTAGCTTACATATTTACAACAACAAGAGCAAACAGAGTTTGTCAAAGTTTTTCTTTATCACTTTCAGTTTATCAACTGAATTGCTTGAGGACAAGCAAAGGTTGAAGCTTGGGGGAGTTGATACGTCTCCAACGTATCTACTTTTCCAAACCCTTTTGCCATTGTTTTGGACTCTAACTTGCATGATTTGAATGGAACTAACCCAGACTGACGCTGTTTTCAGCAGAACTGCCATGGTGTTGTTTTTGTGCAGAATAAAAAGTTCTTGGAATCGCCTGAAAATCAACGGAGAATTATTTCGGAAAATATAAAAAATATCTGCAAGAAGATCCACACCAGGGGGCCCAACCTGCCTCGCGGGCCCCCTGGTGACTTACCGACGTACCCCCAGATCCTATATCTTCACTTTCGGGGAGAAAAAAATCAGGAAGAAGGAATTATCACGTTTCACAAGACGGAGCCGCCGCCAAGCCCTAATCTCTCTCGAGAGGGCTGATCTGGAGTCCGTTCGGGGCTCCGAAGAGTGGAGATCGTCGCCATCGTCATCATAAACCTTCCTCCATCACCAATTCCACGATGCTCACCGCCGTGAGTGAGTAATTCCATCGTAGGCTTGCTGGACGGTGATGGGTTGGATGGGATCTATCATGTAATCGAGTTAGTTTTGTTAGGGTTTGATCCCTAGTATCCACTATGTTCTGAGATTGAGGTTGCTATGACTTTGCTATGCTTAATGCTTGTCACTAGGGCCCGAGTGCCATGATTTCAGATCTGAACCTATTATGTTTTCATGAATATATGTGTGTTCTTGATCCTATCTTGCAAGTCTATAGTGACCTACTATGTGTTATGATCTGGCAACCCCGAAGTGACAATAACCGGGACCACTCCCGGTGATGACCATAGTTTGAGGAGTTCATGTATTCACTATGTGTTAATGCTTTGGTCCGATACTCTATTAAAAGGAGGCCTTAATATCCCTTAGTTTCCAATAGGACCCCGCTGCCACGGGAGGGTAGGACAAATGATGTCATGCAAGTTCTTTTCCATAAGCACGTATGACTATATTCGGAATACATGCCTACATTGCATTGATGAACTGTAGCTAGTTCTGTGTCACCCTAGGTTATAACTTCTACATGATGAACTGTGACACCTCTTGAGCTTGCATTGTATTACCTCGAAGAGGAAAGGGAGATGCAGCACAGTAGCATAAGTATTTCCCTCAGTTTTTTAGAACCAAGGTATCAATCCAGTAGGAGACCACGCGCGAGTCCCTCGCACCTGCATAAACAAATAAGAACTTTGCAGCCGACATAATTTCCCATCACTGATCTAATGCCTACGAGCTTTTCCTATATTGCTTGTTGTTTATTTACTTTTCCGTTGCTACTATCACAAAAACTACAAAAACACTATCGTTACTTTTATTGCTGCTACCACCACTATCATATTACTTTGCTACTAAACTATCTTGCTGCAGATACTAAGTTTCCAGGTGTGGTTGAATTGACAACTCAGCTGCTAATACTTAAGAGTATTCTTTGGCTCCCGTTGTGCCGAATCAACAAATTTGGGTTGAATACTTTACCCTCGAAAACTGTTGCGATCCCCTACACTTGTGGGTTATCAGCACCGTTCGAAGCATTGTATGGGAGGAGATGCCGAACACCATTGATGTGGGATGAAGTTGGAGACCTTCAGTTATTTGGACCAGATCTGATCAAAGAGTCAGAAGATAAGGTTAAGCTGATTTGAGATAGACTGAAGGTAGCTCAGTCCAGGCATAAGAGATATGCATACTTGAAGCACAAGGAAGTAGTCTATGAAATCGGAGACAGAGCGTACCTGAGAGTGTCACCTCTGCGAGGTGTTAAACGTTTCAGAGTTAAGGGGAAGTTAGCCCCGAGATTTGTAGGGCCATACCGGGTTTTGAAATGCATGGGAGAGGTTGCCTACAAGTTAGAGTTACCCGAAGGATTGTCAGGAGTTCATGACGTGTTTCACATTTCCCAGCTTAAGAAATGCCATGCTGAGATAGCCGATATTCCCCTGAGAGACACAGTGCCCCTGGAAGCAATTCAGCTGGATAGTGATCTAAACTACAAGGAGAAACTAATCAAGATCCTCGAGTTTGCGAGCAGAGTCACCCGCAGCAAGGTTATCAAGTTTTGCAATGTTCAGTGGAGCCACCATACCGAAGATGAAGCCACCTGGGAACGAGAGGATGATCTACGCAAGGACCACCCACACCTATTTTCTAGAAAAACCCGAATCTCGAGGGCGAGATTCATCTTAAGGGGGGTAGGTTTGTAACATCCCAAATTTTCAATTTGGAATGTTATACATAGGTCATCTTGCATACATTATTTTATTTGCATTCGCGTGTTCCGATCCTCGAAATTCTAAGCAACTCAAGGACCCACGGAGAGAGTTGGGGATTTTACCATTTTCATATTTGAGTTTTCTCAAATATCGGTACGAGGATCATCTTGGTTTTAATTGTTTTTCTCTCCGAAAATATTTCATAATAAAATGTATGAGCGGAGATAATATGACTTCTCCAAAACAAAATAAATATTGCAGGAAAAATATTAAAATCAATTTTTGTATTTTATTTGGATTTATTTGCAATTTTATTTGCATAGAAAAAATTCGCGTTTTTCAAAATTGCATTTAGGTCCGGGAACAATGTTCACTTTGTCCTAAATATTATTAGAGGACGGTGAAAATTTATTTCGGAATTTTTCAAGTCCGTTTAGTATTTCTTTTGTCCGTTTCGCTATGTCAGGACTGTTTATAAAAAAAATAGTTACCGCCTTACCGGGCTGTGTCCGACCTAGAGTTCGACCCGGCCGGCCTTATAAGCCGCCGCCGCCGGGAACCGCCGCTGCCGCTTGCCCGCGGAGCCCCGCCGCCACCCGCCGGAGCCCCGCAGCCGCCGGAGTAGCCGCCGCCGCCGCCGTCGTCACGAACGCCGAGGTAGCCACCGGTATATTTAAAACCGATCGGTTTTATTTCAAAAGTCAGTTTCATTTTTTTAGATTAGATCGGTTCGGTTTTTCGTCGGTTTATTTATTTTGCGGATGTTCGTTCGTACGTTCATTTTAACGAACGCCGTTCATCCGTTAGTCGCAGACAGCGAATATCCGTTCATTAGTTTTTCTTTTTCAGGGTTTTTCCGCGATTTCTGCCCTAATCTTCGTTTTAGTTTAACTTTTTGCTCGTTAGTCGGAATCAGGTGATTCAAGCGCCTAGATCTTCGTCTCGAAGCCCTCTTTCCGTTTAACCAACTTGAACAAGGTTTTTGTATTGTAAAATTTGACTTTAGTTCAATCTAGTAAACGGATCTTGTTTCTTTCGTAGTTTGAGTTTCGTTGCTCCGTTTGATTTGATTCTCTTTGCAAACTGGAGTTCTTCAGTTGAACTTTCTGGTTAGAACTTCTTATTTGACTTTTACCCGTGCATCTTTGCTTGGTTGCTTATGTGTGCTATTGTTTGCTTGTGATAGAATTCCCGGAGTGCGAAGCGTGCTACTACGAGTCCCTAGGTTTTGTTAATCGTCAGCAAGGCAAGTAACACTTTGATCATATCTTTATTACCCAGTTACTATGCATGAGTTCAACCCTCACACATTGCGTGAGTAGGATCTCTTAACATGTGGGTCTGGGAAGTAGATTGAGGCAGAACCTATTACATGCTTTATTATCAAACCCCTAGGAGTTACTTCTACGTTATGCTTACGTTGCCATGCTATGCTCGTAGATGTGGATTGGGTTTGAGAGTATCCATGAAAGATGTGAGATTGTTAACTAGTGGCTCAACTTAAGGTGGCAACTTTAATACACATCTGGGTGGATTGGTTGCAGGGCACCTGGAGAATCCAGTGTTGTCCTAGGAAATCTCGGAGGAACCGTGTGATTATCCTATGGAATGCCACCCAGGCTCAAAGGGATCATAAGACTGTTCATGCTAGAAACTTCCGTGTGCAGCCACAATGCCATTATGGGCTCTGGCATAGCTGAGTATGTTGTGTGAGCTCTTTCAGTGGTGGACTAGCAGGTGTAGGGGAAAGTAGGTGTACGGGTCCACCCGGGGTAAAGAGTAAATGCTTCTGAAAGACTGTGTCTCGGTTATCCGTTTCTCAAACACCATGCAGTGCGAGAAATCCAATGGAGGAGATTGAGTCTTGTGGGGAAAAGTGCGCAAACCTCTGCAGAGTGTACAAACTAATCATGATTAGCCGTGTCCCCGGTTATGGACATCTTGAGTATCTGGTACTTGAATTATTGGATTGATCTCATCACTCTAAAACTAATTTTGTGGGTTAATTAAGATGGCTTTAATTGGGATTGAGTTGGAGGAACCTTCTCAATGATGTTTCAACTACCATGATAGTTAAAATAAAATTTATTCCTTTGTTGTAGGGAAAAATTGGCTTTATGCAAAAACTTTAACCTTAGAGCCTCCACCAGCCATATATGCATGTAGTGTTAGCCTTTATTCTGTTACTTGCTCTACTGTGTTATCTTGCCAGCATATTCCATGTGTTGACCCATTTTGGGCTGCAACATGTCATGTTATAGACTTATCAGAAGAAGAGTAAGGTGCGTTAGGTCATTTGTCATGCACTCAGCTATGCCGTTGGAGTTGATGGACTCACTTATCTTCGAAGCCTTCCGCTGTTATCGTGTTAGATGGCCTTATGCCATGTTATTTTGTAATAAATTCTCTTTTGAGACATTCAATGTAATAAGTGTGTGATTGCCACTCTGTTATAAATCCTTCAACTACTGTGTGTGTCAGTATTACCGATCCAGGGATGGCAAAGAACACAGAGACTTCGGTCCATTCGGATCGTGGTCACTACATCTCGGGTATAGTTCCCTTCACAAAGGGTACAAGTGCCTACATGTTCCTACAAATAGCGTCTACATCTCTCGTGACGTTGTGTTTGATGAAAATGTGTTCCCTTTTCGTGCACTTCCGAAAAACTCTAGCATTCCCACACCACCAGTGCCCATGTCTATACATTTGCCCGATCAATTTGTGGATGTTACATATACCCTGCGTTGCTTCCTAATTATGTTGCATGTATTGGACGTGGCGCTCGCCTTGAGCTCCTAGATGTACATGCCACGGACGCGACACATGATCGGGACGTGCATGCGCCATGCATGCCGGGTGGCACCCGCCAACCCGCCACCGCCTCGCCTGTGGAGGCTGCCCCGTGGGCGCCGGTCTCGTCCGTCCCGACACTGGCCTCGCCAGGCTCAAGGGCGCCAGCCTCGCCCGGCCTGGCGCCGGCCTCGCCCGACATGCCGGTCCCGTCGCCTGGGCCGACTATCACCTTGACTGGCCCAGGGGTGCAGTCGCCTGCCCTAGCCAGGCCCGTCTCGGCCTCTAGTGAGTCGGCCAGCCCTGTCTCAGCCTCCCGTGGGCTGGACTCGCTTGGCTCAACATCGCTAGTTTCTCTAGCGCCGGCCTCGTCACCATCACCTGCTGCATCGGTGTTTCCAGCATAGCCTACTATCACCCTTCGTCCTCGAACACGGAGCCAATCTGGTGTTTTTCGTCCGAAGGGACTGTTGCATGGCTTGCTGCGTGCATGGCTCATACTGCTGCCGATCCCACCGCAGGGCCTCATCACTTTCAGGCTGCGCTGAGTATTCCTCACTGGCGTGCTGCAATGGAACAGGAGTTTCAGGCTCTACAAAAGAATGGCACTTGGCAACTTGTTCCTCCAGTGTCTGGCGTCAACATCATTGATTCGAAGTGGGTTTTTAAAGTAAAGAGACATGCTGATGGTTCTATAGAACGCTACAAGGCATGGTTAGTCGCCAAGGGCTTCAAACAGAGGTATGGTCTTGATTATGAAGACACATTCAATCCAGTCATCAACCCTACTACCATTCTTTTGCTGCTGTCTCTTGCTGTTACTCGCGGATGGTTTCTTCGTCAGCTTGATGTGCAGAACGCTTTCCTACATGAAATTCTGGAGGAGGAGGTTTATATGCGTCAGTCGCCTGGTTTTGTTGATCCAGCACGTCCTCATCATCTCTATCGTATGGTTAAGGCGATGTATGGAATCAAACAAGCTCCTCGTGCATGGCATGCTCGCCTTGGATCTGTTCTTCGGGCACTTGGATTTACTCCCTCCACTGCTGACACGTCACTATTTCTCCTACATCATCTTGAGGTTACGATGTATCTCCTGGTTTATGTTAATGACATCATTCTCATCAGTTCCTCCGATGCCGCTACTGACCGTCTTGTGACTGCACTCAGTGGTGATTTTGCTTTCAAGGATTTAGGTGCTCTGCATTTTTCCTTGGTATGGAGGTTTCATGTTCTTCAGCTGGGTTGACTCTTACTCAGAAGAAATACTCCTTGGACTTGTTGCGGCGTGTTGGAATGCTCAAATGCAAACATGCTATCACTCCGATGTCTGCCACTGATCGGTTGTCTGCTCTTGATGGAGACTCTCTCTCGTCTGATGATGCTACTAAGTATCATAGTCTCGTTGGTGGTCTGCAATACCTTACTATTACTAGGCTTGATATCTCTTATGCAGTCAACCGTGTGTGTCAATTCCTGCATGCACCCAGGACATCTCATTGGTCAGCTGTGAAGCATATTTTGTGTTATGTCTGTCTTACTGCCCCCTATGGTTTGCTTCTTCAGCCTGCACCGTCGTGTGAGCTTTCAGCTATTTCAGATGCAGATTGGGATGGTAGTCCTCATGACAGGCGATCCACGTGGGGTTATGCGGTATTCTTGGGTTCTAACTTGATCGTCTGGAATGCTCACAAGCAAGCAACAGTGTCTCGCAGTAGTACTGAAGTTGAGTACAAAGTAATTGCTAATGCGACTGTTGAGATCATATGGGTACAATCTTTATTGAGAGAGTTGAGAGTCCCTCAAGCTTGCCCTCCAGTTCTGTGGTGTGACAACATCGGTGCTACATATCTTTCATCTAATCCGGTGTTTCATGCTTGGACAAAGCACATTGAGGTTGACTATCATTTTGTTCAGGAACGTGTTGCATAGAAGCTACTTTGTATCAAGTTCATCTCGTCAAAGGATCAACTTGCTAACATCTTCACGAATCCTCTTCCACAACCATAGTTTGTAGGCTGTAGGCGCAATCTTAACTTGCTTTGTACTTCAGGCCATAGTTAAGATCGAGGGAGGGTGTTAGACTGTATATACGTAGCCTCTGTACACATATTGTAACATTGTATTGCACCCCTTGGTACCTCTATATAATGAGATAGCCACACCCCGTTTAGGGTGTCAAGCAGTTTCCCAAATCATATGTTTAACAGCCAGCAACTCCATTAAGATTTGGGTGGGCTCGAAGCCCTCATACCTTACCTGGCCTTCGCATGTACGTGCACAAAATTTGTTGGGGGTCGTTGCAGAAATCAAAAAAATTCTACGCATCACCAAGATCAATCTATGGGTAAACCAACAACGAGAAGGGGGAGTGCATCTTCATACCCTTGAAGATCGCTAAGCGGAAGCGTTACTAGAACGCGGTTGGTGTAGTCGTACACGTAGTGATTCAGATCGCAGTCGATTGCGATCCAAGCGCCGAACAACGGCGCCTTCGCGTTCAACACACGTACAGCCCGGGGATGTCTCCTCCTTCTTGATCCAGCAAGTGGGGAGGAGAAGTTGGGGAAGAGCTCCGGCAGCACGACGGCGTGGTGGTGGAGCTTGTAGTTCTCCGGCAGGGCTTCGCCAAGCTCTACGGAGGATGAGGAGGAGTTGGGAGGGGGGAGGGCTGCGCCAGGGAAGGGCTCACCCGCCGCCCTCCCACCCCCTCACTATATATAGGGGGAAGGGGAGAGGGGGAGGCTCCCAAGGGTTTCCCCTAGGGGGCGGCGGCGAGGGCAGATTGGATCTCCCTAGGAAAACCCTAGGGAGACTTGCCCCCCAAGCCAAGCCAGGTGGAGGATTGCCTCCCAAGTCAGGTGGAGGCGCCCCACCTCCCAAATCAACGTGGGAAAGGGTGTGGGGGCGCACAACCCCTTAGTGGGCTGGTTTGCCCCCTCCCCTTGGCCCATGAAGCCCCGCAACTCTTGCCGGGGCCCCCCGACACACCTTTCGGTCATGCTGGCCATACCCTGGTACCCATGGAACACTTCCGGACTCCAATACCCTTCGTCCAATATATCGATCTTCACCTCCGGACCATTTCAGAACTCGTTGTCATGTCCGGCATCTCATCCAGGACTCCGAACATGCTTCAGTAACCACATAATATTTCCCATAACAACTCTAGCGTCACCGAACCTTAAGTGTGTAGACCCTACGGGTCCGGGAACCATGCAGACATGACCGAGATGTTCTCCGACCAATAACCAATAGCGGGATCTGGATACCCATGTTGGCTCCCACATGTTCCACGATGATCTCATCGGATGGACCACGATGCCGAGGATTCAATCAATCCCGTATACAATTCCCTTTGTCCATCGATATGTTACTTGCCCAAGATTCGATCATCGGTATCCCCATACCTCATTCAATCTTGTTACCGGGAAGTCTCTTTACTCGTTCCGTAATGCATGATCTCGTGGCTAACTCCTTAGTCACACTGAGCTCATTATGATGATGCATTACCGAGTGGGCCTAGAGATACCTCTCCGTCATACAGAGTGACAAATCCCAGTCTCGATTCGTGCCAACCCAACAGATACTTTCGGAGATACATGTAGTGCAACTTTATAGCCACCCAGTTACATTGTGACATTTGATACACCCAAAGCATTCCTACGGTATCCGGAAGTTGCACAATCTCATGGTTTAAGGAGATGACACTTGACATTAGAAAAGCTCTTAGTAAACGAACTACACGATCTTGTGCTATGCTTAGGATTGGGTCTTGTCCATCACATCATTCTCCCAATGATGTGATCCCGTTATAAACGACATACAATTTCCATGGACAGGAAACTGTAACCATCTATTGATCAACGAGCTAGTCAACTAGAGGCTCACTAGGTACATGTTGTGGTCTATGTATTCACACATGTATTACAGTTTCCGGTTAATACAACTATAGCATGAATAATAGACAATTATCATGAACAAGAAAATATAATAATTGTTGAGGATTGTTGCAGAAATTCAAAAAAAATCTACGCATCACCAAGATCAATCTATGGAGTGACTAGAAACGAGAGAGGTGAGTGCATCTTCATACCTTTGAAGATCACGATGCGGAAGCGTTGCAAGAACGCGGTTGGTGGAGTCGTACATGAAGAGATTCCGATCGCGGCTGAATCTGATCTAAGCGCCGAACAACGACGCCTCCGCGTTCAACACACGTACAGCCCGGTGAAGTCTCCCATGCCTTGATCCATCAAGGAGAGAGGGAGAGGTTGGGCAAGACTCTGTCCAACAGCAACACGACGGCGTGGTAGTGGTGGAGGAGCCTGGTTCTCCAGCAGGGCTTCGCCAAGCGCTAGGAGAGACGAGTAGGAGGAGAAGCAGGGCTGCTCCAAGAGGGAGAAAGACTCATGTGTGGAGCAGCCCCAAAACCCCCACTATTTATAGGGGAAGGGGAGAGGGGGCCGGCCCCCTCTTGATGGGATCTAGAGGGGGGGCGGCCAGGAGGGGAGGCTTGCCCCCAGGCCAAGGGGGCGCCCCCCTTAGGGTTTCCCCCAAACCCTAGGCGCATGGGCCACTTAGGGGCTGGTCCCCCTCCATATACAGTCCTGGCCCTCCGGGGCAGGTGGACCCCCGGAACCCCTTCGGTGTCCCGGTACAATACCGGCACCCCCCCGAACATTTCTGGTGACCGTATAATGACTTCCCATATACAAATCTTCACCTCCGGACTCCTCGTGACGTCCGGGATCTCATCCGGGACTCCAAAAAACATTCGGTATCCACGTACACACATTCCCTATAACCCTAGCGTCATCGAACCTTAAGTGTGTAGACCGCATGGGTTCGGGAACCATGCAGACATGACCGAGACATCTCTACGGCAAATAACCAACAGCGGGATCTGGATACCCATGTTGGCTCCCACATGTTCCACGATGATCTTATCGGATGAACCACAATGTCAACGATTCAATCAATCCCATATACAATTCCCTTTGTCTACGGGTATAGTACTTGCCCGAGATTCGATCGTCGGTATCCCTATACGTTGTTCAATCTCGTTACTGGCAAGTCTCTTTACTCGTTCCGTAACACATCATCCCGTGACCAACTCCTTAGTCACATTGAGCTCATTACGATGACATCTTACCGAGTGGGCCCAGAGATACCTCTCCGTCATATGGAGTGACAAATCCCAGTCTCGATTCGTACTTACCCAACAGATACTTTTGGGGATACCTGTAGTGCACCTTTATAGCCACCCAGTTACGTTGTGACGTTTGACACACCTAAAGCATTCCTACGGTATCCGGGAGTTGCACAATCTCATGGTCTAAGGAAATGATACTTGACATTGGAAAAGCTTTAGCAGACGAACTACACGATCTTGTGCTATGCTTAGGATTGGGTCTTGTCCATCACATCATTCTCCTAATGATGTGATCCCGTTATCAACAACATCCAATGTCCTTGGTCATGAAACCGTGACCATCTATTGATCAACGAGCTAGCCAACTAGAGGCTCACTAGGGACATATTATTCTATGTATTCAGACATGTATTACAGTTTCTGGTTAACACAATTATAGCATGAACAATAGATGATTACCATGAACAAGGAAATATAATAATAACCATTTTATTATTGCCTCTAGGGCATATTTCCAACAGTCTCCCACTTGCACTAGAGTCAATAATCTAGTTACATTGTGATGAATCGAACACCCATAGAGTTCTGGTGTTGATCATGTTTTGGTCGTGGAAGAGGTTTAGTCAACGGATCTGCAACATTCAGATCCGTATGCACTTTACAAATATCTATGTATCCATCTTGAATATAACCACGAATGGAGTTGAAGCGACGCTTGATGTGCTTGGTCTTCTTGTGAAACCTGGGCTCCTTGGCAATGGGAATAACTCCTAGGTCGGTGATGAACTCCTTCATCGAGACTCCTTCCCGTGCTGCTTCGGAAGCAGCTATGTACTCCGCTTCACATGTAGATGCCGCCACGATGCTTTGCTTGCAACTGCACCAACTGGCTGCCCCACCAGTCAAAATATACACGTATTCGGTTTGTGACTTGGAGTCATCCGGATATGTGTCGAAGCTAGCATTGGCGTAACCCTTTACGATGAGCTCTTCGTTACCTCCATAAACGAGGAACATATCCTTAGTCCTTTTTAGGTACTTCAGGATGTTCTTGACCGCTGTCCAGTGTTCCATTCCGGGAACACTTTGGTACCTCCCCACCAAACTTATGTCAAGGTTCACATCAGGTCTGGTACACAACATGGCATACATAATAGAACCTATGGCCGAGGCATAGGGGATGACACTCATCTTTTCTCTATCTTCTGCCGAGGTCGGGCATTGAGTTGTGCTTAATCTCACACCTTGCAATATATGCAAGAACCCTTTCTTGGACTGATCCATATTGAACTTCTTCAATATCTTGTCAAGGTATGTGCTTTGTGAAAGACCAATGAGGCGTCTCGATATATATCTATAGATCTTGATGCCTAATATGTAAGCAGCTTCTCCAAGGTCCTTCATTGAAAAACACTTATTCAAGTAGGCCTTTATGCTTTCAAAAAGTTCTATATCATTTCCCATCAATAATATGTCATCCACATATAATATGAGCAATGCTACAAAGCTCACACTCACTTTCTTGTAAATACATGCTTCTCCATAAGTCTGTATGAACCCAAACGCTTTGATCACTTCATCAAAGCAAATGTTCGAACTCTGAGATGCTTGCACCAGCCCATAGATGGAGAGCTAGAGCTTGCATACCTTGTTAGCATTCTTAGGATCGACAAAACCTTCCAGCTGCATCATATGCAATTCTTCCTTAAGGAAACCGTTAAGGAATGCCGTTTTGACGTCCATTTGCCATATCTCACAATCATAGAATGCGGCAATTGCTAACATGATTCAGACGGACTTCAGCATCGCTACGGGAGAGAAAGTCTCATCGTAGTCAATTCCTTGAACTTGTCGATAACCCTTAGCGACAAGTCGAGCCTTATAGATGGTCACATTTCCATCCGCGTCGGCCTTCTTCTTAAAGATCCATTTATTTTTCTATGGCTTTCCGATCATCGGGCAAGACAACCAAAGTCCATACTTTGTTATCATACATGGATCCTATCTCGGATTTCATGGCTTCAAGCCATTTGTTGGAATCCGGGCCCGCCATCGCTTCTTCATAGTTCGAAGGTTCACCGTTGTCTAACAACATGATTTCCAGGACAGGGTTGCCGTACCACTCTGGTGCAGAACGTGTCCTCGTGGACCTACGAAGTTCAGTAGTAACTTGATCCGAAGTTTCATGATCATTATCATTGACTTCCTCCCTAGTCGGTGCAGGCACCACAGAAACATCTTCCCGTGTTGCGCTACTTTCCGGTTCAAGAGGGGTTATAATCACCTCATCAAGTTCTACTTTGCTCCCACTTACTTATTTTGAGAGAAACTCTTTCTCCAAAAAGGATCCAGACTTGGCAACAAAGACCTTGCCTTCAGATCTGAGGTAGAAGGTATACCCAATAGTTTCCTTAGGGTATCCTATGAAGATGCATTTTTCCGATTTGGGTTCGAGCTTTTCAGGTTGAAGTTTCTTGACATAAGCATCGCATCCCCAAACTTTTAGAAATGACAACTTAGGTTTCTTCCCAAACCATAATTCCTACGGCGCCGTCTCAACGGATTTAGACGGTGCCCTATTTAAAGTGAATGCTGCAGTCTCTAAAGCGTAACCCCAAAATGATAGCGGTAAATCGGTAAGAGACATCATAGGTCGCACCATGTCCAACAGAGTATGATTTTGACGTTCGGACACACCATTACACTGAGGTGTTCCAGGCGACGTTAGTTGTGAAACAATTCCACATTTCCTTAGGTTCGTACCAAATTCGTGACTCAAATATTCTCCTCCATGATCGGATCGTAAGGACTTTATTTTCCCGTCACATTGATTCTCTACCTCATTCTGAAATTCCTCGAACTTTTCAAAGGTCTCAGACTTGTGTTTCATTAGGTAGACATACCCATACCCACTTAAGTCATCAGTGAGGGTGAGAACATAATGATAACTACCGCGAGCCTCAACGCTCATCGGACGGCACACATCAGTATGTATGATTTCCAACAAGTTGGTTGCTCTCTCCATTGTTCCGGAGAACGGAGTCTTGGTCATCTTGCCCAAGAGGCATGGTTCGCACGTGTCAAATGATTCATAATAAAGAGACTCCAAAAGTCCATCTGCATGGAGTTTCTTCATGCGTTTGACACTAATATGACCAAGGCGGCAGTGCCACAAGTATGTGGGACTATGATTATCAACCTTACATGTTTTGGCATTCACACAATGAATATGTGTAACATCACGTTCAAGATTTAATAAAAATAAACCATTGACCAGCGGGGCATGACCATAAAACATTTCTCTCATATAAATAGAACAACCATTATTCTCAGATTTAAATGAGTAGCCATCTCGCATTAAACGAGATCGAGATACAATGTTCATGCTCAAAGCTGGTACTAAATAACAATTATTGAGGTTTAAAACTAATCCCGAAGGTAGATGTAGAGGTAGCGTGCCGACGGCGATCACATCGAGCTTGGAACCATTCCCGATGCGCAACGTCACCTCGTCCTTCGCCAGTCTATGCTTATTCCGCAGCTCCTGCTTTGAGTTACAAATGTGAGCAACTGCACTGGTATCAATACCCAGGAGCTACTACGAGCGCTGGTAAGGTACACATAAATAACATGTATATCACATATACCTTTGATGTTGCCGGCCTTCTTATCCGCTAAGTATTTGGGGCAATTCCGCTTCCTGTGACTCGTCCCCTTGTAGTGAAAGCACTCAGTCTCAGGCTTGGGTCCATTCTTTGGCTTCTTCTCGGCAACTGGCTTACTGGGCACGGCAACTCCTTTGCCGTCCTTCTTGAAGTTCTTCTTAACCTTTCCTTTCTTGAACTTAGTGGTTTTATTCACCATCAACACTTGATGTTCCTTTTTTATCTCCACCTCCGCTGATTTCAGCATTGAATATAACTCAGGAATGGACTTGCCCATCCCTTGCATATTGTAGTTTCTCACAAAGCTCTTGTAGCTAGGTGGGAGCGAGTGGACGATTTTGTCAATGACCGCGTCATCTGGGAGATTAACTCCCAGCTGAGACAAGCGGTTGTGCAACCCAGACATTCTGAGTATATGCTCGCTGACAGAACCGTTTTCCTCCATCTTACAACTGTAGAACTTGTCAGAGACTTCATATCTCTCGACCCAGGCATGAGCTTGGAAAACCATTTTCAGCTCTTGGAACATCTCATATGCTCCGTGATACGTCTCCAACGTATCTATAATTTTTTATTGTTCCATGCTATTATTTATGATGTTTTGGATGTTTAATGGGCTTTGTTATACACTTTTATATTATTTTTGGGACTAACCTACTAACCCAAAGGTCGAGTCCAGATTGCTGTTTTTTTGCCTATTTCAGGGTTTTACAAAAAAGGAATATCAAACGGAGTCCAAACGGAATGAAACCTTCGGGAGAGATATTTTTGGAGCAAAATACGCACGGGAGACTTGAGAACCACGGAGTAGGGCTGACGTGGCGTCCACGAGGGTGGGGGGCGCGCCCCCCTGCCTTGTGGGCACTCCATCTGGCCCCCGGTGCCCTCCTTCCTCCTATATATACCTACGTACCCCGAAACCATCAGAACAACAGAGAAAACCCTAGTTCCACTACCGCAACCTTCTGTTCCCATGAGATCCCATCTTGGGGCTAGTTCCGGAGCTCCGCCGAAGGGGGGATCTTCCACGGAGTGCTTCTACATCATCATCATCGCCTCACCATGAGTTGTGAGTAGTTTACCACAGACCTTCGGGTCCATAGCTAGTATCTAGATGGCTTCTTCTCTCTCTTTGGATCTCAATACCAAGTTCTCCTCGGTCTTCGAGGAGATCTATTCGATGTAATCTCTTTTTGCGGTGTGTTTGTCGAGATTCGATGAATTGTGGGTTTATGATCAAGATTATCTATAAGAAATATTTGGTTCTTTTCTGAACTCTTTATGTATGATTATAATATCCTTGCAAGTCTTTTCGAATTATTGGTTTGGTTTGGCCTACTAGATCTATAGTTCTTGCAATGGGAGAAGTGCTTGGCTTTGGGTTCAATCTTGCGGTGTCCTTTCCCAATGATAGTAGGGCAGCAAGGCACGTATTGTATTTTTGCCATCGAGGATAAAAAGATGGGGTTTATATCACTATGTTTGAGTTTATCCCTCTACATCATGTCATCTTGCTTAAGGCATTACTCTGTTCTTATGAATTTAATACTCTAGATGCATGCTGGATAGCGGTCGATGTGTGGAGTAATAGTAGTAGATGCAAAATCATTTCAGTCTACTTGTCTCGGACGTGATGCCTATATATAATGATCATGCCTAGATAGTCTCATAATTATTCGCTTTTCTATCAATTGCTCGACAGTAATTTGTTTACCCGCCGTAGAATATCGCTATCATGAGAGAAGCCACTAGAGAAAACTATGCCCCCCGGGTCTATTCTCAACATATCAATCTACAATCTACTTTACTTTTCCGCTTTTACTTTTTGTTCTTATATCAAAAAATACCAAAAATATCAAACTATCATCTCTATAAGATCACACTTTTGTAAGTGACTATAAAGAGATTGACAACCCCTTGTCGCGTTGGCTGCGAAGTTCTTATTTGTTTGTGTAGGTGCGAGGGACTCGCGCGTGGTCTCCTACTGGATTGATACCTTGGTTCTCAAAAAATGAGGGAAATACTTACGCTATTGTGCTGCATCACCCTTTCCTCTTCTAGGGAATACAACACAAGCTCGAGAAGTAGCACTCCGTGTTGCTCAAAACGCTTTTGGATCCCCGATTCTAAGCTGTAAAGCATGCCGCACTGAACCAGGGAGTAATCATCACTACGCGACTGCCAGGCATTCATAACATCTTGAGTTGCTGGGAAAATGGGTGCGTCACCTAGCGGTGCTTCAAGGACATATTATTTCTTGGCAGCTATGAGGATGATCCTCAAGTTACGGACCCAATATGTATAGTTGCTACCATAGTCTTTCAGCTTGGTTTTCTCTAGGAACGCGTTGAAGTTGAGGGCAACATTAGCGTGGGCCATTTGAAATACACGACATATTGTAAAGATTTTTATACTATGTTCATGATAATTAAGTTCATCTAATCAAATTTAATGAACTCCCACTTAGATAGACATCTCTCTAGTTATCTAAGTGATACATGATCCGAATCGACTAGGCCGTGTCCGATCATCACGTGAGACGGACTAGTCATCAACGGTGAACATCTCCATGTTGATCGTATCTTCTATACGACTCATGTTCGACCTTTCGGTCTTCCATGTTCCGAGGCCATGTTTGTACATGCTAGGCTCGTCAAGTCAACCTAAGTGTATTGCGTGTGTAAATCTGGCTTACACCCGTTGTATGCGAACGTTAGAGCCTATCACACCCGATCATCACGTGGTGCTTCGGAACAACGAACCTTAGCAACGGTGCACAGTTAGGGGGAACACAATTGTTGAAATTTTAGTGAGATATCATCTTATTTAAGCTACCGTCGTTCTAAGCAAATTAGATGTAAAACATGATAAACATCATATGCAATCAAATAGTGACATGATATGTCCAATATCATTTTGCTCCTTTTGATCTCCATCTTTGGGGCTCCATGATCATCATCGTCATCGGCATGACACCATGATCTCCATCATCATGATCTCCATCATCGTGTCTTCATGAAGTTGTCTCGCCAACCGTTACTTCTACTACTATGGCTAACGGTTAGCAATAAAGTAAAGTAATTACATGGCGTTTTCATTGACATGCAGGTCATACAATAAAATAAGACAACTCCCATGGCTTCTGCCGGTTGTCATACTCATCGACATGCAAGTCGGGATTCCTATTACAAGAACTTGATCAATCTCATACATCACATATATCATTCATCACATCCTTTTGGCCATATCACATCACACAACATATGCTGCAAGAACAAGTTAGACGTCCTCTAATTTTTGTTGCAAGTTTTTACGTGGCTGCTATAGGTTTCTAGGAAGAACGTTTCTTACCTATGCCAAAACGACAATGTGATATGTCAATTACTATTTACCCTTCATAAGGACCCTTTTCATCGAATCTTATCCGACGAAGGTGGGAGAGACAGACACCCGCTAGCCACCTTATGCAACTAGTGCATGTCAGTCGGTGGAACCTGTCTCACGTAAGCGTACGTGTAAGGTCGGCCCCTGCTGCTTCATCCCACGATGCCGCCAAATCAAGATAAGACTAGTAACGACAAGTAAATTGACAAAATCGACGCCCACAACAACTTCTGTTCTACTCGTGCATAGAAATTACGCATAGACCTAGCTCATGATGCCACTGTTGGGGATCGTTGCAGAAATTGAAAAAAATTCTACGCATCACCAAGATTAATCTATGGACTGACTAGCAACGAGAGAGGGGAGTGCATCTTCATACCTTTGAAGATCGCGATGCGGAAGCGTCGCAAGAACGCGGTTGGTGGAGTCGTACACGAAGCAATTCAGATCGCGGCCAAATCCGATCTAAGCGCCGAACAACGGCGCCTCCGCGTTCAACACACGTACAGCCCAGTAACGTCCCCCACGCCTTGATCCAGCAAGGAGAGAGGGAGAGGTTGGGGAAGACTCCGTCCAACAGCAGCACGATGGCGTGGTGGTGATGGAGGAGCGTGGTTCTCCAGGAGGGCTTTGCCAAGCGCTACGAGAGACGAGGAGGAGGAGAAGCAGGGCTGCGCCAAGAGGGAGAAAGACTCATGTGTTGAGCAGCCCGAAAACCCCCACTATTTATAGGGGAAGGGGAGAGGGGGCCGGCCCCCTCTAGATGGGATCTAGAGGGGGGCGGCAGCTAGG
>LR738713.1:185045750-185067789 GCA_902687465.1 Secale cereale | reverse complement strand
GAACCCCTTCGGTGGTCCCGGTACAATACCGGCACCCCCCCCCCCGAACATTTCCGGTGACCGTATAATGACTTCCCATATATAAATATTCACCTCCGGACCATTCCGGAACTCCTCGTGACGTCCGGGATCTCATACGGGACTCCGAACAACATTCGGTAACCACGTACACACATTCCCTATAACCCTAGCGTCATAGAACCTTAAGTTTGTAGACCCTACGGGTTCGGGAACTCATACGTCTCCAACGTATCTATAACTTTATTATTCCATGCTATTATTTATGAAGTCTTGGATGTTTAATGGGCTTTATCATTCACTTTTATATGATTTTTGGGACTAACATATTAACCCAAAGCCTAGTGCCAGTTTTTGTTTTTCTCCTGTTTTAGGGTTTTACAGAAAAGGAATATCAAACTGAGTCCAATTGACGAGCCAATTTTTTATGATTTTTTTTGGACCAAAAGAAGCCCCCGAAGCAAAAGAGTTGGGCCAGGAGAGCCACGGGCTGCCCTCGAGGGTGGAGGGCGCGCCCTAGGAAGGTGGTGGCGCCCTCCTATCTCGAGGACAGCCCAGAAGCCCCCCCTGACATGGGAACTACACCAAAAATTCCTATAAATACTAAAACCTTCGGAAATTAACCTAGATCGGGAGTTCCGTCGCCGAAAGCCTCTGTAGTCACCGAAAACCAATCTAGACCCTATTCCGGCACCCTGCCAGAGGGGGGAACCCTCACCGGTGGCTATCTTCATCATCCCGGCGCTCTCCATGACGAGGAGGGAGTAGTCCACCCTCGGGGCTGAGGGTATGTACCAGTAGCTATGTATTTGATCTCTCTCTCGTGTTCTTGAGATGGCACAATCTTGATGTATCGCGAGCTTTGCTATTATAGTTGGATCTTATGATGCTTCTCCCCCTCTACTCTCTTGTAATGGATTGAGTTTTCCCTTTGAAGTATCTTCTCGGATTGAGTCTTTAAGGATTTGAGAACACTTGATGTATGTCTTGCATGTGCTTACCTGTCGTGACAATGGGATATCACGTAATTCACTTGATGTATGTTTTGGTGATCAACTTGCGGGTTATGTGACCTTGGGAATCTATGCATAGGGGTTGGCACACGTTTTCGTCTTGACTTCCCGCTAGAAACTTTGGGGCACTCTTTGAAGTTCTATGTGTTGGTTGAATAGATGTTTCTGAGATTGTGTGATGCATATCATATAATCATACCCACGGATACTTGAGGTGACATTGGAGTATCTAGGTGACATTAGGGTTCTGATTGATTTGTGTCTTAAGGTGTTATTCTAGTACGAAGTCTATGATAGATTGAACGTTACTACGGACTCTTGAATAGATCGATCAGAAAGAATAACTTTGAGGTGGTTTCGTACCCTACCATAATCTCTTCGTTTGTTCTCCTATATTAGTTACTTTGGAGTAACTCTTTGTTGCATGTTGAGGGCTAGTAATATGATCCAATTATGTTATCCTTGTTGAGAGAACTTGCACTAGTGAACGTATGAACCCTAGGCCTTGTCTACTATCATTGCAACACCGTTTATGCTCACGTTTACCACTTGCTACCTTGTTGTTTTTATATTTTCTTATTACAAAAACCAATATGTACCATCCATATTGCACTTGTATCACCATCTCTTCGCCGGACTAGTGGACCTATACAATTTACCATTGTATTGGGTTTGTTGGGGACACAAGAGATTCTTTGTTATTTGGTTGCAGGGTTGTTTGAGAGAGACCATCTTCATTGTACGCCTCCCACGGATTGATAAACCTTAGGTCATCCACTTGAGGGAAATATGCTGCTGTCCTACAAACCTCTACACTTGGAGGCCCAACAACGTCTACAAGAAGAAGGTTGCGTAGTAGACATCAGGAACCAGGCAGACATGACCGAGACATCTCTCCGGCCAATAACCAACAATGGGATCTGGATACCCATGTTGGCTCCCACATGTTCCATGATGATCTTATCGGATGAACCACGATGTCAAGGATTCAATCAATCTCGTATACAATTCCCTTTGTCTACCGGTATAGTACTTGCCCGAGATTGGATCGTCGGTATCACTATACCTTGTTCAATCTTGTTACCGGCAAGTCTCTTTACTCACCATGACCAACTCCTTAGTCACATTGAGCTCATTACGATGACGTCTTACCGAGTGGGCCCAGAGATACCTCTCCGTCATACGGAGCGACAAATCCCAGTCTCGATTCGTACCAACCCAACAGATACTTTCGGGGATACCCGTAGTGCACCTTTATATCCACCCAGTTATGTTGTGACATTTGACACACCCAAAGCATTCCTACGGCATCCGGGAGTTGCACAATCTCATGGTCTAAGGAAATAATACTTGACCTTGGAAAAGCTATAGCAGACGAACTACACGATCTTGTGCTATCATTAGGATTGGGTCTTGTCCATCACATCATTCTCCTAATGATGTGATCCCATTATGAACGACATCGAATGTCCATGGTCATGAAACAGTGACATCTATTGATCAACGATCTAGCCAACTAGAGGCTCACTAGGGACATATTATGGTCTATATATTCACACATGTATTACGGTTTCTGGTTAACATAATTATAGCATGAACAATAGACGATTATCATGAACAAGGAAATATAATAATAACCATTTTATTATTGCCTCTAGGGCATATTTCCAACAATAATAACCATTTTATTATTGCCTCTAGGGCATATTTCCAACAGTCTCCCACTTGCACTAGAGTCAATAATCTAGTTCACATCGCCATGTGATCAACACTCATAGTTCACATCGCCATGTGACTAACACCCAAGAGTTTACTAGAGTCAATAATTGCCATGTGATTAACACTCAATGAGTTCTAGGGTTTGATCATGTTATGCTTACGAGAGAGGTTTTAGTCAACGGGTCTGCAACATTCAGATATGTGTGTTCTTCGCAAATCTCTATTTCATATTGTAGATGTTGCTACTATGCTCCACTTGGAGCTATTCCAAATGGTTGCTCCACTATACGTATCCAGTTTTCTACTCAGAGTCATCCGGATAGGTGTTAAAGCTTGCATTGGCGTAACCCTTTACGCCGAACTCTTCATCACCTCCATAATCAAGAAACATTTCCTTATTCTCAAGTAAAATTTTGACCGCTGCCCAACGATCCATTCCTGGATCACTCTTATACCCCCTTGCCAGACACGTGGCAAGGCACATCGCGGTACACAACATGGCATATCGTATAGAACCTATGGCTAAGGCATAGGGGACGACATTCATCCTTTCTCTTTCTTCTGCCGTTGTCAAGCTTCAAGTCTGAACTTCACACCTTACAACTCAGGCAAGAACTCATTCTTTGACAGATCCATCTTGAACTCCATCAAGATCATGTCAAGGTATGTGCTCTGGGAAAGTCTTATCAGGCGTCTTGATCTATCTCTATAGATCTTGATACCCAACATGTAAGTAGTTTTACACAGGTCTTCCTTTGAAAAACTCCATTCAAACAACCCTTTATGCTCGGCTTAATCCTATTCGGACTCTAAAATACATTTTCTTTTTATGGTTCATTAAAAAAACCAACATCACTTACGGCTGTGCTGGACATTCTTTTCCAAAATTCTCTTTCCTTTTTTACAGGCGGCCATCATAATTACCCTCTTCAAGGACACATTACAAAGGAGAAAACAGCACAGACGTGCAGCAAGGCCCCGTGTTGAGATCTCTTTTTAGATTCAGGCTCTGTGTAAACCTTTTCTCTCTCTTTTATTTCTACTTTTTGGCATGTAAAATGCCCAAGGATGTTATCGGCATTATCTGTAACCACACGGCTTGCCGTATTAAACGGGATATAAAAGAAGCAGTTTGGTTCCAATTCGCTTGGAGTTTATTTTATTACCACATGTGTTCTCTCCCCACGTCAGATTCCCACATGTGCCTTAATACCTAGACTTAATACCAGGGGCTGTATTCGGCCTGGCGCACCTCCAAAAGTCCAAACACCTATAGGGAATTGTTCGGCGTCCCGGGTATTGCATTATATCTTGGGTCTATAGTTGGATTGCCCGGCTCCTGTGCTTACCACCTTACGTTCCGCATTGTTTGTCTAAGGTAGTAAAGGGAGAACTACTGCGATTGTACTTCTGGTTCGTCCGGTCAAGTACCTCAGTAGAGAAAGCCGAAAACTGACTGTCATGATGAAGCGAGAGCTGCTCAAGCGATTCGGTGACCTAGTGTTATACTATGATCGATAGTGATCTACTCCGTGTTATACGAGGGGTTGGTCTTTGCCCAGCCGTAGAATGGGATCCATAGTTCGGAAAGCCCTACACGCACCAGGGGCTAGTACTTAGCCCCACAAGTTAAGCTCCTATGGCTAAGTGAAAGCAATAAAGCCGCATAGTCTGATTGCCTGGTTCATTCCGCAGACACCTCCTCTATGGACCAAGACGTTGGATAAAGAGTGTTTACACGCATTACCGAACACCCCTGTAATATTTACGTGGGGGTTGAAGCCGACAACTGGAAACTTTCAAAATTAAATAAACAGCCGCACGGGAGGAAAAGTCGCTTATAATACATAAGCGCAAAAAATATATATATCGGCACATAGGCTTAGTCCTTACAATCCGAATACAATCATTCAAAGATTATATCCTTTGAGCACTAGCCCTCTACAAGGCGGGCTCCTTCTAGGACGTCACCAAAGTACCTTTTGAGCTTCTGGTGATCCTTACACTCGAGCGGGCCAGCAGTCGCTATCTCCGTGGCCTTCATCTTCGCCCAGTGCACCTTGACACGGGTGAAGGCCATTTGTGCACCCTCTATGCAGGCCAAACACTTAATAGCGTTGACCCGTGGACTCGCATCGACGAGCTTCTTCACCAATCCGAAGTAGCTACTTGGGATTGGATCAGTGGACCATAGCTGGACTATCAAGTCCTTCATGGTCGTACCCGCCATATTATGCAGCTCGACTAGCTGATTCATCTGGTCTTTGAGGGGCACCAGATGATTTGAAGCAATAAACTACGACTAGAACAGCTTGTCCGTGTTGTTCCCCTCCTGGGCTCGGAAGTATTGGGCAGCATCGGCAACGCTCCTCGGGAGATACGCAAACGCGCCTAGAGAACTCCATAATCACGTCAGCAAAAGATACCTCCGACCCCCGAAGATACTCTGCAAGAGAAAAGTCTTACAGTTGCTATTTGCCGCACTTGTTTTATCTCTCTGTGAACACTGTGCGACTCACTCCGCGCCTCCTTGGCAGCATTGACTGTCTCGTTGAGTTCGGATGCTTGTTCCGAAGTCGTCTGCTCCAGTGCCTCGCACTTGCGAATGGCATCTCGCAGCTCGTCCTCGACTTCGGCCACCCGAGACTCGTACTATTGACGCACGGCTTGTTGGCCTTCAGGTCGGCAGTCGCTTTGTCAGCGGTTGCCCTGCTCGCCTTGGCCTCTTCCTTGGCCCTTGCAAGCTCGCCCTTAAGGGCCTCGACCGTAACCGCGTCAGCTGTTTCCCAAATCATATAACACAAATAAGCTCACGCTCACACATATAGTGTCTTCAAATTTCAATTCTTTGAATATCCGCATACCCAGCGTTTCATCAAAACGCTTGTTGACAAGGTCGAGCTGCTCGTCAGCCAGTTTCAGGTTCCGATTGAGCTCGTAAACCTCTGCGGCCTGGACAAATGCCGCTAACATCGAAGCCTCTTCACAAACATAGTACACAAGTCAGTTATGTTACATGCTATTTCATGGATCCTTCGTCCGATTCTGTCCAGAATCCGACAAAGCATCAGGGGCTACTATCTATGCATATATGTATAAAATGAAAAAGTTCTTGTTAGAACATTACGTCACATACCTCGAAGCCCGTCAGTAGGCTATTGAAGGCTTCATTCAGTCTGCCTTTAACGGACTGAATCTTCTCCATGACCGCACTCATCAGAGTGCGGTGTTCCTCTCTGATGGAAGCACCTTGCAGTGCTTCCTCCAGAGTGTTCGCCACCTCCGGATTGACGGCGGACATTGGTGGATCAGTTGCTCCCTCCCCTATTACGAGGGCCTGATTTCCCAATTGGGGAGCCACATCGGGCTTCGGAACGGTGTTCGGCCGGGGCCCGGATTGCTTGGCCCCCCATCTTTGGTCACCATGGGGATAGCTCCCCCTTGGTTGACGGCGACCGAGGGATTGACCTCGAGCGCCCTCTCGTCCGCCCACTCTCACATTCTTGAACAGGGGGAGCTTGTAGAGAGGACACCTCGGCGTCCCCTAAGATAGGCGATGGGCCCCACGGAGGTGTATTGCTCTCCGCCATCTCCAGCGCTAGAGAATTCCCCGATGACAGTGAAGCCTTGATACGTCTCCAATGTATCTACAATTTTTGATTGTTCCATGCTATTATATTATCATTCTCGGATGTTTTACAATCATTTTATAGTCATTTTATACCATTTTTTGGTACTAACCTATTGACATAGTGCCAAGTGCCAGTTGCTGTTTTCTGCATGTTTTTTACATCGCGGGAAATCGATATCAGACGGAGTCCAAATGTCCCGAAACTCCACGGAGAATTTTATGGACCATAAGGAACGTAATGGGCCCTGGCTGCGCCTGGGGGTGCCCCGATGGGGGCACAACCCACCAGGCGCTCTAGGAGGCCCAGGCGTGCCCTAGTGGGTTGTGCCTACCTCGGGTGCCCCCGGACCGCCTGTTTGCTCTATAAATACCCCAATATTCCAGAAACCCTAGGGGAGTCGACGAAATATTCATCCAACCGCCGCACAGTCCAGAACCACCAGATCCAATCTAGACACCATCTGGGATGGGGTTCACCACCTCCATTGGTGCCTCTCTGATGATGCGTGAGTAGTTCTTTGTAGACCTATGGGACTGTAGTCAGAAACTAGATGGCTTCCTCTCTCTCTTTTGATTATCAATACAATGGTCTCTTGGAGATCCATATGATGTAACTCCTTTTGCGGTGTGTTGGTTGGGATCCGATGAACTTCGATTTTATGATCAGATCTATCTTTTTATATCCATGAAAGTATTTGAGTTTCTTTGATCTCTTTTATGCATAATTTCTTATAGCCTCGTATTTATTCTCCAATATTTGGGTTTTGTCTGGCCAACTTGATCTATTTATTTTGCAATGGGAAGAGGTGCTTTGTAGTGGGTTCGATCTTGCGATGCTTGATCCCAGTGCGAGAAAGGGAACCGACACGTATGTATCGTTGCTACCAAGGATAAAACAACAAGATCTATATCTACGCAATAGATGAACAGATCTTGTCTACATCATGTCATCATTCTTATTGCATTACTTCGTTTTTTCATGAACTTAATACACTAGATGCATGCTGGATAGCGGTCGATGTGAGGAGTAATAGTAGTAGATGCAGACAGGAGTCGGTCTACTAATCTTGGGCGTGATGCCTATATAATGATCATTGCCTGGATATCTTCATGATTATTTGAAGTTCTATCAATTCCCAATAGTAATTTGTTTACCCACCATTTGCTATTTTTCTCGAGAGAAGCCACTAGTGAAACCTACGGCCCCCGAGTCTTCTTTCTCATATATTTGCCTTTGTGGTCTACTTTTTCCTTGCATTTATTTTCAGATCTATTAAACCAAAAATACAAAAATACCTTACTACAATTTATTCTTATATATTTTATTTGGCGTTCGATCTATCAATTTACTACAAATTCCTCACGTCAGTTTTGCCTATCTTGAGGCACCGTACCCCGAAAGGGATTGACAACCCCTTTAACACGCCGGGTTGCGAGAATTTGTTATTTGTGTACATGTGTTGTTTACGTTGTGTTGCTTGGTTCTCCTACTGATTTGATAACCTTGGTTTCATATCTTAGGGAAATACCTACTGTTGTTGTGTTGCATCATCCCTTCTTCTTTGGGTAAATACCGACGTAGCTTTAAGCGACATCAAAAGGAATTTCTGGCGCCGTTGCCGGGGAGCACCTTCAACATATACTAGGTTCCCAATCACAAATCTCATCTCCTCGCAATTACATTATTTGCCATTTGCCTCTCGTTTTCCTCTCACCCACTTCACAAATTTTTTGATGTTTTATTCACCCTCTTTTTCGTTCGTCGTTTTTCTTGCCGGATCTATTTGAAGCCCTTGTCACCATGGCAGACCTTAAGAAAACTAAGGGTTTTCTCCCAAGTTTCAGTGATTTTGATAGCCCCTCCGTCCTTTCTAAGCTCATAAACAATGATTCTATGGAAAGGCTTACCGGGGTTGGTAAAGAAAATTCTAGCAATTTTGATGAAGATGATCCCAGAATATTTTGTTATTTGCTTGATGAATCTTTGAAAGATGCTTGGGATTGGTTGTTGAGAATCCGAGCTAGTTATGTGCCTCAATACCTGTCGTGGAATTGTCACGACGGATGTCCTAGTGCGAGGAATTAGTCGTGAGGCCAACACATGGATGTGGTAGCTTGAGAGGGGTTGATCGGGATGAGAGACGTGAGGCAGATCAACACACAAGACAAGGATTTAGACAGCTTCGGGCCTCGGGAAACATCATCCGGAAATAGCCCTACATGCTGTTTGTGGCTAGGTCTCATTATGCTCATGAGGGAGTCGTCGAATAAGCCGGCTCTCCTTATTGTGTCTAACCTTCAAAACTTGTCCCTCTTGGGGAGCCTTGCCCCTCCTTATATAAGTTGGAGGGGCGGGTTACATGAGGAGTCCTAGTAGGATTAGGACTATTCTATTACAAGTGGAATCCTAGTCTTGCTTCCCTTGTAAGGGATTATTCCTTATGTCTTCCTTCTTAAGCCGTCCCACCATAGCATGAGCTGGCCTTCTGGGCCTTGGGCCTTGTCATCAATCTGACACCCCTGCCGGGTCACCATGTCGTCTGTCTGACCCGCCCGCCGGGTCATCATGTAAGTCGCAATGTTCAGGCGGGTTGCCCGTGAATCGCTAGGTCCGGTCGGGCTGCCAGTGTGTCGCCAAGCTCCAGTCGGGTCATACATCCGACGGATTACACCGTGGGGTATATCCCCGACATTAGCCCCCGCTTTAGTTTGGATTTATCCATGGTAAACTTATGCTGCAAAAATAAACACAAGAACAAATTTGACAAGTTGTGCTTCGATTTAAAAGTTCTCCTGAGCCGGCACCTGATCATCCTTAAGTCCTTGTCATTTCCTCCCAGATGTGTTTCCATGATCTCATAGCAAATCTGCTTTAGCAGATATGTTCAAACTTTGCCAATGCAAAAAATCCGGGCACTTCTTCTAAAAAATCTAGGTCACTAGACCAGCTTCATAATCAACTTGCTGACATTGGTTTCTTGTAGGAAAAATATTATGAATAATAATTCATTTGATTCGGCTCCCCATGCTTAACAAAAAATATTGGTCTTTGAAATACTCATATGATATTCAGCCGACTTGAAGATGTAGAACTTGCCGGTTTATCATTGCCAAAATTGTCAGGTTATAAAAACTGATGATTCTCGGTTATGACTGTTGTACACACCGGGTCATGATTGTTGCCAATGCCGGGTCACACAATTAATCTTCATGATTTCCTCAAAACTAAGAATTTGAAGACGTTCCTCCTTTATATGCATATTACCTGTTGCCCCCAAGTCTTAAGAGGAGAACATAGTGATAGCTTAAGACTTGCTTCAATATAAATGTTGCAACCTTGAAGAAATCCAGATTGTTCATCTCAGTCACTAGTCAAAATTGAATATTCCACGTATGTAGTCCCCAAGTTCCAGGTTGTCATGCTTGCAGCAACCTGGGACTTGTAATTGACTTATGCTCATAAACTTCAACCAGTGTAGCCCCCAAGGGCCGGGTCATTATGTAATAATGAGCATGGACTTTATAAATATGATCATGTAGACTTGAACCGCAACGTGTAGCCCCCAAGGGCCGGCTCAGTAAGATAATATTGAGCTGGGACTTTATATATACTTCCTTGAAAAGAACATCATATGATGTAACCCCCATCATGGGGCTTGAACACACGTCCACAAGGTTAAGAGCTTTGTGCTTTACCAACTGAGCAGTGGACCCTTCAATATAATGGAATAAGGCTTGTGTACCTTAAATTTTTGACATGAACGATTGGTAGCCCCGAGGGTCGGCTCATTACAATTTGATGAGTGAGGTCTTCAATAAGGCCAATAAAAAGTAATCTTGCATTAGCCCCCAAGTGTCATGGCACATGCTGGCAGTGACATGGCACTTGCGTATTTGATGTAATCTCAATTTGAATAATGTAGCCCCCAAGTGCCGGGTCATAAGCCTGCAGCGACTCGGGACTATTCCTTCCATTGTAGAATAAATCATATCCATTGATAAAATAATAGCCATTGTGCTAAAGCGACTTTGAAAACCTAAATCATAATATTGGTTATTCATAACCATAATAAAAATCCAGCCATGTTGACTATTAAAGCTTTGAATAATATAGCCTGGTTTGAAAACCGGTTCCTGCAATATAAACTAGTATATCTATACATATATGATGCATGCTATGATGATGTAATGATGACGCAATGTATGATGATGTTTGTGCATGATAATAGAATACTTTAATGAAACTAGTATGATAGCCACTGGAGTATCCTCGCTCTCTGTAAGCCGGCTCTCACATGACCCAATCAATGTTTGAACCTGGATAAGTTCATATATGACTTATCGAGAGTACACGAGGTTGGAGTAGCATCAAGCAAGCAGGCAGATTTAACCAAGTTTCAATGAAGGCGGCTTAGCAGCCTGCATCTATCCTGACTATCTGTAAGCCGTGCTCTCACATGACAAACCGGCATTTTAACCTTAAAAAGCTCAGAATCTTTGGTGAATACACCATAAAAGATTGATTGTTAAGAGTTCGGCGGGTCAATCAGGATTACATGATGAAGAAGCAGCTGGTATACAGGTAGGATGACCCGGAAAGGTTATGTCCTCTTTGGTGAAATACACCTATGTTTGAACAAGATAACCCGGAAACTTTGGTGAATACACCTGGTGTTCCAAGCCAATCAAGAGGGTAGTGACGCTATGTTCTCTTTGGTGAATACACCTATGTTTGAACAGGAAGCCCCCAAGTGATGTTTACAGCCCAGCCTGTAAGCCGGATCAAAGGGTAGTCATAGCTATGCTCAGTGAGCAGGAAGCCCCCATGCATTTTGTAACAAGACGTACCAGCCGGATCGGATACCCGTGTTAACTGCGCATCATGGCAACAAGTTCTCTTTGGCAAGCTTTAATTTTCCTGAGAACTTGAACTTGCGAGAAATGGATTCTTCTTGAGCCGGAGTTTTAAACCGGATATTGAGAGCTTCAGAGCTTTTGTGGGACATAGATTTCCCTTGAGCCATATTTTAAACAGGAATTCTTCATTTTGAACCGGAAATTTTCTGACGGCCTTTATATTTTCATCAATATGACAGTAGCCTCCGGGACCGGGTTATCTTCCCTCCAATGGCCCGGGCTTCTTGAATTAGCTGGAACTGGCAAGATTTGCTGAGTCATTTCATTGTAGCGCCCAAGTCTTAAGACGACTTCGAGGAGTTGGTTTGAGATTCTCTGTATTTGACCATAGCATAAGGTGTCTATCATTGGTGTTGATAGCTCGATGTGAATCCACAAAAGGTTGAGGTGACTGCGGCGGGTTATAAATGATCCCGTATAAGCCGTGTCAGCAACTCGACCAATGGTTCCTTCCAACTGGTTGTTTGAAGTTAACCAACATGTAGTGGCGGCGACTGTTGCACCTGCCCATTGAGCCATCCAGTGGAGACGGCGGCTGATAATACATGATAAATTGCTCCAGAGTTGTTCGAAGAAAACAGGGCTACCCGAGCAGTGACTGGCTTTATACTCAATAAACAACTCACGTAGACAGGTGTGGCCCGGTGTGTTGATGTAGACTAGGCAGCGAGAGACGGACGAAAAAGACGACCGCAGCATCAGAGGCAACACAGATAAATCAGTCGTGGCGTTGTAAGCCGGTGTAGTCTGGCGAGTGAATCATAGGTGTGATAAGCCGGATCGTATTGAGGTAGACTGGACCATAGAGGCCACGGCTTGCACATACATCCACTGAGCATTATGACACGGTCGGATGCTAGCACATCATAATGGTGGCACGAGCTATATATCCATGACGCGACCATCACTCTTGCAGTGAATAATCATCCTGCAACAAAAACATCGCAAGGCAGAGTAATTGTTCTTTGATAACAACAATATGTGTTAATAAAATAGATTTATATGAATATAACCTGATTTGCACCGACGACGGATGATCCGTTCAATGCGACAGTGGTGGCTCAGGCAGACCGACGGCTCAATATAGCCCCGGCGCCTCAATAGAGTAGAGGCGGCTCAACACGATCCTGGTGGCTCAACACAGAGGCAATCGTGAATTTGTTGTGAAGCCTGTGCAGGCGGAGGCCAACGGATCCCGTCACTGAGGCAGAGGAAGCACAACACAACGAGGCCATGCATGCGCAGGTTTCACATGGATGCATCCACATCATTCTTTAGCAAAATTCCCAGCCGGCAGTCAACTATGTATGGCGCTTCAAATTTTGTGTTGTTCAGAGCCTTCGGGCAATAGACCAGAAAAAGGGTTAACCTGCACCGAGTCCCATTGATTGCATTAAAAACTTCTTGCCTCGCGAAGCTCAACCAAACTGACCTTCATATCTGAACAGGCAAGGCCACGGCGGCTTGTAATGGTACTAGTGGCTCTGAGCAGGTAAAACAAGGCCGAAGCAGAAGTGGAGCAAGGTCGGCTCGAGGTGGCTCTTAGGCGACCCAGGAGGCGGAGAGCGGCTCAGGGCCGCACCGGTGACTCGGGGCTGCACCGGCGCTTCCATGACTCGATGCAGAAGCGACCGACTTGAAGCAAGGCGGAGGCGAGACCGCAGACAGCAGGGCCGGCGTGACACCGAAGTAGTGGAGACTTGGATGGGGCGGCTTAGTGATGATGTTTGATTTTAAACTGTTGACCAGATAACCCAGGATTATCAGTAGACATACTTTGCAAAGCTAGCTACTACTCCCTCCGTTCTTAAATATAAGTCTTTGGAGAGATTTCACTATGAACTACATACGGATGTATATAGATGCATTTTAGAGTGTAGATTCACTCATTTTGCTCTGTATGTAGTCCATGTGAAATCTCTCCAAAGACTTATATTTAGGAACGGAGGGAGTAGTTCGCAAGCCCCGAAAGCAGCTGGATTGATTCCGGCCAGCCGCGGCTGTACACCATGGAGGCACTGCAGTATGAGTAGGTTCAATCAACTTGGCTTTCTCAACGGAACGTCTCGTCAAAACGAAGCAAAGGCAGCCACGCGATGCGCGGACGCGACGGTGAAGATCGTTGACTTGGCAGCAGCGGCCAAGGCGGCTGGCGGCTCATTACGGAGCAATGAGGTGACGGGCTGAAATGGGAGACGGCACGCAAGCTGCAGAGGCGCTCCGGCGAGGCACATCCGCGGCGGAGGTGGTTCGTTGCAGGGGCGAGCGAGGGCGACTCGGAAGAGCGGCCCGACCAAGCCACGACCGAGGCGAAAACTGCAAGGCACGAACGGCTCGACGCGTAGCCGTGGAGGCGGCTCACGGACGGGGCCACGGCAGAAGAGGCAGAGCCGTCAAGACTGGTGGCTTAGTGTATGTCCATTGACTCGGTGGTGGACTCAGGCGACTTAGCGAGTAACAGTAATTCACCAGCGGATTGAAGCAAACGGAGATAGCCCAAGGCACGATGAGCCTCGGCGGAGGTGGCGGCTCATCGAAGCAATAGGGCCTGGCCCGAGCGGCGGCTTCACGGAAGGGCGTGAGCCGGGGCGACCTTGGCGAGTCCGAGGCGGAGCGCTCGTGTCCTGGTGAGTCTAAGGTAGAGACCGAGTCCTGCTCTCCTTTTTCTTTTCCACTTCTGAATTTGTACTTAAACTACAAACCGCCGTGTCCGCCAATTCCGATTGGAAACAACTCTTCGAACTTTGATTTTGACCTATCTTCGGATTTGTCACATCTATCTCGGCGAATCTCTGTCTCTGTTGATTCTACAGAAAACGCACAGACTAGGGACGATGGCGATGTTAAGTCCCCGGGCCATACGAAAATAACCTCTTCATGATCTGTTAACTAAACACACGCGGACCCTGTTCTGCCGGCTCATGGCGTTTCCTTGATGGAAATCCAGCAGGTTTCATCGACGTGCTACTGCTTAAAAATTTTGATCTAGGCTTCGACTGGATTGCCTGTGGATTTTGTCAATTCTGTGATTTTGCAGCGGCGCACCTGACGTCACCCTAATGTCTTGAATTCTTCTTTATCCAATTGATCGTGAGCTTCTCGATCCATGAGAGAGATCCCTCCAAGAACTCAACATCACCGTGCATGGCCCCACGATGGGCGTCAATATCTACCTGATTTTTTTTATGCTGGTTTGCCTTCTTCGTTTAAACGAGTTTTGGATTCTATATTTGAAAATGGTTTCCTTGAAGGGGATGCCATTGATACTTATGAAAAGATGAAAACCATATTTGGGAATCGTAAGGAAAAAGATGTTGAATCCACTACCGTCATGTGCTTTTACCAAAATGAAATAATCAAAGAGATGAAGGCTAGTCTGAATGTGATTTTTCACAACGTTCTTAATCTTTCATCCACTATTAATGGTCATGTGCTTTCAACAAATAGAAAAATAAACGACATTGATAAGAAATTTTCTCTTTGCTTTCAAAAAGAGGTGGATGATAAAACTTAGATCCTTGCTTTATGCCCAGCTAAGGGTGTAAAATGATAGCGCTTGTTGGGAGGCAACCCAACTTGTATCTTTTTGCTTTTTGATTTCCTTGCTATTTACAATAAAAAACGTTATTATCTCTGTTGAGATGTGTTTTGTGGTTTGAATAAAGGTTTGTGCCAAGCAAAGCCTTAGGAACATGTTGGGTGTTAGTAGATTTGATCTTGCTGAAAAAACAGAAACTTTTACGCTCAGAAGAGTGCATTTTGGTTGATACTTTTTGCAGGAGATTAATATATAAATATCCCTCGTGGCCCTATGTTTTTCAAGATTTTTAGAGTTCCAGAAGTATTCGAAACTTCCTGATTACTAAAGACTGTTCTGTTTTTGACAGATTCTGTTTTCTTTGTGTTGTGTGCTTATTTTGATGGCTTTATGGTTTTCTTTGATGAGTTTTTGTCATAGAAAAGTTGGAATACAGTAGATATAATACAAAAACAAAATATGAATTGGTTTGTTACAATACTTATAGTAGTGATTTGCTTTCTTATACTAACGGATCTCACGGAGGTTTTGTTGAGTTTTGTGTGATTGAAGTTTTCAAGTTTTGGGTTATCTTACGATGGATGAAGGATAGAAGAGTCTAAGCTTGGGGATGCCCCGGCATCCCAACCTATTATCCAAAAATGAGCAACCAACTAAGCTTGGGGATGGCCCCGAGTGGCATCCCCGCTTTCTTTCAACAATTATCGGTATTTTACTCGAAACTATATTTTTGTTCATCACATGATATGTGTTTTGCTTGGAGCGTCATGTATGATATGAGTTTTTGCTTGTTTAATTTTGTGTTTTTAGTCATCAATCCTTGCTGGACACACTTATTTTAGGGAATCAAAATTATGTCATGACTTGCTAGAATTGCTCTCTATGCTTCACTTAAATTTTTATGAGCAATGGACTTGCTCTAGTGCTTCACTTATATCTTTTAGAGCACGGTGTGCTTAGTATTTTTAAAGAAATAATCTCTTGCTTCACTTACATTTACTTGAGAGTTAGTAAAAATTTAAATAAATTCTCTCTTGCTTCACTTATATTATTTTGAGAGAATGAATAAAAATTATGCTCATGATCTTCACTTATATTTGTTTGTGCTTATGAAAAGCAACACATGAAAATTAGTCCCAAAGTGATAGATATCCAAGAAGGATATAATAAAAACTTTCATGAAGATCATTGGACAAAATAAACTTGATTCCTTGTAATAGTTTTGAGACATGATGATATGATATGTGAGTCATGTTAATGAGTAATTATGCTTTAGTAAGAATATTCGTGTTAAGGTTTGTGATTCCCTATGCAAGCACGAAAGTCAATAATTATGCAATGAAATTATATCCTACTTGTGGTGCATTATTCGGTGTTATTTATGATCAATGTTCCCTTACAAGATTATTCGTTTCATGGTTGGTCGCTTCCTAGTCTTTTGCTAGCCTTCATTTTGCACTAAGTATAATCACTACTTGTGCATCCAAAATCCTTTATCCCGGTTTTTCCACATGAGTCCATCATACCTACCTATATGTGGTATTCCCTTGCCGTTGTAAGCAATTTTTTATGTGCCATCTCTAATTTTAAAAATAAATTTCCCTTTTGTGTGCCCGTACTGCTCGCAAGGCGATGAGGGGTGGCCAATATTTTCCATGCTAGATGTGTTATTCTCACGATGAGTGGTTATTCACTTGTCATTGCACTAGAGCAAGACAAAGGTATTAGGGATGCCTAGTCCCGAAATGAAAAACAAATTTACTTATGTTGTCAAATAATAAATTCCTTGGAAAGTGTTGGTATGGAAGGCAACCGTGGATTCGGCTAGCCATGGCTTGTGAAAGTTTGGTGGAAAAGGAATAAACTGTATTTTTTGTTTGGGAACCGCCTATGATATATCTAGCATGGAAAGTGTTGGGAACCTCAAGTCGTTCTCGTTGGTGGGAAAAGTATACCTCCCAAAAAAAATTATCTCTCAATTTAAGCTTTGAGCTTTGAGCTCTGGCACCTCTACAAATCCCTACTTCCCTCTGCGAAGGGCCCTTCTTTTACTTATGCAATTTTTTGAGTCTCCATCTTCTCTTACAAGCACCAACTAGGAAACACTATGATCGTACTTGAGCATTGGGTGTAACTAATATGCGAGTGTGTTTCATGAATGGATCAATGGTTGAGCATGATGGGCTGGGGATAACTTATTTTAGTATTGATATTTTGAAAGACATGGTTGCTTATTCATATGTTTGAGTATTTAAATCTCATGTCAAAACTAGACTATTGCTTTGAACCATATAAAAGTCCAAATGTCCATGCTATAAAGAAAAGAATATGATATGGCATGATATGCAACATTCCACATCAAAAATTCTGTTCTTATCACTTACCTACTCGAGGACGAGCAGGAGTTAAGCTTGGAGATGTTGATACGTCTCCAACGTATCTATATTTTTTTATTGTTTCATGCTGTTATATTATCATTCTTGGATGTTTTACAATCATTTTATATCATTTTTTGGGTACTAACCTATTGACATAGCGCCAAGTGCCAGTTGCTGTTTTCTGCATGTTTTTTACATCGCAGGAAATCAATATCAGACGGAGTCCAAATGTCCCAAAACTCCACGAAGAATTTTTATGGACCAGAAGGAACGTAATGGGCCCTGGCTGCACCTGGGGGGTGCCCCGAGGGGGGCACAACCCACCAGGGCGCGCCAGGAGGCCCATGCACACCTTGGTGAGTTGTGCCCACCTCAGGTGCCCCCCGGACCGCCTCTTTGCTTTATAAATACCCAAATATTCCAGAAACCCTAGGGGAGTTGACGAAATATTCATCCAGCCACCGCAAAGTCCAGAACCACCAGATCCAATCTAGACACCATCTCGGCTGGGGTTCACCATCTCCATTGGTGCCTCTCCGATGATGTGTGAGTAGTTATTTGTAGACCTATGGGTCCGTAGTCAGTAACTAGATGGCTTCCTTTCTCTCTGTTGATTATCAATACAATGGTCTCTTGGAGATCCATATGATGTAACTCTTTTTGCGGTGTGTTTGTTGGGATCTGATGAACTTCGAGTTTATGATCAGATCTATCTTTTTATATCCATGAAAGTATTTGAGTTTCTTTCATCTCTTTTATGCATGATTGCTTATAGCCTCGTATTTCTTCTCCGATATTTGGGTTTTGTCTGGCCAACTTGATCTAGTTATCTTGCAATGGGAAGAGGTGCTTTGTAGTGGGTTCAATCTTACGGTGCTTGATCCCATTGATAGAAAGGGAACCGACACGTATGTATTGTTGCTATTAAGGATAAAACGATGATATCTATATCTACCCAATATAGATAAACAGATCCTGTCTACATCATGTCATCGTTCTTATTTCATTACTCCGTTTTCCCATGAACTTAATACACTAGATGCATATTGGATAGCGGTTAATGTGTGGAGTAATAGTAGTAGATGCAGGCAGGAGTCGGTCTACTAATCTTGGACATGATGTCTATATAATGATCATTGCCTAGATATCATCATGATTATTTGAAGTTCTATCAATTGCCCAATAGTAATTTGTTTACCCACCGTTTGCTATTTTTCTCGAGAGAAGCCGCTAGTGAAACCTACGGCCCCCAGGTCTTCTTTCTCATATATTTGCCTTTGCAATCTACTTTTTCCTTGCATTTATTTTCAGATCTATTAAACCAAAAATACAAAAATACTTTGCTATAATTTATTCTTATGTATTTTATTTGGCGTTCGATCTATCAATTTACTACAAATTCCTCACGTCTGTTTTGCCTATCTTGAAGCACCGTACCCTGAAAGGGATTGACAACTCCTTTAACACGCCGGGTTGGAAGAAATTGTTATTTGTGTACATGTATTGTTTATGTTGTGTTGCTTGGTTCTCCTACTGGTTCGATAACCTTGGTTTCATATCTGAGGGAAATACCTACCGACGATGTGCTGCATCATCCCTTCCTCTTTGGGGAAATACCGGCGTAGATTTAAGTAACATCAAGCCTCAGGGAGTGCGTGCGGGGGACTGTATAAAGACAAAATAACATTTTTTAATTACTGAAAGTTATTTTTTACCGAACATAAGTAGCTATCATTTGAGTACTTACGATTCGTCCAGGGACTTAATCTTGGTGTAACATCCCAAATTTTCAATTTGGAATGCCATACATAGATCATATTGCATTTGCATGTTTTTGCATTTTTGTTCGTGGCGTTTCTCAAAATTCTAAGCAACTCAAGGACCTACGGAGAGAGTTGGGAATTTTACCGTTTTCGTATTTGAGTTTGCTCGAATACCGGTACAAGGACAGTGTGATTCTAATAATTTTTCTCTCCTAAAACAATATTTGTGAATACAAAATATGAGCGGAGATAATATGACTTCTCCAAAATAACAGAAATATTGGAGGAAAAATATTAAAACCACTTTTGGTATTTTTTTCTGGGTTTATTCACGGATTTATTTGCATAGGAAAAATACGCGTTTTTCAAAATTGCATTTAGGTCCGGGAAAAATGTTCGCTTTGTCCTAAATATTATTAGAGGACGATGAAAATTTATTTCGGGAATTTTGGAGTCCGTTTGGTATTTCTTTCGTTAGTTTTTCTGCGCCGGGACTCTTTTTTTTAGGAAAAAAAATAGGAACCGACTTAGACTCGTGAAGGACCAGGAGACTGGGCTTTATAAGCCAGCCCCGCCGGCCCAAGTCGCCCAGCCGCCAGCCCCCGCTCGCCCGAACCCTAGCGCCGCCGCCGCCAGCCCGCCGTCGCCCCGCGTCGCCACTCCGCCGCCGCGCCGCGCCACCCCGCTGCCCGCCGCCACCGCCCTGCGTGCCGCGCCGCCCCGCCGGAGCTCCGCCAGAGTTCCGCCGGAGTTGGTTGAGAAGAGGTAGTTTTTTTTCGTTTAACCGGTCGGTTTTGTTTAGGAAAACCTAGATCTGTTTTTTTATTTAGAATAGATTGGTTCGGTTTTTTTTCGCCGGTTTAGTTAATTAGCGGACGTTCGTCCGTACGTTCGTTTTAACGAACGGTTTTCGTTAGTTAACCGCAGACAGCGAACGTTCGTTCGTTAGCCTGTTCGTCGTTTTTCTTTTTCGGGTATTTATCCGCGGTTATTCCGATCGCGATTTCTGCCCTGATCTTGTTTCGCGTTTTTCTTTTCGCTCGAGAGTCGGAATCAGGTGATTCAAAATCCCAGATCTTCGTCTCGAAGCCCTCTTTATGTTTAATCAACTTGAACAAAGTTTTGGCTATTGTAAAATTTGACTTTAGGCAAACTAGTAAAACGAAGCTCGTTTCTTTCGCAGTTTGAGTTTCGTTGCTTCTTCCGAGTTGATTCTTTTTGTAAACCGGAGTTCTTAAGTTGAACTTTCTGGTTAGATCTCTTATTTGAGTTTTACCCGTGCATTAGCTAAGTACTTATTGTATGCTTGTTTGATTGCGATAGAGTACCCGGAGTGCGCCGCTTGCTACTTTGAGTCTCTAGGTTTTGCGGATCATCAGCAAGGCAAGTAACACTTTGATCATACTTTCCAATTACCCAGTTTTCATTGCATTAGTCAAACCCTCACACACTGCATGAGTAGGCTCTAATAACTTGTGGGACTGGGAAGTAGATTGAGGTAGTACCTATTACCTGCATTACATTCAAACCTTTGGGAGTTACTTCTACGTTTGCTGTTAGGACATGCTATGCTCGTAGACGTGGATTGGGTGAGTGAAATCCATGACAGATGTGAGTTTGTTAATTAATGGTTCAACTTAAGGTGGCAACATTAATACACATCTGGGTGGATTGAGGCACTTGGGTATTCCAGCGATTGCCTGTTTTTCTTTTGGACCGCCACCGAGGCTCAAAGGGATCATGAGATTGTTCATACTAGAAACTTCCGTGTGCAGCCACAATGCTATTATGGGCTCTATCATAGTATGAGTAAGTTGTGTGAACTCTTACAGTGGTGGACTAGCTGATGTAGGGGATGTAGGTTGGTACGGTCCGCCCGATCGTAAGGTGCTAGCGCTTCTGAAAGACTATGTCTCGCTCATCCGTTTCTCAAACACCATGCAGTGCGAGAAACCAAACGGAGGCGATCGAGTCTTGTGGAAAAGTGCACAAACCTTTGCAGAGTGTACAAACTGATCATGATTAGCTGTGTCCTCGGTTATGGACGTCTTGAGTATCTAGTACTTGGATTTTCATGTGCATCTCAACATGTTACTCTAATTTAATATTGTTGGGTTTAATGATGAACTTTAATTGGGGTTGAGAGGATGTCTATCTTCTCAACAATGTTTCAACTACCATGATAGTTAATTAAAATGCATTCCTTTGAAGTGGGGAAAAATTGGCTTTACGCGAAAAACTTAACCATAGAGCTTTCCACCAGCCATATTGCATATAGTATAGCTTACTTTCATTGCATTCTCTTGTGTTACCTTGCCAGCATATTCCATGTGCTGACCCGTTTTTGGGCTGCAACGTTTCATGTTGCAGACTTTTCAGACGACGAGTAAGATGCCCTTTTTAGGTCGTGGTTCTATACTCAGTGATGCCGCTGGAGTTGATGGACTCACTTATCTTCCAAGCCTTCCGCTGTTATCGTATTAGATGGCCTTCAGCCATATTATTTGTAATAAATTCATCGTTGGACTATCGATGTAATAAGTGTGTGATTGCTACTCTGTTATAAATCCTTCAAGTACTGTGCGTGTCAGCATTACTGATCCAGGGATGACACTGATGCATAGAGATCAGACTGTTTGAGGTCTGGTCGCTACACTTGGGCTGGACTCGGAAGCTCTGTTCGGACGTCGAGTCCGAACTATCCGGCAGATTCAACTTCTTCCTGGGCGCCGCCTTGCCCGCATCAGCGGGGGGCGCTCTCTTCCCCCCCCCCCTTACCTTGATGGGGGAGTTGTCTTCTTCTTCCTCCTCCTCCTCTTCTTCTTCAGGGGAGAGGTGGGAGTCGGTTTCCCTGGACACTGTGTCCGCGGAACCCTTAGGGCAAAGGTTGCTCTTTACCACCTTGCCCTTCTTCTTGGCCTTTTCTCCGGCGCCTTGTACGGTGTCGGAACCAACATTGCCGTCATCTGAGGTGTCTCCGGGTCTTCGGGCAGGGGAGCCGTACACTTGATCCGCTCCGCCTTTTTCATCCAGGCCTGGATAGAACGCAAAAACTCTAACTC
>LR738713.1:184976504-185044547 GCA_902687465.1 Secale cereale | reverse complement strand
ACTTTAATTGGGGTTGAGAGGATGTCTATCTTCTCAACAATGTTTCAACTACCATGATAGTTAATTAAAATGCATTCCTTTGAAGTGGGGAAAAATTGGCTTTACGCGAAAAACTTAACCATAGAGCTTTCCACCAGCCATATTGCATATAGTATAGCTTACTTTCATTGCATTCTCTTGTGTTACCTTGCTAGCATATTCCATGTGCTGACCCGTTTTTGGGCTGCAACGTTTCATGTTGCAGACTTTTCAGACGACGAGTAAGATGCCCTTTTTAGGTCGTGGTTCTATACTCAGTGATGCCGCTGGAGTTGATGGACTCACTTATCTTCCAAGCCTTCTGCTGTTATCGTATTAGATGGCCTTCAGCCATATTATTTGTAATAAATTCATCGTTGGACTATCGATGTAATAAGTGTGTGATTGCTACTCTGTTATAAATCCTTCAAGTACTGTGCGTGTCAGCATTACTGATCCAGGGATGACACTGATACATAGAGATCAGATTGTTTGAGGTTTGGTCGCTACACTTGGGCTGGACTCGGAAGCTGTGTTCGGACGTCGAGTCCGAACTATCCGGCAGATTCAACTTCTTCCTGGGCGTCGCCTTGCCCGCATCAGCGGGGGGCGCTCTCTTCCTCCCCCTTACCTTGATGGGGGAGTTGTCTTCTTCTTCCTCCTCCTCCTCTTCTTCTTCAGGGGAGAGGTGGGAGTCGGTTTCCCTGGACACTGTGTCCGCGGGACCCTTAGGGCAAAGGTTGCTCTTTACCACCTTGCCCTTCTTCTTGGCCTTTTCTCCGGCGCCTTGTACGGTGTCGGAACCAACATTGCCGTCATCTGAGGTGTCTCCGGGTCTTCGGGCAGGGGAGCCGTACACTTGATCCGCTCCGCCTTTTTCATCCAGGCCTGGATAGAACGCAAAAACTCTAACTCCTGTTATAATTGAAGTATGGACGGAGTATGTATTCGGCAGAAATTTTGATTACCTCTGAAGCAGTGAGCACGCTGCTGAAGCCCTTGTCCTCGGTCTCCACCGGCCATCCCTTTTGGGCCTTGAAGAGTTATTTCCAGATGTCTTCGTGTGTAGTGCTGAAGAGGTGCTTCAAGGGCCAGGGCTCTTCCAGATTGAACTCTCATAAATGGGAGTCCCGGCATTGACAGGGAAGGATGCGGCAGAAGAGCATTACCTGGATCACATTAGTGAGGAGGGTGCCCTTCATTATCATGCCAGAGAAGTGATTTTGGAGGGCTTGCACCTCCGGCTGAGACCCTAAATCTGGACTCTTCTCGGTCCAAGAGGTTAGCCTCTCCGGGGGTCCAGATCTGAAAACGGGCGCAGCCGCCGACTTGGTGTCGTAGGGCTCAGTGATGTAAAACCACTCCTGCTGCCAGACCTTGTTTGTCCCCACAAAGGCCCCCTTTGGCCAAGTGGCATTGGAGAGCTTGCTCACCATCGCTCCTCCGCAATCTGTGTGTTGGCCGTCAACCACCTTTGGTTTCAGATTGAATATCTTGAGCCATAAGCAAGAGTGTGGGGGAACGCGGAGGAATTCCTCACACACCACTATGAAAGCTGATATGTGGAGGATTGATTTCGGGGCTAGATCATGGAAATCTAGCACGTAGAAAAAATAAGAGACCTCGAACAAAAGGGTGGAGAGGAAATCCCAGCCCCGGGATAAAGTGAGAGAGGAAGACCACCCTCTCACCCGGCTTAGGGACGGGGATCACCTTGACCTTTTCGGGGACCCGGTGCGCTATATCTTCAGCGAGATAGCCTGCACTCCGAAGATTCTTCATGGTCTTCTCCGTGACCGTGGAGGCCTCCAACTTGCCCTTAGAACCGGATCCGACCATTGCTGGGAAGAGAGGCAGTGGTGGAGGAGTCCAGAGTTGTGGGCGCGAGAGCTGTGCGAGTTGGGGCAAAGGATATTGGAGAGCTAGGGCTTGAGGAGAGTGTAGGGGTCATGGGAAGTATTTGTGTCCCTTTATAAGTGGAAAATGCTAAACGTCCCCCCACTCCAGCCGCAAACCTCGCCGATTCCCAACGTAGTCGTGCGTAAGGCATGGTTGGGATGCTCACATTATATTGATAAGGATCCCTTAATAAGCGGGCACGATCTCTACTTCGACAAGACGTGCCAATGGGGCTATACCTCAAAACGCGTAACTGGAGCCAAGAAAACGGCTCGATATATTAAAGAGTCAAACGCGATGTTTGGCTGAAAAGTTGTCAGTAAAGACACAGTATCCATTTTTCGATACCTTGCCTTCATGGCTAAGGGTTGTGCTAACCATGCAGAGCCGGACATAGCACCTTTGTGTAGGGAATATTGCTTCAATATGTTCGGGAGGAGGAACCCGCCTTGCAATGCCAAAGATAGTACGCGAGCTGAACTCATCGTCATCGAAGACTGGTTCAGGGGCTACTGAGGGAGTCCTGGATTAAGGGGTCCTCAGGTGGCCGGATTGCTCGTTATGCGCCAAACTGGTGGGCCGTGAAGATTATCGTTGAAGACTGTCTCCCATATCTGGATAGGATTTCCATACGTGTAAATAGCAAGTTTAGAGTACGGGTGTAATACTTTCCTTCCTCTGCAAGATGATCATGTACAACCCTAGGTCCCTCCGGTGCATATATAAACCGGAGGATTTAGTCTGTAGGGACAACAATCACAATTACATAGGCTAGGATCCTAGGGTTTTAGCCATTACGATCTTGAGGTAGATCAACTCTTGTAAACTCATATTCATCAAGATCAATCAAGCAGGAAGTAGGGTATTACCTCGATCGAGAGGGCCGGAACCTGGGTAAACATCGTGTCCCCAGTCTCCTATTACCATCAATCCTCAGACGCATGGTTCGGGACCCCCTACCCGAGATCCACCGGTTTTGACACCGACAGCGGGCTCAGATTCCAACAAATGGCTTGAAGCCATGAAATGCGAGATAGGATCCATGTATGATAACAAAGTATGGACTTTGGTGGCCTTGCCCAATGATCAGCAAGCCATAGAGAACAAGTGGATCTTTAAGAACAAGACTGGCGCGGATGGAAATGTGACCATCTATGCGGCTCGGCTTGTCGCTAAAGGTTATCGACAAGTTCAAGGAATTGACTATGATGAGACTTTCTCACCCGTAGTGATGCTGAAGTCCGTCTGAATCATGTTAGCAGTTGCCGCATTCTACGATTATGAGATCTGGCAAATGGACGTCAAAACGGCATTCCTTAGCGGTTTCCTTAAGGAAGAGTTGTATATGATGCAGCCGGAAGGTTTTGTCGATCCTAAGAATGCTAACAAGGTATGCAAGCTCCAGTGCTCTATCTATGGGTGGTGCAAGCATCTCAGAATTGGAAAATTTGCTTTGATGATGTGATCAAAGCGTTTGGGGTTATACAGACTTTTGGAGAAGCTTGTATTTACAAGAAAGTGAGTGGGAGCTCTGTAGCATTTCTCATATTATATGAGGATGACATATTGTTGATGGGAAATGATATATAACTTTTAGAAAGCATAAAGGCCTACTTGAGTAAGTGTTTTTCAATGAAGGACCTTGGAGAAGCTGCTTACATATTAGGCATCAAGATCATAGAGATAGATCGAGATGCATCATTGGTCTTTCACAAAGCACATACCTTGACAAGATATTGAAGAAATTCAATATGGACCAGTTCATGAAGGGGTTCCTGCCTATTTTGCAAGGTGTGAGATTGAGCGCAGCTCAATGCCCGACCTCGACAAAAGATAGAGAAAAGATGAGTGTCATCCCCTATGCCTCAGCCATAGGCTCTATTATGTATGACATGCTGTGTACCAGACCTTATGTGAACCTTGCCATAAGTTTGGTAGGGAGGTAGCAAAGTGATCCCGATATGGAACAATAGACAGCGGTCAAGAATATCCTGAAGTACCTGAAAAGGACTAAGGACATGTTTCTCGTTTATGGAGGTTACGAAGAGCTCGTCATAAAGGGTTACGTTGCTGCTAGTTTTGACACAGGTCCGGATGATTCCAAGTCACAAACGGGATACGTGTATATTTTGAATGTGGGGCAGTCAGCTGGTGCAGTTGCAAGCAAAGCGTCGTGGTGGCATCTACATGTGACATAGATATTTGTAAAGTACATATGGATCTGAATGTCGCGGATCCGTTGACTAAACCTCTTCCACGAGCAAAACACGATCATCACCAGAACTCTATGGGTGTTCGATTCATCATAATGTAACTAGATTATTGACTCTAGTGCAAGTGGCAGACTGTTGGAAATATGCCCTAGAGGCAATAATAAAATGGTTATTAATATATTTCCTTGTTCATGATAATTGTCTATTGTTCATGCTATAATTGTATCAACCGGAAACCATAATACATGTGTGAATACATAGACCACAACACGTCCCTAGTGAGCCTCTAGTTGACTAGCTCATTGATCTATAGATGGTTATGGTTTCCTGACCATGGACATTGGATGTCATTGATAATGGGATCACATCATTAGAGAATGATGTGATGGACAAGACCCAATCCTAAGCATAGCACAAGATCGAGTAGTTCATTTGCTAGAGCTTTTCTAAGTCAAGTATCATTCCCTTAGACCATGAGATTGTGCAACCCGGATACTGTAGGAATGCTTTGGGTGTATCAAACGTCACAACGTAACTGGGTGGCTATAAAGGTGCACTACAGGTATCTCCGAAAGTGTCTTTTGGGTTCGCACGAATCGAGACTGGGATTTGTCACTCCGTATGACAAAGAGGTGCCTCTGGGCCCACTCGGTAATGCATCATAATAATGAGCTCAATGTGACTAAGGAGTTAGTCACGGGATCATGTGTTACAGAACGAGTAAATAGGCTTGCCGGCAACGAGATTGAACAAGTTAGAGGGATACCGACGATCGAATCTCAGGCAAGTAACATACCATTGGATGAAGGGAATTGTATAGGGGATTGATAGAATCCCCGACATCGTGGTTCATCCGATGAGATCATTGTGGAACATGTGGGAGGCAATATAGGTATCCAGATCCTGCTATTGGTTATTGGACGGAGAGGTGTCTCGGTCATGTCTGCATGGTTCCCGAACCCGTAGGGTCTACACACTTAAGGTTCAGTGACGCTAGAGTTGTAACGTGAAATTGTATGTGGTTACCGAAGGTTGTTCGAAGTCCCGGATGAGATCCCGGACGTCATAGGGAGTTCCGGAATGGTCCTGATGTAAAGATTTATATATGGGAAGTCCTATTTTGGCCACCGGAAAATGTTCGGATTTTTCGGTTTTGTATCGAGAAGGTTCTAGAAAGTTCCGGAGTGGGGCCCACTTTCATGGGGGGACCCACATGAACGTGGGTAGTGGGGTCAAGGCCCCACACCCCTGGTCAAGGCGCACCAAGATCCCCCCTTGGAAGGAATAAGATCATATCCCGAAGGGATAAGATCAAGATCCCTAAAAATGGGGGATAACAATTGATGGGGAAGGGAAAGGATGGGATTCGTTTCCTCCCACCTTTGCCAACGCCCCAATGGACTTGGAGGGAAAGAAGCCAGCCCCCTCCACCCCTATATATAGTGGGGAGGTGCATGGGCGCTGCAACCCTGCACCTGGCGCAACCCTCCCCCCTCCAACTCCTCCTCCGTAGCGCTTGGCGAAGCACTGCCGGAGAACCGCAAGCTCCACCACCACGCCATCATGCTGTTGGAGCTCTCCCTCAACTTCTCCTTCCCCCTTTCTCTATCAAGAAGAAGGAGACGTCCCCGGTCTATACGTGTGTTTAATGCGGAGATGTCGTCCGTTCGGCACTTGGATCGGATCTTCCGTGATTTGAATCGCCACGAGTACGACTCCATCAACCGCGTTCTTGTAACGCTTCCGCTTAGCGATCTTCAAGGGTGTGAAGATGCACTCCTTCTCTCTCGTTGCTAGCATCTCCTAGATTGATCTTGGTGACACGTAGGAAAATTTTGAATTATTACTACGTTCCCCAACAGGCCCGACAGCTGATGTTGCCAGAGAAACTGACATTCCTGCACGGCAGGCATATTCGGGTAACCCACTTACTTCTTTCTCTTCCCCTTTTCTAGCGTTCTGCTTCTTTCTATTATCCTGTATTGTACCCTTGCCTTGCTGATGAATTTTTATTTTCATCCTTGTCTGTCAACTCTGTTTGCAACTCCTTTGAGCGAGGAGACAGAACTGCTAGAAGAGGTAGCCAATATAGGGAAGAATGCCGCGGAAGAGGCCGCCAGGATTGCTGCCACCGAGGGTCTCGAACATGCTGTTGGGCACTCCCAGGGGTTTTTGGAACAGCCAGAGGAGATTCTTGGCAGCATGCCTAGGAAGGGGTCAGTGCTTGAGGAGAAAGTCCCCCTCCAAACCATGGACCCCCTCCCCTCATTTGGCACCCCATCGGAGGCTCTACTGTCGACTTTGAACCAACTGTCGCTGGTACTTGCACAGCCTGGACTTGGAGCCCCTGGCTCGTCAGTGACGACGAGCATGGAACTTGATGAAGAGCTTTAGTGCATTCTGGTGTCGCTGCACCCATAGGTCAATGAGGCAAGTCACTCTGCCGCGGTCACGATGGATCTATGTTTCATGGAGTCCGTGGCGGTAGGCATTAAGGAGATGCAAGGCCGTCACAGTCAGAAGCGGCAGGCGCTTAGAGAGTAGCGCAAGTGTGCCAACAAGACGGACCAGCAACTGAGGGACAAAGGCAACGAGCTACATGATTGGCACGGTAAGTAGTTCCAGTCTCTGATGAGGCGGCAGGAGACAATCTCGATGGTAAGGGAGGATGTCATCGCTCGAGAGATCTGCATGGAGGAGCGCAAAGCGCTTCTAGATGCCAAGGAGCGGGACCTCTCTTCTCGGGAGGAGAAACTCAAGTCCATGCTTCACGCCAAGGATGACAATCTGGAAGCCCTTGTGGGGCGGCATACCAAGGATCTAGAATACACACACCAAGCTGCCCTAGATGCCCTTACTGCTGATGCGGATGCTCGACTGAAGAAGCTGGATGATGATCTTGTCGCTGCATCCACTGCCAAGGCTGACCTCGACCAGCAGGTGACCAGATTGACTGATGAGCTTGCCGGGAGCGCCCAAGAGGTCGCAACCCTCAAGGAGGAGGCGCGGGAGGTAGGGATCCTTCTAAAGGATATACAAACTCTGCTCTCCTCCAAGAGCCAAGGTCTCGAGACCGCCAACGGCAGCATTGAAGATCTACGAGCCAGGGTCAGTACCTTGGAGAGCTCGGTTGAATCCAGCAAGGTCCACGAGCAGCAGCTGACAAAAGACCTTGAGACTGCACGACGTCTTCGGAAGGATGCGGAGGACAGGCTGGAGAACCATTCCAAGCAGGTTGAGCTCTGGATCAAGAGCTTGATTGATATCGCCGAGCGCCTCATTTCTCAAACTGCGGCAATGGGCATAGAAGGGCTGGCCTTCTCGGCCAGCAAGCAAGAAGTCCACAGTGTAAAGATAGGGGTCTTCTTCAACGAGCTGAAAAAGCTGAAAGTGCACGAGGAAGGAAGGGTCGGCACTTCGCGGTTGAGTCTCGGAAGCTTGCCCTCAATGCTCTCTTCATGGTTCGGGGCAACATTGTCTACCGTCATCTGGATCTCGACCTTGCTGATGGATTTAGGAAGCCTTCGGAAGGTGCATATGTTACCGCTGCCGAGGAGAAAGCTGCCCCTCGACCAACAAAGTCCTTAAGATCCCGACGGCTCCTTGTGGTCGTCAGACCTGGCACTGAACCTCCCTCACCACTGTGTTTCCCTGTAAAATACATGATGCATGCCTTGTGTTTAGACGTTATGTTGCGTGCGTCTATGCGAAACTAATGCTTTCTCTTAATATTAGTTGCATGCTTATCCCTCTTTGACTTTACTCGTTGGTGTTCGTACGATCAATCCTTGTGTATTTCGGTTGCCTGCCGGTATTGTAATGCCGTGATCATCGTAAGGGTCCGGCCCTTATCAGTCACCTTGGCGTGGACACGTCCCAGCAGGTTTTTCCGCGGTAGTTTTGTCATTGTGACCCATTCTGCGAGAAGGCTCGAAACAGAATGTGGGTGCGAACAAAAACTAGTAAGGTGCCGTAAACACGAAAGGATTTTCTCGTACCAACATCTTGAGACCCGAGGGATAAGACAAATGCAAATCATAAAATAATAGCTGAGCAATGATTTCGTGTACTTAGCTCTTATATTTGCTCTTTCTTCATTCCCTTTCGCGAGTGCATGCCACGCTCGCGTGCTTTATGAAGAAAAGGTGTCATGCGCATTGCTCTCCAACTCCTAACAGGGGCTGGTAGAAATTGCATGCGTCTCGGGAGCGGCAGGATGCGATGCAAGGTACAACCGGTTTCTCTCCCCATTTTCCTATACTCTCCAAACAATGTGGTGGCGGCTTGGCACAAAAAATCATGCTACTGCGGACGGCCTTGCCAGAGCGCACTTGCGGGGGGGCGATCAGTGGATTTGTACCAGCTCTATACTCAGGATTTTCCTAAGCAGAGTAAATGATGAAATGAGTTTCACGCGGTGCTCATCGACACTCACGATGCTAAAAACCCAGAGTGGCTCGATTGCTGTTAAGTGGAAGTAGCGGGGGAGGAACCTGGTACTCGTGCATCTTATCCCTTTTTTTGCTTGGATGAGTTTTGCATAGCGAATATGCTGCCTAAACCGTTGAGGTCGGCTTGCCGCTATTACGAAGGGTGTTTGCCGCCACCATAAATGCGGCGAAGAGAGGTGATGGAAGTCGGTCGGGGGAAGTGAGGGAGCGATGCTGCTCCCCCTCTCCGCCCCGCCACTCCCCGTTTGTCGATGACGAAGAAAATGGTGACAATGGTGATGATGATGATGATGATGATGATGATGATGCGCTGCCTACACTCTCGGATTCGTGCAAGCACTTCCCCCTACCTAGCATGCGAAAGATGTTGTGGGAAAACCCGACCACCTATGGGACCATCGGCCCCTTTTGGTTCGGCAAAGGGAAGGGCACGGTGCACAAAGAGCGGAGGGCGCGGGGTAGTGCGGCAGGGATGACATGGGCAGTTTTTACCCAGGTCCAGGCCGCCGTGAGGCGCAAAATCCTACTCCTACTTTGGTGGATTGATGGGGTGGACCATAGCGGAGAGACGGTGCTCTTTCCAACAAAGGTGGCCTGGGGGCGAGAGCAACTACGCGCGTATGAGTTTACAATGGTCCGAATCCTTTCTACGGTCGCCACGGTCCTCCTTTTATAGCTCAAGGGGTTACTATAATGGAACTGATTAGATAGAAAATAGTGCTATCATACCTAACACTATAGACATGACAATGCACATTAAATGTGCCGCTTAGTGTCACATAGGGGAGTAGCGCAGCAAGCCTTGCCGGGCCGATTCTACCACCTCCTCTCCTGCCTACATGACACGTTGCTGGATGGGTGTCATCTATAGGTTATTTCCTCTGGAAACGGTTGCCGCGTACTGAATTAAGGCCACTTATCCACTTCAGGGATTGACACCGCACTAATTGGCAAATTGGGTCACTGTGAGGTGGTGCGGTGGAGCCTTGTTGGAATAAATCCATCCTCCGTGTCCCCAGCAGGCTTGACAGGACGCCCTTGGGACTTGTCTGCGGAGTACCTCGCCCTCGTTGGGCTCACTTGCCCGGCAAGGGAGGTTTTTCCTTAGTGAGATCTTATTCCTTCTTCTAGACTTGGTCTTCTTGATCCGCCCCTTGATTTCTCAAAGAGCTATCTCTTCTGCTTGACGTGGTCGTGGTCATTGTGACCATGCCGGGTCGGTGGCTCACTGTCCGTGCACAAGTCAGGGGAAAAACATACACCCCTGTTTGTGTACCCCGATATTCTGCTTTTCAAAAAGATGCTCAACTTTCTGGCACTCTTGGCAGTCATGGCCCTTGGTGCAATGGATCTTGCAGTATGCCCTATCAGACTTGCCGGCCTTTTCCCCCATAGCGACTACCGGGCAATTAGCGCACGCAACAGCTTCCTTGCTGGAGCTCTGTGTCTTGGTTTTCTTAGCGGGGCTGGAATTATCGGACCCTTCTAGGGCCATCACTGCCTTGCCTTTGCGCTTTCTGTTGCGGCTTCGGCCTTTTGTTTTTGGGGTGGCTGTGTCGTCATCCTCAAAATCAACTTTGGTGCCAGCATCTTCCCCGGGAAGTCTCCTTCCTTCTTTAGCATGAGCACATTTGTCTTCCAACGTGTAGAGGTAGTTGAAGGTCTTGGGAAACTGTATGTTCATCTTCTCCTGCATCTTTCGATTGTGCACGTTCATGTGGAACGCGGCGATCACAGCTGCGGGATGCACATCCGTAATGATGCGGTGCATACGACTGAATCTCTGTATACATCTGTGCAGATTCTCGCCCTCTCTCTGTGGGATCACTTGCAAGTCACTAGGGCGCCCATGGCCTTTCTGTCCCCCGGTAAAGGCACCCACAAATTCGTTGCACAGATCTAACCACGAAGAGATGGAGTTTTCCGGCAAATTCATCAACCATGACCTCACGTTGGTCTTGAGCACCAACCGAAAGTAGTTGGCGAGGATCTTTTCATCTCTTCCCCCATCAACCTGCACAACGATCATGTAGATGCCTAAGATTTCTGTCGGGATCAGTTTGTTGTCGTACTTCTCTAGTACCTCAGGCTTGAAGGCTCGGACGAATGTCCATCGTACTTCTCGCAGCTCACATGTGAAAGCAGGGCATCCAACCTCGTAAGGTAGATACCCACCAACAAACGGGCGCATGCTCGTCAACGGATGGACCGTCGCGCTCACCTGATTGATGGCGCGCCTCTCGAAACCATTCAATCCTAGTGCGGGCATCCTCAGCCTGCATGTCTTGCAGCACCTGTTGTTGGTATTGCCGTGCCCGTGGGTCCGAGGAGGCCATCGATATTTCATCGGGCTCCGCGGTCCACTGGGCTTGCCACGGATGATGCTGCTAAGGTTGCTACCGTGGGGGTGACTATACCGTTGGTGCAACTCTCGCTCCATGGCCTCCACCCTCAGCTACCGGTGTTGTTCATTGGCGTCGTGAAAGTTCAGGTTGTAGTGATTTGGCTGACTCCATGAACCCAGTCAAGCTCAAGATGGTGGCTCTCCACTCATCCATCTTCTCCGCGGATGGAGGGAAGTTCAGTAGCATTTGGGCCTGCGCCATTGCTTCATTCGTCGTTGCTGGCATAACCCGATGCGAAGAATGTGATGTCGCTCGACTCCTGGCAGAGTTAATAGAAGCGACATCGCGATCTTGTCGCCGCGGTTCTGGAGCAGCAGCAGGCCGGTGTGGTGGAGGTGGTGCCTTAGGATCTTGGACTTGATCGACGGGCGTTTTGCCGTGTGGGCACTGCTAATTGCGATCGACAGCGCCGCTCGGAGTTGGGCCGCACCCAACTTGCGAAGGATGCAGTGTTTGTCCTAAGGTTGTGCCTCCGACCATCAGTGTCGGAGGGTCTTGATTTGCACCGGTGCGTGTATTGTGGCCTCGATGGTTGCGTCGCCGGCGCGTTGAGGAGGTGGGTGTTGAGTACCCACACCGTCTACACCACTGTGGCTGTTGTTGCCAGAGTGTCGAGGAAGCTGGCTTCCTCCCGCACCTCCGCCTCTTGCTCTGACAATGGTAGGCACGACAGCCGCGTCGCCTGTGCTAGCCATGACACCTGCTGTGTTCGCACCGCCCGCATTGGTTGCGTCACCCACGTCGCCTGCTGCCGCATGCGGTGGATCTTGTTAGGTGGAAGGATTCGCCGTCGTGCCACCCTTCTTCTTGGGAGCCATCGACTACGAAGAAGTCGATGATGCTGAAAAATCGACGTGCGTTCCGCAGATTCAGGTTCACGCCAGTGACTCCTCTACCTGGCGCACCAAAGATGTCGGGGTGTAACGACCATCTATGGGGCCAATGAGCCCCTTTGATTGTTCGGCAAGGGGAATCACTCAACGCAAAGAGCAGAATCAATAGTGGACGCTAGGAGATTTACCCAGGTTTGGGCCACCCAAAGATGTAATACCCTACTCCTGCCTTGGGTGTATTGAAAAAGTGTAGATGTGTGGTCGTAGAAGAGCAAGGAGACCAGGGGAGCAGCTACGTGTGCAAGTTTTGCAAAAGGTCGATCCTTGTAAATGTTGCCTTGGTCCTCCTTTTATTGCTTAAGGGGTTACCACGGTGGTAAAACAATCTTTATCTAGTGATTAGATAGCAAACAATGCTACCATACCTAACTCTGCTAGTTAGGAGAAAAAACATTAAATGCATTGCTATGTGTCAAGAGGGTGAGAAGCCCCGGCAAGGTTGCCGCACTGCTCTAGCTGGCTAACTCCTATTATCTTGACATGCCACCCGGACGGGTGTCAATAAAGGTGAAACTCCTAGCACGCCGACGAGTGTCCGATGAGCCTTATCAAGCTGCCTGCGGGCTCAACACCTCATTGATTAGTGACTAGCTGCTCAATGAGGTGGAGTGTCGGCAGTTGGCGAGGGCTCGTCGTCCACATGGCTTGCCGGGCCTCCCCCTTGCTGCGTATGCACCGCCGACAAGGGCTGCTTCTGGTGCTTGGTATGGTTCTTCTCTTGAGTCAAGTTGATCACCTTTGGCTTTGGATCTTGGTCTTCTTGATGCACTCCTTGATCTCGCAAAGAGCAGCTCTCTTGGCTTGTAGTACTTTTAGCTAGCAAGGAAGCAACCATTCGTCCATGCATAAGTCAGGGTACAAAATACACGTATTTTATACACCGACACCACATACAGAGAGACAACAGGGAATTGCATTTCTTTGGGTGCTCTGATTTATCAAGGGTGGGCAACCAAGATTATATAGAAAGAAGCGCAATCTCGATAATATGCCTCATCTTATATTCTTTAACAAGTTCCTCTTATTTTCTTCTTTAATAAGTACATTATATTCCTTATCATAAAGGGGGGCAGGGACATCTGCAGTCGATAGGTCTATTGGGCCACTTCTTCTAGATGCTTTCAGCCCTTTGAGTTGGTCTGCCATAATATCTGGATTGTTGGGAGATGTGTGGCCTTTGAGAGACTAGACTGATAGTAAAAGTAGTGCACCTTAAGGTGAATAGACCTGACATGTAGGTGATCGACAAGCTTTCGATTAGTAGCGACAATACAACCCCATATTTTCCAGCCAGTTCCACTTTCCCAATTTATTTGTGATTGAAAGTACATTATATCAACTAGAGGTGGGGGTGAATAGGCGATTTTTACAAATCCGTCACTAAGGAAATTATAACTGAGGAATTTCCTAAGCAACGAACTACTAGCAGCGGAATAGATACTCAAGTGCATGCACAACAAAACAGTAGCATGGTCATCTTGATGAAATGAAAGCAAACTTAGAGATCAAGTAGCGTGTAAACAGGATAAGCAGGCTAAAGACTACGGACTGAAGAAATAGGGTTGACGAAATTGAGAAAGTCTTCAGTCAAAGTCTTTAAACAGTACAGATCAAGTTCATAAACATATGAATGAGTAAATGGAAGGGGTTGAGGAAGTAGAACTAGTAGGCTTGGTGAAGACAATGATTTGTTAGACCAGTTCAAACTACTGTGATAGTTGTACGTCTGGTTGGGGCGGCTAGGTATTCAAACCTGAGGACAAACAGTCCCGGACACCCAATCCAAGACACCTAGTCCTCACCGTATTCCCCTTGAGCTAAGGTCACCCCTCGCCCAATCACTCGTGGTAAGTCTTCATAGGTGACTTCCAAACCTTCACAGACTTGGTCACCCGATGATCCACAATTCCTCTTGGATGCTCTAGACCATCGATGCCTAACTGTCTGGAAGATCACAGTCTTCAAAGGTAACAAGCATCGGTTCCACAGAGGAACACTCTCTTTAGTGATGCTCAATCCTTTTTGGTTTTAGGTGTTGGGGTTTTGGGTTTTTCTTCACTTGATGATTTTCACTCAAAGTCCTCGGAGGACGGGTTGCTCTAATGACAAGTGTCAATTTCTCTCGGAGTAGCCAACCAACTAGTGGTTGTAGGGGGTGGCTATTTATAGCCTAGGGAGTAGCCCGACATGATAAGACATAGTTTCCCTTTAATGATATGACTGTTAGGTGGATAGGATATTTTGGGACAGCTGGCGCATAGCACAGCAACGGTCGGAAATTGAGCTTTCAAATTCCTCAGGGCTATCATGATCCTCACTTGTAGGCAATCAGCATTGGCTTCCTAACTCCTCAGTTAGGAAAAATTCTTCAGAGAATAGAAGAACATCGTCTCTGTCACTGAAGAAGTTGACTGAACTGTATGAGATTTCTGATGGCTTCACTCGAAGGGATTGGGTAGTGTAGGCTTTGAGTTGAGCATCACTTGGAAATGTGTTTCCTTAGTTTTACCTCGACCCCCTTTAACATTACGGTGTTTCATATGACTCAAGAAAGGAAAAATGAAACTACAAAAACAAAAGTCTTCACACTTCATAATCCTCGCATGAATATCCAAGTCTTCAAGGTCACACCAATTTCCTCATTTTCAAAGTCTTCAAGAAAACCAAAGTCTTGAACTGAAGACATACATCTTTAGGGGTCGACTTTCTTCATAAATATCAAACTCTTCATAGACCTATAGTACATGTGTAAACTCACAAACACATTAGTCCCTTAACATATAAGTATTCAATACACAAAAATCAGTAAGGGGCACTAGATGCACTTACAATCTCCCCCTTTTTGGTGATTGATGACAAACATGTTAAATTTTCAACGGGGATAAACATATGAAGTGTAACAACTGATATTGAGGAATTTGATTGCAAGATACAGAAGAACTCCCCCTGAAGATGTGCATGTTTGAGGATTTTGCTTGAGTAGCAAATGCACATTGTAGAGTAATATCATGGAGATCTCCCCCTATATCTTGTAATTCATACACGCAATTAACATATGATATGAAGAATTTGAAATGCATGATGAAATATGGTGTCTGATGAAAATCAACATGTGTGCATTAAGGTACTGAGGAAATAAGCATGCAGAAAGCAGTTCAAAAAGTGTCAGACCACCATCGGACTTAAGTTTACAACACATCAGAGCAAACACCTCAGAAGAGCAAGAGTTGTAATTCAACAAAAATATAGCCCATATAAGAGACCCGCTTGAAGACTAACTCAAATTTCTCCCCCTTTGTCATCAAATGACCAAAAGGGACGAAAGATGAGGACTAACGCCCCTAAAGAATATCATCATGATGTTGATGGAGGAGCGCCGGCGTTGTTGGGGTCGTCTGTTGATGTAGGGCCTCCCGTAGTGTCGTCCAAATCTTCAGCTTCATTTGTCGCGCACGATGAAGAAAATGAACTTGTGACCAGCTGAGGAACTTTGACCTTCTTTAATTTCTTCGAAGGTGGATGAGACCAGTCAAAGTCCTGTTGGAATTCCATCTCCTTGAGTTCTTTAGCACTGAAGTGATGTGAAAGAATAGCCCAAGTGTGATCGAAGATTTCATGTGCATAGTAGTGATTCTTCTTCACGGTGTTCTGTGTGACAGTCATGTTCTGAAGAATTGCAACAAACTGGCGCTTAACGCACTTGTGATTGCGATCAACCTTCTGATGAAGACTTGGGAGAAGCTCACGGTTAGTCGTCACTCACAGAACAGTTGCTTGAGGAATTTTCTTTGAAGCATTTTCAGCAGTGTCTTGGGTTGCAGAATCATCATTGGTAGAATAAGATGAAGCTTTGCGAATCTGGCCATCCAAAGGATGAGTACCTTCATCAATGATAGCAGCTTTGCCCTTTCCGTCAACTGAGGAAATGGTCCGTTTGTGGACTTCAACAGGAGGCAAATAGCTGAGATGATTCTGAAAGTCAGACTTGTATGCAATTGAATACCTTGTTCTGATGAATCTCATAATCCAGGGAGCATAAGGCTTCAACTCAAAAGGTGACAGTGCAACATTCGCCAAAGTCCTCATGAAGAAATCGTGATAGTTGATGGGAATCCCATGCATGATATTGAACAGCAGATTCTTCATGATGCCAACAACGTCTTCTTCTTCAGAGTTGTGGCTCTTAACTGGACCGAGGGTTTTGGTGAGTATGCGGTAGATGGTCCTTGGCACATAAAGCAAATCCTTCACAAGGAAGATTGTTCTTGGAGATTGGCCAGCCTTCAAAGGCTTCATCAGCACTTGCATCATATGATTTTGAAGTTCAGGTTCATCATAGATGTTTCTTGCGCCGTCAGCACAAGGGTGAACTGGGATAGCATGAAGCAATTCAGATACTGGTGTTTTGTAGTGAGTATTTTCAGACATCCAGTCCAGCACCCATGAATTCACATCATTCACATCACCAGTCAGATGCAAGGTGGCATAGAACTGAAGAATGAGTTCTTCATTCCAGTCACAGATGTTAGAGCAGAAACTCAGAAACCCCGCTTCGTGAAGTAAATTCAGCACAGGCTCAAAGCAAGGGATGGACTCCATGTCAACATGAGGAATTTTACGATGCTCAAATACCTTGACCTTGTCGAATAGCAGTGAAGAATAGAAATTCATCTGAGTTTCTGTCCAGAAATGCTTGCGATGAAGTCTTGCTGAGTCATAAGGGTTGAATTCAATGAAGAATTGATGTTCAGCAAAGAAATCATCAGCCTTGACTTTCTACTTTGTTGCATGAGGGTTCTTCTGCTTGGGCTGAAGATTTACAAAAGATGATTTTGCAGCCTCTTGATGCAAAACTTCTTGAGCTGCTGCCTGAGGAATTGAAGCTTCAGGTTCTTCAGCAACGGTTGGTCTTTCAATTTCTTTAGTTGTTGCAGCTGGAGCTCCTTCAGGAAAGGACATAAGTGGAGTGTGAAGTTCTTCAGAGCCCGTGTGAATTTCTTCAATTTGAGCAGGGGACTAAGAAACTTGTTGTAGTGGTGTGGTCAATGGTGAATTTGGCTGAATCTTCTCCAAATAATCATCGTTGAGCACTGGAGTTGTAGATCCAATATCTACATGTTCATCTTCTTCCATTTCCTCAATGTCGGCCTCTTCAGCAGTGAACTGAGGAATGGGCGATGATACCAGAGAGGTTGAAGGGATTGCTTTCGCTTCAATCTCATCATCCAATTGTTCTGAGGAAGCAGCAGAGGGATTTTATTCAGCAGTGTCATAGGGAATGTCATAATCCTCACCAAAGGGAACAATCTCATTTGATGGCACAACAGAAATAGGAACAACATCAACGGGGTGGGTGACAGAGGTTGACAAATTCCTCACTTTCTTGGGAGCTGAGAATTCTGCGGCTGATGATGCTTTCCTTTTCTTCACGGCTGCCTTCTGTGCAGCCTTTGTCTTCTTCACTTCTGATGCAGAAGGAAGATTGATGTTCTTCACAGGTGAAGACTATACAACAGGTGTAGATGACACAGGTTCAGTTTCTTCAGGCACGACTGTTGCTGTCGCCCGGGCATTCTCAGTTTCTTTAGACGCTGCTGCAGATTCTTCAGCAGGCCTGGGTTGTTCTTCAGGCGCAACATTGGAAGTTGCCCTGGCAGTTTCTTCAGCTGCTGTAATTTCTTCATCAGCCCTGGTATGTTAAGTTTCTTTAGCTGTGATATTTTCAGCTACGCTTTCAGTTTCCTCAGCAAGATGGATTTCTTCTTGTGAGGAACTTTCACCAAGCTTGAGTGACTTGGGCAGATTGACGAATCTGACTTTGGCACCTAGCCAATTAGCACGGTATCTGACAAATTCATCACTGAGGCCTTTGATTTCAGTTTGCAGTTTCACAAGGTCCTTAGGAGACATGTTTAGAACATTTTTCTTCAAGAAGCGCTCCTTCTTGTACTGATCTTTCTTGTCCTTCCTAGCTTGTTCAAACTTCCATTTTTCTTCACCAATGAAAGCAGCCAACATGTGACTTTGACCAGGAGTGAGGTTCATGTCAGGGAGAGGTGTATTGGGATCTTTGTGCCAAATATCAATGTAATCAAGGATCTTCTTTGGATCCAGCATGAGAGGCACAAAACTGCCTTGGATCTAGCGGCCTTCGTCTGCCTGTCCCTGATGATTTCAGCAAGTTCTTCATTATTAGCTTCATCGTCATCAGACGGAACTTGAATAGCCACTTTCTTCTGAGGACTTGGCCTCTTTCCACACTCATCAGTGGTCTTCACTTTCAGCAAGGTTGGACCGGGTGAAGATTATGGTGGAGCTGAGGAACTTGCAGAGGCTCCTGAAGCAATTGAGAACCCTACAATCCGTTGACATGTTGCAAGGTGCACATGGGTTGAGGACTTTGCAGCAGCAGCTGAGGAATGTGCCGCAACAAATGGAATTGATGCGGCCCTTGAGGAAGTTGCCTGAGGAATGTGTCCTGAAGGCTTTGAGGAAATTGGCCTTGATGGCATTGATGTTGAGGAATTTGGCTTGACGGCCAATTTCTTCAACATAGCCTTCTTAGGCTTGCTGGCAGAGGCTTTAGCAGCAGAGGCAACAACAGCAGAGTCTTTATTGAATTTCTTTACTGCTTCCCTGGCTGCATGTTGAAGCTTTGCTTGGCGCTTGGCCCATTCCTTTGGAAATTCCTCACCACGTCTGATGCTTGAGGGATTTGCAACTTGGCTTGGAGCCAATGGAGGTATTATGCAAGGAGGGTTTAGTGCGAATTTCTTCTTGTACTTTGGAGTAACATAGCGGTATTCCCTCCATTCCTTTGCCCATCTCCTCTCAATCCACTGAATGCGCACTTTACGCTGATTCTTGTTCTCTTTGCCATAAGTTTCTTCATCAGGAGTGCAATATTCAGCATATATATCTTCAGGGATTTCAAAGGCAGTGTTTGTCTCAGGTCTCTTGTCTCCCTTCTGTGGTCTGTTGCCTTCAGCCATTTTCCTCACTTGAGGATTTTGAACAACTGACGTTTCTGAGGAAGTATATAACTTTTCTTCAAGGAATGCTGCAAATGAGTTAAGTTGATGAGAACCTAGAGATTCAGCAGTAGACATTTTGTACGTGTGAACAGGGTATAGGTGCGAAGAATTTGGAGAGGTCATATGCGTTCTCAGAAGTTTTTCAAAAGTATGAAGTTTGAGGAATTTGACGATGGGAGTCTTGAAGAATTTCACTAAGCGTTCTTGCTTTAGGTTCCAGAGTTGTATAGATCAGAAATCCACACAATTGAGGAATCATGAAGAAAAACACAACTTAGAGAAGCAAATCAAGGACATATCGACTTGGGTGTTTAGGTAGTGGAAAGTTGAAGAATAAACACCTTTTGAAGAATTGTGTAAAACATGAGAATAAAGGAAAGGTAGTAAAATTAGATTTTGATTACCCTTGGTGAAGAACACGACGAACTAGATGTACTTTGGAGAAGCTCGTCAGTCCAGATCTCTCACGCCCTAACTTGGTAGAGGGAGACAACTACGGTGGCGGCGGAGTGAAGATTTCCGCTGCCGGCACGAGTACGATGACGAGGAGGTCGAGGCAGCGAAGCTACTTCCTCACCAGCGTCGATGGAGAGTAGCGGCGGCGCTAGGTCTGAGAGCTCGAGCGAGCTGGTGGTCGAGCGAAGTAAATGAGGTGAGGTGAAAGGGGAGGGGTATTTATAGCCACTGTGAAAAACCGCTCATCCGAAGAAATTAGACGAACGTGCCCCTGCCCTTTGCTATCCTAGCGACATGTGTCAGCCATGTTCTGAGGAGTAAAGATAGTGGAGATCGTGGGAGAGTTATTTATTCCATCATGGGATGCGGAACAGTTTGAGCAGCAAAAGCCGAAAATTTTGGATAAGAAAATTATAACGTTGCGTTCACAAATTCCTCAGCTGTCAAGGACACAGTGAAGATTTTGAACGGGTATCAAATAGAACGCATATGAAGAATTTGTGAATAGACTGGATTGAGTTAAGCATTGAGGGGGAAAGGGTCCGATCACATTCACTTAGAGGAAAAATCAACTTGAAGAATTTGCAATAAGTGAATGCTATAAAGGACATAAAACTAGAAAAGTTGAAGAAATTGCAAATTTTTGAGGAATTTGAAAATTCGAAGAATTTGCAAATTTGAAGAAAAACTCAAATTTCAACATTGGTTGGTGGCGTGACCCACCGTATAAGAATGATAATTTCAGACACCGCGTACAATTGTCGTAGGGCTCTGAGAATCAATTTCTTCGTTAATTTCTTCACACTTAGAGGGTTAGTATTCATTGATTGAATAAAAACGTTACTTCGTGTGTTGTGCATCAAAGTCATCAATTTTTCATAAGTGTTAGGATGTGTGTCCTTTCAAAGAACATTCGAAGATTCTAAGATATTTAGCTCACACCGCAACTTGCAAAATCTCTTTTCATCCAAGGGCTGAGTGAAGATATCTGCCAGCTGTTCTTCAGTCTTCACGTGGTAGATGGAGATGTCACCCTTGAACACATGATCACGAAGAAAATGATGACGGATCTGGATATGCTTTGTCTTCGAGTGCTGAACTAGGTTATGAGCAATCTTGATGGCACTCTCATTGTCACAATAGAGTGGCACATTTTTCATGTTGACGCCATAGTCCTTGAGGGTTTGCTTCATCCACAACAATTGAGCACAGCATAAACCTGCAGCAATGTACTCAGCTTCAGCAATAGAGAATGATACACAGTTCTGCTTCTTCGAGGACCAACATACTAAGGATCATCCGAGGAACATATACTTCTTCCTCAAGCTTACCATTGAGGAATGCACTTTTCACATCAATTTGATATAAGATGATATTATGATGGTTAGCATAAGCAAGTAATATGTGAATAGCTTCAAATCTAGCAACAGGAGAAAAAGTTTCATCGAAGTCAATTCCTTCAACCCGTGTGTAGCCTTGAGCTACGAGACAAGCCTTATTCCTCACCACAAGGCCGTTTTCATCTTGCTTGTTGCGATAGATCCACTTGGTGCCGATGATATTGTGCTTCCGAGGATCTGGTCGATTTACGAGTTCCCACTCATGGTGGAGCTCGAATTGATACAATTCCTCTTGCATAGCTTGAATCCAGTTAGGTTCCAGAAATGCCTCATCAACTTTGGTGGGCTCTGTGATAGAGACAAAAGCAAAGTGCCCACAAAATTTAGATAAGTGTGAAGCTCTTGAGCATGTGAGAGGACCTGGTGCATTGATGTCGTCGATGTTTTTCTCAATTTGCACTTCTTTTGCCACTCGAGGATGAGCTGGTTGACGACTTTGGTCTAGCTGAGCACTTTCTTCAGCCGCGGTTTCTTAAGGAGCACCAGAATGATTTTCTTCATTGTCACGAATGACTTCTTCAGTAGATTCTTCAGTGGGGATGATATCTTCAGTAACTTTGAACTTAATGGATTCCTCAGGAGGTATTTCACCTGTCACAGGAGGCGGGTGCTCTCTTTGCGAGCCATTAGTTTCATCGAACCGCACATCTACAGTCTCAACAATCTTGTGAAGATCCTGGTAAAAAACAATCTTGTGAAGATGATTGATGAAGTTTCTGTAGGTGTGCGAGTCCTTTCCGTAACCAAGCATAAAACCTTCATGTGCTTTCGGTGCAAATTTGGAATTGTGATGAGGATCTCTAACCCATCATTTGGCACCGAAGACTTTGAGATAACTCACATTGGGTGTCTTGTCAGTGAGGAGTTCGTATGAGGTTTTCTTGAGGAGTTTGTGGAGATAAACCCTGTTGATGATGTGGCACGCAGTGTTGATAGCCTCAGGCCAGAAACGGAGAGGCGTCTTGTATTCATCAAGCATAGTGCGAGGCATCTCAACAAGAGTCCTGTTCTTGCGCTCCACAATGCCGTTCTGCTGAGGAGTGTAAGGGGCTGATAGCTCATGAGTAATACCAAGTTCATCAAGATAGTCATCAAGACCAGTCTTCTTGAACTCGGTCCCATTGTCACTCCGGATATGCTTGATCTTCACACCGAAATTCGTCGAGGCCCTTGAGGAAAATCGCTTGAAGATTTCCTGCACTTCATGCTTAAATTTGATGATATGCACCCATGTATAACGAGACTAGTCATCAATAATGACAAAGCCGTAAAGGGATGCTACATTTGTGAATGACGAGTAATGTGTAGGGCCGAAGAGGTCCATGTGAAGCAATTCAAAAGGACGAGTGGTAGTCATGATAGTCTTCAAGGGATGCTTTGCTTTGGTCATCTTTCCAGCTTTGCAAGCCCCACAAAGATGATCTTTAAGGAATTTGACACCCTCAATTCCAAGGATGTGCTTCTTCTTCACAAGTGTGTGTATGTTCCTCATGCCAGCATGACCGAGTCGTTGATGCCATAGCCATCCTCCTGAAGCTTTTGCAAGTAGACATGTGGCAGGCTATGGTCCTGTAGAGAAATCAACAATATACAAGTCTCCTCTCCTAAAGCCTTCGAAGACTTTGGATCTGTCAGATTCCATGATAACAACACAGTTGTATTTGCCAAAGACAACAAGCATATCGATATCACAAAGCATTGATATGGACATGAGGTTGAATCCAAGAGACTCGACAAGCATGACTTTGTCCATGTGTCGATCTTTTGAGATTGCAACCTTACCTAGACCCAATACCTTGCTTTTTTTCCTTTGTCAGCGTAGGTGATATGCTTCAGGTGATATGGAGATAAAGCAGAGTCCATCAATAGGTTCTTGTCACCGGTCATGTAATTAGTAAATCCACTATTGAGGACCCACTCAGTAGCTTTGAGAGAGTCATCATGTAGAAGAATTAGTGCATCTTACAAATCATATGCTTCATAGTGAAGAATATGACATCAATTTTATCAGAATGAATTTCATCAATAAGAGCAATATATGAATAATGAGGATGTGAGAAATGAATGAATCATTTCTACATGATTAACTTGCATCCTATCAAGCAATCTCAGGTCTGCAGCAAATTCTTTGGACGATTAAGTTCGTCTGGAGACCTGACCTTGCATAAGAGATTAGTTCTTTTTCTTTACCACCCACATCTAGAGGAGTGGCAAAGAGTTCATTATTCTACGAGCACCAATTGAGAATGGTGGCATTGAAGCCAGTGCATTCACAGGTGAGGGGTTAGAGTATGAATATGAGTAAGCAGAGAAATTCTCCAAGGACTTCTAAACATAACGATTTGAAGAATAATGCACATATTCATAATCCTTATTCTTTCCCTGCAAAACAGACGCATTAGCACGATGATGTTCATATGAGGAATTTTATCCACTTGAGGAATTTGGTCCATATGAGGACTAGAATCCATATGAAGATTTTGATCCATATGAAGAATTTGATCAGGGGTTCCTGTTCTTCACAGGTGGTGTCATGAGGACATTCACTTGAAGATTTTCAAGGTGCCTCTTCGGGACCCAGATTTTCTTCATAGGGGGCCATTCCTTCAGTTAGTTCCAACATATCTAGCAAATACTTCACCATTCTGATTTTTAAACAGTTTATAGTTCGAGTCAAATGACTCATCAAAAGAATATGAAGATTCACAAGTAAAGCCAGATAAGGTAGATGGATCTACTGGAGGTCCTTTTGCAGCAACCCATGAGGTTTTGGGATACTGCTCGGGTTTCTAGTAGGTCCCATCAAGATTGAGTTTTCGCTCAAAGGAAATACCCTTTTTCCTAGGGTTCCTGTTCAGAATCTACTTTTAAGCACGTCACAAAGAGTTTGATGACCTTCAAGGCTTTTGTACATGCCTGTCACATACAACTCCTTCAACCCAACATTTTTGTTAGTAGCATCGGTGGTTTCCTTGGTTGAGGAAATTGTCACCACAGAAATAGTTGAAGAATTTGCAGCAATAGAAGCATTTGAACTTTCAGGTGAAGAATTAGTAGTTTCACGTTCAATGCATTTCAGACATGGTGGAATGAATTCTTCCTGAGCGGAACTAATCTGTTGAGCAAGTAATGAATCATTTTCCTTCTAAAGATCTTCATAACTCACCCTAAGCTTTTCAAGATCTTGCTTTCTTTGAAGAAATTCATAAGAAAGTTTCTCATGATCAGTTGGGAGAGTGTTATGAAGATCCTGATGGTTAATAAACTTGGACTGAAGGCTTTGAAGATTGCCAGTCAAGATTTTAGATCGATCCAATTCTTCACCCTACAGGTCATCACTTCTTTCTAGCAGATTTTGAACTTTATCAAAAGCTTTTTGTTGTTATATGGCAATCTTAGCAAACTTGGAATAGCTAGGTTTGAGGTTTTCATCAGATTCATCTTCACTAGAATCAGAGGAGGGGCGATTGAGTACCTTGGCACCTTTTGCCATGAAGCAATAGGTGGGAGCGTAGTCATTGTTGTCATCGTCGGCAGTGTTGGGAAAGTCATTTTCCTTAGTGTTGAAGATGGATTTGCTGACGAATGCGGTAGTGAGAGCTAGGCTCGCCACACCAGAGTCTGATTCCTCAAATTCCTCCTCCTCCTCATTTTCTTCAGATTCAGCTAAGTCCATTTCCTTGCCAATGAATGCCCGAGATTTCTTGGAACTGCTCTTCTTGTTGGAGGAAGAATTTGAAGATTTTGATGATGAGGACTTCGAAGATTTCTACTTTTTCTTTGACTCATCTGAGTTGTAATCCTTGTATTTCTTCTTCTTTGATTCCTTTGCCCACTGAGGACAATCGGTGATAAAGTGACCAAGTTTCTTGCATTTGTGGCAAGTCCTCTTCTTGGAATTGCGAGATGAGGAATCAGATCTCACATCATCACCTCTTGAAGATCTTCCAAACAGACCACGTCTTGAGAACTTCTGTAATTTCCTCACGAGCATTGCTAGATCCTGGGTTAGTTCTTTAGGATTGCCAAGGCTGCTATCAGAATCTTCTCCTTCAGATGAGGAAACTATTGGGGAACGTAGTATTTAAAAAAATCCTACGATCACGCAAGATCTATCTAGGAGAAGAATAGCAACGAGCGGGGACAGTGTGTCCACATACCCTCGTAGACCGAAAGCGGAAGCATTTGGCAACGCGGTTGATGTAGTCGAACGTCTTCGTGATCCGACCGATCCAAGCACCGAACATACAGCACCTCCGCGTTCAACACACGTTCAGCTCGATGACATCCCATGAACTCTTGATCCAGTTGAGGTCCGGGGAGAGTTCCGCCAGCACAATGGCGTGGTGACGGTGATGATGAAGTTACTGGCGTAGGGCTTCGCCTAAGCACTATGATGATATGACCGAGGTGTGTAACTGTGGAGGGGGCATCGCACACGGCTAAGAAATCAACTTGTGTCTATGCAGTGCCCCCTCCCCATGTATATAAAGGACGGAGGGAGGAGGAGGGCCGGCCACAAGGGGCATGCCCAAGGGGTGGAATCCTACTCCTAGTAGGAGTAGGTTCCTCCCTTTCCTAGTCCTAGTAGGAGAAAGAAGGGAAGGAGGAAGAGGGGACAAGGAAAGAGGGGGGCGTCGCCCCTTCCTAGTCCAATTCGGACCAGCCCATGGGGGGGCGCAGCCACCCCTTGAGGCCCTTCTATCCTTTCTCGTATGGCCCATTAAGGCCCACTACTTCCCCCGGCAAATTCCCGTAACTCTCCGGTACTCCGAAAAATACCCGGATCACTCGGAACCTTTCCGATGTCCGAATATAGCCTTGCAATATATGAATATTTACCTCTCGACCATTTCGAGACTCCTCGTCATGTCCGTGATCTCATCTGGGACTCTCCACAAACTTCGGTCATCAAATCATATAACTCATAATACAAATCATCATTGAACGTTAAGCGTGCGGACCCTACGGGTTCAAGAACTATGTAGACATGACCGAGACACATCTCCGGTCAGTAACCAATAGCGGAACCTAGATGCTCATATTGGCTCCTACATATTCTACGAAGATCTTTATCGGTCAAACCGCATAACAACACACGTTATTCCCTTTGTCATCGGTATGTTACTTGCCCGAGATTCGATCGGCGGTATCATCATACCTAGTTCAATCTCGTTATCGGCAAGTCTCTTTACTCGTTCCATAATACATCATCTCGTGACTAACTCATTAGTCATTTTCTTGCAAGGCTTCTTATGATGTGTATTATCGAGAGGGCCCAAAGATACCTCTCCGACATTCGGAGTGACAAATCCTATTCTTGATCTATGCCAACACCACAAACACTTTCGGAAACACATGTAGAGCATCCTTATAATCACCCAGTTACGTTGTGACATTTGATAGCACACAAGGTGTTCCTCTAGTATTCGGGAGTTGCATAATCTCATAGTTAGAGGAACATGTATAAGTCATGAAGAAAGCAATAGCAGTAAAACTAAACGATCATAGCGCTAAGCTAACGGATGGGTCTTGCCCATCACATCATTCTCTAATGATGTGATCCCGTTCATCAAATGACAACACATGTCTATGGTTAGGAAACATAACCATCTTTGATCAATGAGCTAGTCAAGTAGAGGCATACTAGGGACACTCTGTTTTGTCTATGTATTCACACATGTACTAAGTTTCCGGTTAATACAATCTAGCATGAATAATAAACGTTTATCATGATATAAGGAAATATAAATAACAACTTTATTATTAACTCTAGGGCATATTTCCTTCAGAAACTACCTTGGCCTTCAGTGCACGTGATCTACCATATCTTGGACCGTAGAGATCTCTCTTTTCAGCTTGTTGGAACTCAGAGTGTTCAACCTCTCTAGGATATCAGCTGGATCAGGTGACTTGTAGTCTCCACGCCCTTGAATCATCAGTGCCAGAGTGCCGAATGAGGAATCAAGTATCTCAACAGTTTCTTCACCACTTCGTGGTCAGTGATGTCTGTGGCACCAAGTGCTTGAAGCTCATTTGAGATGTCAGTGAGGCGATCGAAGGCTTGCTGAACATTTTTGTTGTCGAGTCTTTTGAAGCGGTTGAAGAGGTTGCGAAGAACATTAACTCGAGAGTCACGTTAGTTCAGACTCCCTCGTTGACCTTAGACAGCCTGTCCCAGATAAGCTTTGTTGTCTCCAAAGCACTCACTCTACCATACCGCCCTTTGTTCAGATGGCCACATATGATATTCTTCGCTTGAGGGTCGAGTTGCTTGAATCTCTTCACATAAACAGCGTTCACCGCAGGTGAGATGGATGGAACACCAGTTTCCACAACATACCAAAGATCGTTGTCAATTTCCTCAAGATGCATGCGCATCTTGTTCTTCTAGTAGGGGTAGTTTGTCTCATCGAAGGTAGGACACCCAGCCGAGACTTTGACCATGCATGTAATTGACATAACTAAAACTCCAGGTGGTTAAACCAAAATCACACAGAACAAGGGAGTACCTTGCTCTGATACCAATTGAAAGTGCGTTATCTCGACTAGAGGGGGTGAATAGGTGATTTTTACAAATTCGTCACTGAGGAATTTCCTAAACAACGAACTACTAGCAGCAGAATAGATACTCTAGTGCATGCACAACAAAATAGTAGCATGGTCATCATGATGAAATGAAAGCAAACACAGAGCATAAGTAGCGTGTAAACAGGCTAAGTAGGGTGAAGACTGAAGACTGAAGAAATAGGGTTGAGGAAATTGAGAAAGTCTTCAGTCAAAGTCTTCAAACAATATAGATCAAGTTCATCAACACATGAATGAGTAAATGGAAGGGGTTGAGGCAATAGAACCAGTAGGCTTGGTAAATCAATGATTTGTTAGACCAGTTCCAACTGTTGTGACAGTTATACGTCTGGTTGGGGAGGCTAGGTATTCAAACCTGAGGACAACAGTCCCGGACACCCAGTCCTGGACACACAGTCCAAGACATCTAGTCCTCACCGTATTCCCCTTGAGCTAAGGTCACACAGACCTTGCCCAATCACTCATGTAAGTCTTCACAGGTGACTTCCAAACCTTTACAGACTTGGTCACCCGACGATCCACAATTCCTCTTGGATGCTCTACACCATTGACGCCTAACCGTCTGGAAGATCATAGTCTTCAAAGGTAACAAGCGACTGTTCCACAGAGGAACACCCTCTTTAGTGATGCTCAATCACTTTGGGTTTTAGGTGTTGGGGTTTTGGGTTTTTCCTCACTTAATGATTTTCGCTCAAAGTCCTCGGAGGATGGGTTGCTCTAATGACAAGTGTTAGTTTCTCTCGGAGCAGCCAACCAACTAGTGGTTGTAGGGGGAAGATATTTATAGCCTAGGGAGTAGTCCGACATGATAAGACATAAATGCCCTTTAATGATATGACCGTTAGGTGGATAGGATATTTTGGGATAGGTGCGCATAGCACAACAATGGTCGGTGATTGCTCTCTGACTATAGCGCCAGAAAAGCTCCTGTCTGCTAGGACTACGCCGGTATTTCCCCAAAGAGGAAGGGATGATGTAGCACAACGACGGTAGGAATTTCCCTCAGTGATGAAACCAAGGTTATTGAACCAGTAGGAGAACCAAGCAACACAACGTAAACAACACCTGCACACAAATAACAACACCTCACAACCCGACATGTTAAAGGGGTTGTCAATCCCTTTCGGGTAACGATGCTAAAAATATGAAATAGATTGGAATAATAGATTGTAAATAAAATAAAATATAGCAAAGTGTTTTTGTATTTTTGGTTTAATAGATCTGAATAAAAATGCAAAGGAAAAGTAGATCGTAAGAAAATATATGAGAAAGAAGACCCCGGGGGCCGTAGGTTTCACTAGCGGCTTCTCTCGAAAAAGATAGCAAGTGGTGGGTAAACAAATTACAATTGGGCAATTTATAGAATCTTAAATAATTATGACGATATCCAGGAAATGACAATTACATAGGCATCATGTCCAAGATTAGTAGACCGACTCCTGCCTTCATCCACTACTATTACTCCACACATCGACCGATATCCACTGTAACATCCCAAATTTTCAATTTGGAATGTTATACATAGATCATATTGCATATCATTATTTTATCGCATTTGTGTGTTGCGAACCTCGAAATTCTAAGCAACTCAAGGACCCACGGAGAGAGTTGGGGATTTTACCATTTTCGTATTTGAGTTTTTCTCAAATACCGTTACGAGGATCACTTTGGTTTTAATTATTTTTCTCTCCGAAAAATATTTCTTAATAAAATATATGAGCGGAGATAATATGACTTCTCCAAAATAAAAGAAATATTGGAGGAAAAATATTAAAATCACTTTCGGTATTTTTATTCGGATTTATTTGCAATTTTATTTGCATAGGGAAAATGCGTGTTTTTCAAAGTTGCATTTAGGTCCGGGAAAAATGTTCACTTTGTCCTAATTTTTATTAGAGGACGGTGAAAATTTATTTCGGAATTTTTCGAGTCTGTTTAGTATTTCTTTCGCCCGTTTTACTGCGTCAGGACTGTTTATAAAAAAAAGTGAACCGACCTACCGGGCCGTGTCCGGTTATGACTCTGCCCAGTCGGCCTTTAAAGCCCGAGAGCCACCAGCCCCGCAGCCCACCTCGTGCCACCCCAAACCCTAGCCCGATCCAAGCTGTCGCCGCCGCCAGCTCCCGCCGCCGCCGAGCCGCCGCACCACCGCACCGCCCTGCCACCGCGTCGCCGCCAGCCCACCGCCCCACCAGAGTCAGCCGCCACCGGTCCCGCCGCCGCCAAAGGTAGCCGCCGTCACCGCTGCTGGTTTTCCAGAGAAAAGCGATCGTTTTTTTAAACCCTAGATCCATTTTTTTAGTTCGGTTCGTTCGGTTTTTCTCGGTTTAGTTAAATAGCAGACGTTCGTCCGTATGTTCGTTTTAACGAACGTTTATCGCCCGTTAGTCACAGACAACGAACGTTCGTTCGCTAGCCTGTTCGTCAGTTTTTCTTTTTCAGGGTTTTTCCGCGATTATTTTCGATCGCGATTTCTGCCCTGATCTTCTTTTTAGTTTTTCTTTTCGCTCGTAAGTCGGAATCAGGCGATTCAAGCGCCTAGATTTTCGTCTCGAAGCCCTGTTTCCATTTAACCAACTTGAACAAGGTTTTGGTACTGTAAAATTTTACTTTAGTTCAGCCTAGTAAATGGATCTTATTTCTTTCGCAGTTTGAGTTTGTTGCTCCGTTTGATTTGATTGTTTTTGAAAACCAGAGTTCTTCAGTTGAACTTTCTGGTTAGATCTTCTTATTTAGAGTTTTTCCTGTGCATCTTTGCTTGGTTGCTTAAGTATGCTATTGTTTGCTTGCGATAGAATTCTCGGAGTGCGAAGCATGCTACTACGAGTCCCTAGGTTTTGCGAATCATCAGCAAGGCAAGTAACACTTTGACCATACCCTTTATTACCCAGTTTTTATGCATTAGATCGAACCCTCACACGTTGCATGAGTAGGATCTCTTAACTTGTGGGTCTGGGAATTAGATTGAGGTAGAACCTATTACCTGCATTATTTTCAAACCCTTGGGAGTTACTTCTACGTTATGCTTAGGTTGCCATGCTATGCTCGTAGACGTGGATTGAGTTTGAGAGTATCCATGACAGATGTGAGATTGTTAATTAATGGTTCAACTTAAGGTGGCTACTTTAATACACATCTCGGTGGATTGGTTGCAGGGCACCTGGAGAATCCAGTGTTGTCCTAGGAAATCCCGGGGTTACCGTGTGATTTTTCCTATGGAATTCCACCCAGGCTCAAAGGGATCATAAAACTATTCATGCTAGAAACTTCCGTGTGCAGCCACAATGCCATTATGGGCTCTGGCATAGTTGAGTATGTTGTGTGAGCTCTTTCGTGGTGGACTAGCAGATGTAGGGGAAAGTAGGTGTACCGGTCCACTTGGGGTAAAGAGTAAATGCTTCTGAAAGACTGTGTCTCGGTCATCCGTTTCTCAAACACCATGCCGTGCGAGAAATCCAATGGAGGAGGTCGATTCTTGTGGGGAAAAGTGCGCAAACCTCTGGAGAGTGTACAAACTAATCATGATTAGCCGTGTCCCCGGTTATGGACATCTTGAGTATCTAGTACTTGAATTATTGGTTGATCTCATCACTCTAAAAACTAATTTGCTGGGTTAATGATGACTACGTTAATTGGGATCGAGTTCGAGGAACCTTCTCAATGATGTTTCAACTACCATGATAGTTAAAATAAAAGTTATTCCTTTGTTGTAGGGAAATATTGGCTTTATGCAAAAACTTTAACCTTAGAGCCTCCACCAGCCATATATACATGTAGTGTTAGCCTTATTACTGTTACTTGCTCTACTGTGTTATCTTGCCAGCATATTCCATGTGCTGACCCGTTTCGGGCTACAATATGTTACATTGCAGACTTTTCAGAAGAAGAGTAAGGTGCGCTAGGTCGTTTGTCATGCACTCAGCTATGCCGTTGGATTTGATGGACTCACTTATCTTCCAAGCCTTCCGATGTTATCGTGTTAGATGGCCTTATGCCATATTATTTTGTAATAAGTTCTCTTTTGAGACATTCGATGTAATAAGTGTGTGATTTCCACTCTGTTATAAATCCTCAAGTATTGTGTGTGTCAGCATTACCGATCCAGGGATGACACTGAACACAGAGACTTCGGTCCATTCGGTTTGTGGTCGCTACATCCACCATGCATCTAATGTATTAATTTCATGAAAAAACGGAGTAATACATTAAGAACAATGACATGATGTAGACAAGATCCGCTTATCTATGGCGTTAAATATGGATCTCATCATTTTATCCTTAGTAGCAACGATACATACGTGTCGGTTCCCTTTTTGTCACTGGGATCAAGCACCGTAAGATCGAACCCACTACCGGGCACCTCTTCCCATTGCAAGATAAATAGAACAAGTTAGCCAAACAAAACCCAAATATCGGAGAAGTAATACGAGGCTATAAGAGATCATGCATATAAGAGATCAAAGAAACTCAAATACTTTCATGGATATAAAAAGATATATCTGATCATAAACTGAAAGTTCATCAGATCCCAACAAACACACCGCAAAAAGAGTTACATAATATGGATCTCCAAGAGACCATTGTATTGATAATCAAGAGAGAGAGGTAGCCATATAGCTAGTAACTACAGACCCGTAGGTCTACAAATAACTACTCACGCATCATTAGAGAGGCACCAATGGAGGTGGTGAACCCCATCAGAGATGGTGTCTAGATTGGATCTGGTGGTTCTGGACTCTGTGGTGGCTGGATGAATATTTCGTCGACTCCCCTAGGATTTCTAGAATATTGGGGTATTTGTAGAGCAAAGAGGCGGTGCGGGAGGCCATCGAGGTGGGCACAACCCACCTGGGTGCGTCAGGGGCCCTGGCGCGCCCTGGTGGGATGTGCCCCCCTCGGGGCACCCCCAAGTGCTACCTTGGCCCATTAGGTGTCTTCTGGCCCATAAAAATTCTCCAAAAGTTTCACGGTGTTTGGGCTCCGTTTGATATTGATTTCCTACGGTGTAAAAAACATGGAGAAAACATCAACTGGCACTTGGCACTATGTCAATAGGTTAGTACCAAAAAAATGATATAAAATGACTATAAATGATTGTAAAACATCCAAGAATGATAATATAACAGCATGGAACAATAAATAATTATAGATACATTGGAGACGTATCAGCATCCCCAAGCTTAACTCATGCTCGTCCTCGAGTAGGTTAGTGATAAAAAAAAGAATTTTTGATGTGGAATGTTGCCTATCATGTCATATCATATTCTTTTCTTTATAGCATGGACATTTGGACTTTTATATGGTTCAAAGCAATAGTCTAGTTTTGACATAATAATTTAGATACTCAAGCATATCAATAAGCAATCACGTCTTTCAAAATATCAATGCTAAAATAAGTTATCCCTAGCCCATTATGCTCTACCATTGATCCATTCATGAAACACATTCATATATTAGTTACACCCAATGCTCAAGTACGATCATAGTGTTTCCTAGTTGGTGCTTGTAAGAGAAGATGGAGACTCAAATTCAAAAGAAAAATTGCATAAGTAAAAGAAAGGCCCATCACAGAGGGAAGTTGGGATTTGTCGAGGTGCCATAGCTCAAAGCTTAAATTGAGAGATAAATTTTTTTTGGGAGGTATAAATTTCCCACCAACGAGAATGACTTGAGGTTCCCAACACTTTCCATGCTAGATATATCATAGGCGGTTCCCAAAGAGAAAATAAAGTTTATTCCTTTTCCACCAAACTTTGACAAGCCATGGCTAGCTGAATCCACGGTTGCCTTCCATACCAACACTTTCCAAGGAATTCATTATTTCACAACATCATGTAAATTTGTTTTTCATTTCGGGACTGGGCATCCCTAATACCTTTTCCTTACTCTCGTGCAATGAGAAGTGAATAAACACTCATCGTGAGAACAACACATCTAGCATGGAAAATATTGGCCACCCCTCGTCGTCTCGCGAGCGGTACGGGCATACAAAAGGGAAATTTATTTTGAAAATTAGAGATGGACATACAAATTTACTTAGTACAGCAAGGAAATACCACATATAGGTAGGTATGATGGACTCATGTGGCAAAACCGGGATAAAGGATTTTGGATGCACAAGTAGAGATCATACTTAGTGCAAAATGAAGGCTAGCAAAAGACTAGGAAGCGACCAACCATGAAACGAATAATCTCGTAAGCGAACATTCAACATAAATAACACCGAATAATGCACCACAAGTACGATATAATTTCATTGCATAATTATTAACTTCTGTGCTTGCATAGGGAATCACAAACTTTAACACTAATATTCTTACTAAAGCATACTTACTCATCAACATGGCTCACATATCATATCATCATATCTCAAAACTATTACAAGGAATCAAGTTTATTTTGTCCAATGATCTTCATGAAAGTTTTTATTATATCCTTCTTGGATATATATATCACTTTGATACTAATTTTCATGTGTTGCTTTTGATAATCTCAAACAAATATAAGTGAAGATCATGAGCATAACAAATTTTCTTCACTCTCTCAAAATAATATAAGTGAAGCAAGAGGGAATTTATTTAAAATTTTACTAACTCTCAAATAAATCTAAGTGAAGCAAGAGAGCATTTCTTCAAAAATACTAAGCACGCCGTTCTCAAAAATATATAAGTGAAGCACTACAGCAAGTCCATTGCTCCTAAAAATTTAAGTGGAGCATAGAGAGCAATTCTAACAAGTCATGATATAATTTTGGCTCTCTCAAATAAGTGTTTACAACAAGGGTTGATGACTTAAAAATCAAAACAAAATAATAAAAGACTCATATCATACAAGATGCTCCAAGCAAAACACATATCATGTGATGAATAAAAATATAGTTTCGAGTGAAATACCAATAGTTGTTGGAAGGAAGCGGGGATGCCACTCGGGGGCATCCCCAAGCTTAGTTGGTTGCTCATTTTTGGATAATAGCTTGGGATGCAGGGCATCCCCAAGCTTAGGCTCTTCCATCCTTCATTCATCCATCGTAAGATAACCCAAAACTTGAAAACTTCTATCACAGAAAACTCAACAAAGCCTTTGTGAGATCTGTTAGTATAAGAAAGCAAACCACTACTATCTGTATTGTATCAAACCAATTTATATTTTGTTTTTGTATTATATCTACTATATTACAACTTTTCTATGGCAAAACCTCATCAAAGAAAACCATAGAGCCCTCAAAATAAGCACACAACACAAAGAAAACAGAATGTGTCAAAACCAGAACAGTTTGTAGTAATCTGGAAGTTTCGAATACATCTGAAACTCGAAAAATCTTGAAAAAACAGGGTGTAATGCCCAGGATGGGACTATACCTCCTACGTGTCGAGGCACGACTTAAAGGTATAAGCCCATTCTGGAATGATCTCAAGTTTGGTATCTTTGCACGACTCATGTAAAAGAGGGATTAAATTGCAAAAGAAGATAGTTGGCTTACACTCGCCACTTCACACAATACATTACATAAGCAAAACATCATTCAAAACATCACAACCCATCTAAGGGTAAGATCCAAAAGACAAGATACCAAACATAACGTTAAACCACAGGTCTAGATCGAATCCTAGTAGAAACTTGTACTGATCGCCGAAAACGTCACAAGCAAATGGCCACTCTCTTCATCGAGCTCCAGGTGAAGTACTTGAACCAGCTCCTGCTTCAAACTCGGCTGAACCTGCATCTGGTGTTGTAGTATCTGTGAGCCACGAGGACTCAGCAATCCCATAACCATGGGTATCAAGACTAGCAAAGCTTTATGGGTAGGAAGAGGTAAAGTGGTGAGGTTGCAGCAGCGGCTAAGCAATATATGGTGGCTAACTTACGAGTACCAGAATAAGATGAGCATCTACGCAAACGGTCGCAAAAGGTGATCGCTAAAGATCCTGAACTACATACGAATCAAACATAACCCCACCGTGTTCTCTTCTCAAAGTGAAAAGAGACAGTCACGGTTACTCACGCGGTTGTGTGTTTTACTTCGGATCCTCTGTCAACTTTTCTACAACCGGACATTAACAAGTTCCAATCTGCCACATAACCGCGGGCACGGCTTTCGAAAGATCATAACCCTGCAGGGGTGTTCCAACTTAGCCCATCACAAGCTCTCACGATTAGCTGAAGCGATAATTATAATATCATCACTCCTTATCTTAGGGACAACCGATCAGGCTCGGCATCCCGGTGCACAAGACATTTCGACAATGGTAAAACAAGTCCAGCAAGACCTCCCGGCATGCCGACACCCTGATAGTAGCCGCGCGTATCTCGTCTCAGGCCACGTCCGGATAGGTGAGCCTACGGGAGTCAATCCTCGAGTTTCCCCGTGGTGACCCCGCAGTCTCCCCGTTTGGGACCAACACCATCAGCACTGGCCCCCCTGCTATATAGAAAGAATCCTCGGGTAGCGCTAACTCCCTATGCAATTTAATTAATTAATTAAGTTGTTATTATGAGCAAATTAAAACCAATGTTGGGCCTTGCTGGAGGAGTTTTATTCAAAGTCGAACTGTCAAGGGGTCCCCATCCACCCATCGTGTAAGGAACTCAAAATCAAGGAACATAATGCCGGTTTATCGGCACCTAAGGTGGCATGAGTGGAACAAAACACCGAGCAAAAGGCCAAGCCTTCCACCCATGCCCAGTATATAGGTGTGTTATTATATAATAATAGATATTGTGATATTCCAACAACAAGTTCCCTCCTGGAACAAACTTCATTTCACCTGCAACTAACAACGCTATAAGATGGGCTGAGCAAGCGGGTAACATAGCCAAACAATGGTTTTGCTAGGAAGGTGTCAAAGGTTAGAGGCTTCATGGCAACAAGGAGAGGCTGACATAAAAGATGGGTAGCGCGACATGTAACGATAGCATCGAGACAACTAAGCATGGCAATGGTAGTAAAGGTATCCAAGGGTATGATCATCTTGCCTGGGATTCCGCAAGGAAGAAGAACGGATCCATGAAGTAGACGGAGCAACAAGTCGAGCAAAACCTCACAACTCCGGAACGAAACCGAAGCTAACAACAGAAGCAACCGGAAAGAAGCAAACAACACGGTAAACACACAAGCATAAACATGGCATACGATGCACAAACAAGTATGATGCATGTCCGGTTTAATATGCATGACATGGCAAAGTGCACAAACAACATTACAAGTTAAGTGGAGCTCAATATGCAACGAGTTGCATATTGACGAAACACCACATTTTAATTATTTAGTTGACTCTCGTTTATTTACAAGACAAGATTAAATGTTTTTAACATGGCAAGAGGTGAAGCATAATAAAACTACACTATTTAGGCAATTTAAAAGAGGCCGGAGAACAACGACAATTCCGGAAGATCCCCATGAGCATGTTTAGTAATTTTAAGCAAACAACAATTCACACATTTAAATGTTGTTAACATGATGCGGATGACATGATCAAGTTTTATGCAATTTTTATTAAAAGTTAACATGAAGAAGATATGAAGAATATGTCACCGTGGTGGAAAGAAAAGGGTGCCACGGCAACGATCCGAAAATGATGCAACGCAACATCTCGGTTCCGGTAACTCGTTGAGAGTCCGGAGCAAAAGTAAGATGGCGTGAGCGAGTCGAACGAGATGAAAAGGTGGGGTGATCCCGTCACCGGGTTCCCACGAGTCGGCGACGAGGCAACCGAGGAGCATGACAAAGAAGATACGGGCACGGAGCACACAAGGGCAAACATTTCATACAACACAAGCATTCCACGGGTCGTCGTCTCGGGGTTATACCTTCGGAACGTTTGTTTCAGGGCGGTTCGAGGTCGTCGAGGGACGTAGTGGTAGTAGTGGAAGTAGTGGTACACGTTCGGAGAGGTACACGCGGTTCTTCGGCGACGGTAGTGGACGTAGACGTTCGCGTCTTGGTTCACGGCCGTCGTGCATGTTCCGTTTCGGAGAGGGAAGTAGTGGTACTTGACGCGTCATCTTGTGTAGTCGTACATGAGGGTCTTGGCAAACCGACGAGGTACTTGACGGTCTCGGTCTCGGCGACGTAGACGAACTTGACGGGCCCCATGTGTAGTCGTACTTGGCGAATCCGCGTAGTTGCACATGTCTTTGTGTTGTAGTCGAACTTGACATCGGAGAGGAACTTGACGTAGTCGAACTTGAAGGTCATCGGCGTACTTGGCGATTCCATGTAGTCGTACACATGGTGCAGTTGAACTTGGCACAATCCGAAGGCAACGGTTCTTAACGAACCGAATACGGTCTTGGAGCCACGGTCTTTGCAAACAACAGAAAGATGCAGCGCAAGAAGGTAGCGGGGCGATGCCCTCCTCGGATGGAGCTGGGGCATGAGAACCGTGGTGAGGACGAGGGACCAGCGGCCCTGGGGACGCGGCTGTTGGAGGACTGGATCTCGGTGCTGGAGAGGCGCGGAGGAGGGAGGCCTCGCGAGGCAGAGGAGGGAGGCGCGCGCTCGGTGCTGCGGGACGATGGACGAGGAGCCGACGAGGTCGGGGCGGGTCAGCTGCTCCTGGCGCGCGGGATGGAGGCAGCAGGAGGCAGCGACCCTGGAGGATGGACGGCGCGGCTCCTGGCCGCTGGGCTGCTCGAGGGCTGACGGCGAGGACAGACGAGGCAGGGCCTGGGCGCGCACTGGACGAGGAGGGGCGAGGCGCTGGCCTTGGCGCAGCTTCTGGCCGGGCCGCGGGAAGCCATGGCGAGGCGCTGGGGGCGCTCGAGAAGAGGGAGATGAGGGAGCTCGAGGGAATGGAGTACGGCGCACGGGCGACTGGAGGGAGATGAGGGAGCTCGAGGGGAGAGGTGCGGCGCACGGGAGGAACGAGAGGATGGGGTGCGGGTTCGGGGCGCTTAGGGTTAGCGATGGGTGAGAGGGATGGGCCGGCCTGGCCTAATGGGCCTGCGGTTGGAAAGCTGAGATGGCCTAGAGGCCAGCTGCTTTTCTTATTCTCTCCCTTTTAAACTGCTGTTGTTTTCCCATAAAAAAACAGGAAACAACAAAGAAGAAAGAAAAGGAAGGAGGTGTTAGAAATAGAGTTAGGGCATGGGTTAAATTTTCCCGGGCTCATAAAAAAATAAGCATGATCCAAGAAACTTATAAGTGGCATGAAAGAAGGATGTAAATTCAAACACATTTGATTTTAATTCAAATGGATTGAACTATGACATGGTTTCGGAAGTGTCCAAAATGATGAGGATTTTGGAGGAACCTCGATAAACGGAAAAAGGAAAATAGACAAGGTTTTTAGGCGAGGAATAAGAAAGGGAAGGCATGGGGAAAATATGCAAGTGTGTTAGGTTAATTCCAAACAAATGGAATAATTATTTATATAGCTCCCTAGATATTGGGAGGATATGTTATAAAGAGAAGTCATCCTTCCCTCGATTTAAATGGACCGAAGGTCCACACGATTTATTTAAGTCGAGATGCAAAGAAATATGACATGATGGCATGATGACAAGATGCAATGCAAAAATAAATAACACAAGCACAAAAGAAACACACGGGAGAAGCCGGAACATCTGGAATCTTCTGGAATCTTCTGGGACGTCGGTCTTCGGGCGTCACAACTCTCCCACACTAACAGACGATCTCGACCCGAGATCCTAGAGATGGAACCGGATAAAAGAGGATAAAGGAAGAGGTAAAACAAAGTTGCTTCTTTGACAGACGAGTGAAACCACGAACCTGAGAGGTTAAACAATCTTGAAGAAAGAATACAACGGAGATGACGAAGATGAAAACACTCCGTTAGAAAAGAGGAACAAGGAGCATTACAAGAACCTTGCAGGTGAAAGACATGAAACAAGAGCTCACGGGCCAAAAGTGTTGGAGATATGCCCTAGAGGCAATAATAAAAGCATTATTATTATATCTCCTTGTTCATGATAATTGTCTGTTATTCATGCTTGAATTGTATTGTACGGAAACAGCGATACATGTGTGAATACATAGATCACAATGAGTCCCTGGTAGGCCTCTAGTAGCCAGCTCGTTGATCAACAGATGGTCACGGTTTCCTGACCATGGACATAGGATGTCAGTGATAACGGGATCACATCATTAGGAGAATGATGTGATGGACAAGACCCAAACTTGAGCATAACACGAGATCGTATAGTTTGTAATGCATAAGCTTTTCGGTGTCAAGTAATTATTCCTTAGACCATGAGGTTGTACAACTCCCGGATACCGTAGGAGTACTTTGGGTGTGCCAACCGTCACAACGTAACTGGGTGGCTATAAAGGTACGCATCAGGTATCTCCGAAAGTGTCTGTTGAGTTGGTACGAACCGAGACTGGGATGTTGTCACTCCGTATGACGGAGAGGTACCTCTGGGCCCACTCGGTAAGACATCATCATAATGAGCTCAATGTGACTAAGTAGTTAGTCACGGGATGATGGATTACAGATCGAGTAAAGAGACTTGCCATACCAAGATTGAACAAGGTATTGGGAATACCGACGATCGAATCTCGGGCAAGTACCGTACCGATGGAGAAAGGGAATAACATACGGGATTGAGTGAATCCTTGACACGGTGGTTCATCCGATGAAGATCATCGAGGAACACGTGGGAACCAACATGGGTATCCAGATCCCGCTGTTGGTTATTGACCGGAGAGTGTTCTCAGTCATGTCTACGTGTCTCCCGAACCCGTAGGGTCTACACACTTAAGGTTCGGTAACGCTAGGGTCGTAGAGATAATTGCACGTGGAAACCCGAAAGTTGTTCGGAGTCCCGGATGAGATCCTGGACGTCACGAGGAGTTCCGGAATGATCCGGAGGTAAAGATTGATATATGGGAAGTCCAGTTTCGGCCAACGGGTGATCTCCAGGGGTCACCGGGAGCGTCCCGGGACCACCGGAGGGCCCCCGGGGGTCCATCGGGTGGGGCCACCCATCCCGGTGGGGCCCCTAGGCCGCGAGGGGAAGTGTGCAGCCCTCTGGGCTGGCGCACCACAAGGTGGCCCACCTCCCCATGCTCCTAGGGTTAAAACCCTAAGGGGAGGGGGGCCACCACTTGCCTTGGGGGAGGAGGACTCCTCCTTGGCCGCCGCCCCCCCTTGCAGATTGGATCTGCAGGGGGCTGGCGCCCCCCTGGCCCCCTATATATATGTGGGGGGGGAGAGGGCAGCCGCACCCAAGCCCTGGCGCCTCTCCCCCTCCCGTCACACCTCCATACTCCCAACGCAGGGCGCCCGGCGAAGCCCTGCTGCGATCTCCACTGCATCCGTCATCACGCCGTCGTGCTACCGGATCTCGGACGACTTCTCCTCCCCCCTTGCTGGATCAAGAAGGAGGTGACGTTGCTGCACCGTACGTGTGTTGAACGCGGAGGTGCCGTCCGTTCGGCGCTAGATCATCGGTGACGAAGAACGTGAAGAGTACGACTACTTCATCCCCACTTCGTTGAAAGCTTCCGCACGCGATCTACATAACGGTATGTAGATGCACTCTTACTTGCTCGTTGCTAGATGTATTCATAGTTGGATCTTGGTGAAGACGTAGAAATTTTTTGAATTATGCTACGTTCCCCAACAAAAAGAATATGAAACTGCAAGGGTACAACCAAGAAATAAGAATGACATGATTCGGACAGCACTCCGACTGAAAATGGAAGGAATCAACATGAGCTTGAGGAGATGGGAAGATACTTGATGAAATCAACAGCATATTGCCTCCGAAACAATTGAAAGAATGGCAAAAGGGGTAAGAAAGATTCAGACAGTACTCCGGTTAAAAAGTTAGGCAAAACTTGATAAGATGAGAGAACTAGAATGGAAGAATACAACACTCCGGTTAAATGATAAGCAAGGAAAGAACATGATCTCAAAAAAAACGATATGGTGGTTAAAGAGAGCAATATCACAAAGCCTCCGGAACGAAAGAATAGATGCAAGATCGTTGGGAAGAACGGAGAAGAAAATGACAACTTCTCTCAAAATTGAATTTGAAAGAGCATCCTTACGAAGAAGGGTTGAATGTGGTTGATGGAAAAATCAACAACGAAAACGAATAAGCTTGATGTGGGCTTATGGAAACATCTCAAAATTAAGATGTCGGGGGAAACTGTCCTCCCACGAGCACCTATGGGACCGGAGCCCCTTCTACGTTGCGGTAAGGGAGCGGAGGGAGCACGGAGAGCAGATCGAGGAGCGCACGCGGGCAGTTTTACCCAGGTTCGGGCCGCGCGGACGCGTAAAACCCTACTCCTGCCTTAGGTTGTATTGATTTCTTGAGCTCAGGAGCTTGAAGAGCTACAGTACTAGCTACACCGAGCGAGAGAGTTGTCTAGGTTTCGAACCCTTTCTACGTTGTGCATGGGCCTCCTTTTATAGCTCAAGGGGTCACCGACAGGTGTCAACGTAGAGGAGGGTAAAAGTGTAATTTTGGTGGTAGTTGTAACAGTGCGTGAATAGTGCATGAACAGTGATCTTCACCTAACCTTGACAGTGGGGGACAAGGGCATTAAATGCCCGTCACCGTCGACCCCAAAAGTGTCCGCCCATGCTTCTCCGTTTGCCACGGCGGTAGCCTCGTCACCGTGGCTTGCCACCATGTGCCCCAAGCTGCACAGCCATCCGCCACGCGTCCCTGGAAGGGCCCCAGGGCGACGCATGGGCCGATGAGCTGGAGCGCGGGCACACATCGTAGGTTTCCCCGGCAAGCACCTTGCCGGGGTCTTGATCTTGCTGGGCCCGGAAGCTTGTCGCTCCCCGGGTCCCGCCGGGGCGCATGATGCGCCGAGGCATTTCTTGAGGTACGTGTTCCTTGGCCTTCCTGGCAAGCTCCTCTTGCCAGGGTCTTGTGTTAAAGTGATAACCTTGAGCCTGGTGCGGCCTTCCCGGCAAGCTCCTCTTGCCGGGGCCTTGACCTTCTGTCTTGTATACTTTGTTCTTGAATGGCTTCATAAGGACCAGAAAAGGTTTCCGGCGAGCACGCGGTAAACCCTGCCGCGGGAAGCTGCTACTGCCCGTGCACAAGTTGGGGTACTAAGGTACCCCTATCTTAGTACACCGACAGGAGCCCCCGGGCCTGGGCCATACACGGTGCCGAGCACTGTTGGGCCAGGCCCAAGACAGTGCACGGGCACGCGCGGCCCACGGCAAGCCGTATCCCCTTCCGTATCCGCCGCATCCCTCCCTAACGGCACGCGTCGATTACGGCGTCGTGGGAGAGATCGTGGCCTGTTCTTTAATGGGAAATGTGGAGCGTCCCCCACTTCCCCCTTAAAAGCAGAGGAAGCAGGGGCAGTTCCCCTCCATCGTCTTCATTGCGCTTTGATTCTCCAAAAACCTCCGCTGCTTCTTGCCTCCGCCCCTCCTCCGTCGTCTTCCGCATCCGCGGCGCCGTCGAGCTCCTCGCCTCTTCCCTCGCCGCCTCCGCCATGGCTCCGAAGAGCGACAAGGCCAAGAACGACAAGGCTAAGAAGGAGAAGTCCGAGCAGGCGGCGAAGCTGGCCGCCCTGCGGAAGAGGTGCGTGGTCTTCGCGCCGAGGCTTGGCGCGAGGGAGCTGCGGAACAAATACTATTTGTTCTGGTCGAGGGAGACCCAAGCTCATCCCCGCACCAGAGTCTTCCCCGCCGTCGCCAAAGATATGTTCCCCGGCGGGTACTTTTTCTTCGCTGCATTCTTCCACTGTGGATTGTGCCCTCCGTTCTCGGAGTTCTTTTGTGATATCATGAACACATATGGCCTCCACCTCCTAGATTTCACCCCCAATGCCATCCTTACGATGGCCGTTTTCGTACATCTGTGCGAAAACTATGTTGGGATTCATCCAAACGTAGCCCTTTTCTGCCACTTCTTCATGCCTAGAGTAGAGGCTGGCGCTCCCCTCTCCGGCGGCATCTCCTGGATCTTCAGGCTGAACAAGAAGGACTCGTACCTGAAGGGAGAGCTCCGCGGCAAGTGGGAGGAATGGAGAGCCGATTGGTGTTGGGTGGTGGAGGATAAGCCGGAGCCCTTCACCGCGCCGCGCACAACTGCCATAGTGCACGGCAGGGATTGGAGCGAATTGGCCCCGGAGGACAACAAGCTTAGTATCGCCCTCATCAGGATTATTCGTCTCCGGGTCGCCAATCTGACCATCGGAGAAGTTGGGGCAGATTTCCTCCGCCGCCGCATCGCCCCTTTACAAGAAAGGAAAAGGGCCGCCTGGGAATTCGGCAATGCGGCAGATATCATGAGGCTGCGCCCTGGATTAAACTATAACTTCACTGCCTGGGAGTTGAAGGGGATGGTCCGGGAGCTCTTCAAGCATGACCCGGCCCACCCGGAGTGGTTCAAACCTTCCCGGGGAGTGGTGCCGCTGTGTAACAGCACTGCCCGTGACTCCTTGCGCGCGATGATGCCTGCGTGCGACTCCCATGGCGTCGCCCCCACTTGGATAGAGCCTCCGCCGGATACTGTGTTGTCCTTCTTTGACAACTTGGTCGAGACGCCCCGCAACGCCGAGGAGAACAGGGGCCTCACCCGGGCCACTACGGAACGGGATATAGCTTACATCGCCACCAGGATGGAGGAGGCCGCCGCAGCTGCGGCTGCGGGCAACTTTGGATATACCGTGGAAGAGGCGCAGGCTGCGGACGCAGTGAGCCAAGCAGAGGAGGCGGAAATCATCAAGCTGCTGAAGTTGGCGCCCGAGGAGTTTGCCGGGGAGCCCTCCGTGCAGTTTGCCGGGACGAGCGAGGTCGCCGGGGGGAGCGAGGTCGCCGGAGGGAGCGAGGCCGCTGGGCATGGTGCTGGGTCCAGCGGGCCTGCCGGGGAGGAGGAGGACGTCGGGGCTGACGAAGACTCTGGTGGATCTCTGGGTCTTGATGACGACTCCTCCTCATCCTCAGAGAACTCCCCGCCTCCGGCAAGTCCCACGCAGCAACCGAAGAAGCGCCTCCGCAAGGCAGCCGAAACGGCGAGGCCGCAGGCGCCTCGACAGCAGCCAGCGCGCCGGGCGACGCGCGCCACCAGGACGAGCGAAGTCGCCAAGGAGGCGCCCCGTGCCCGAGCGCCAAGCGGAGGGGGATCTTCCCGGAGCGGAACGGGTGCTCCATCTGCCCCTCGGTCCTCGGCGGCGACGGGGGCTGGGTCTTCGCAGCCCACAGCCCCGGAGACCGTCAAGCGACCGAGGGAGCCTTCTCCTCCAGCTCCTCGCGCGGGAGCAAACCAAGCGGAGTTCGACTTCTCCGCCCTCAGCTCCGATGAAGAGGAAGAGGAGTAAGTACTTGCAATTCTTTAGTTTCTTCAATTTTGTCTTGATTTTCCTTGCTGGTTCTGATCTTGCTTTCGTTTTGCTTTCAGGACCCTGACCCAGCGGATGGCGAAGAGGGCCAAGACCCCTGTGGTCGAGATTGAGGACGACTCGCCCGCCGCGGCGACCGGAGACGTGCCAGCGGCAAACTTGCCGGATCAACCTGCTGCTCCGAGGAGCAGCCCCCAGCGTAAGTCTGGTTTTTAATTTTCTGCTTGACGGGTGCGCCTGAGGTTGTTGCTTGTACTGATATCTTGATGTCTTGTGCAGAAGTGGAGCCTTAGCCGCAGGAGCACCAGGAGGTCGCCCCCGACGAGCCACTTGCTCCACCCTCCCCGCCAAGGGTGAACTCCCCGGCGAGGGAGAATGCTCCGCCAAGGACGGGCACTCCGCCAAGGGCGAGTACCCCGCCAAGGGTGAGCAGCCCGACAAGGGTGAGCACCCCGCCAAGGGAGGGCGCGGGCGGCCCTCCGCCAGCAGGGGCCACCACTCCGCCGCCAAGGGAGAATTCCCCGGCGAGGGAGCCTGTCGTTGAAGAAGTCCGCGAAGGTAAATCTTGTAGCTTCTTCTTCTTGAACTTGTCTTTTTGGATATTTGCTTGACTCTTTCTTTTCTTTTTCTTCTATTAGTTCCCCCTGCACCGGAGCGGATGGAGACGGAGGTCACCGGCGAGGAGGGCGTGCACGGCGACGGCGGCAACGCCACTGCTCCTGAGGGAGGGGCTGGAGCCGACGAGCCTGCCGCTGAAGAGACCGCCCCGACCGCAGACTCCGCGGCTGGGGAAGAGGCCGGCGACCGCACTGCTGGCCCGGAGGCTGCAGGAGCGTCGGACGCTGCACCGGCCGCCGACCCTTCCGCCTCCACGGAGCGATCTGGCATCTACTTGGAGGCCGCCAACGGGGTCTTTATTCAAGTCCCGTGGGCGTCCTCGTCTCGAGCACCCGTGGAGGGAGAGACCTTTGACGGAGAGGTCCTCGCCTCCGCGGGGTTAAAGGTTGTTGAAGCGCCCGGTGGTAGCGACGAGCCCGAAGAGGAGAAGCTCCTTCGCCGGCTTCTGGCCCTGTACCGGGCCAGGCAGGCGAAGCTGGAGTCTCGGGAAGCTCTCACCGCCAAGGCTGGAGCTGACTTGGAGAAGCGCGCCGCGGAGCTCCGCGCCGCCAACCAGGCGGCCCTCCGCAACTTGGCAGAGGAGCGCGAAGGGCTTGCCGAGGAGCAGCAAGCATTCCTCCTTGAGAAAGCTGAGGCCGAGGAGCAGCAGCGGCTGGCCGCCGAGGAGCTGTCCCGGCGAGAAGGAGCACTCAACCAGCGGAAGGTCGACCTCGACGCCCACGAGGACGACCTCACTGCTCGGGAGCAAGCCATTGGCGGGGCTCTGAAGGAGGCGAGGAGCGCTGCAGCCGCCGCAGAGACCGCCAAGAAAGATCTGGAAGCCAAGGTGGAGCAGCTGGAGTTGTACCTGAAGGCAAGCGAGGACAGAGTCACCGCGCTCAATGTGGAGCGGGAGAAAGATGCCCACACCAACTCTGAGCTGCAGGTACGTCTCTCCAAGAAAGGCGACGAGCTCACTGCCGCCAAGGATTCCATTGCTGACTTAGAGTTGAAGGTCTCCACCCTGACTGATTCGCTCGACGCCGCCCGGGACCGCGAGACGAAGCTGAAGGATGAACTCCGCAAGGAACGGGGCCTGGTGGAGAGCGCCGCCGTCTCGGCGAACCAGTTCAGCCGGGCAGTGGAGCAGTGGACTGATGAGCTGGTCACCTCCGCTGCCAATATTGACAAGGAGATGATGGCGCTGAGGGCGGAGCACCTCGTGTACTCTCCGGACGAGAACCTCCCCCACAGCGCCAAGTTGAGTCTCTTCTTCAGGGGAATCGCGCCGGCGCTTGCGCGGCTGCGGGAGAGGATCCCCGTGCAGCTGGCCGACGAGGCGCGTCGGCTCTGCATGGGCACCTTGGAGCGGGTCTTGTCGAAGATCGTCTACCGCAACCCCGACATCAACCTTGTCAACGTCCTCCGCACCTTGCCGCCCGATGCTGATCATGAGGCGTTGAAGGCGCAGGTTTCCCACATCGTTGCCAAGGTGGGTAAGATTACGAGGCGTGAAGGCGACCGCGTGGACTAGATTCCTTTGCTTCTGCATCCTTTGCCACTGCCAATTAAGTCATAGGCAGTAGTTGATTAGAACAGCGGCAAGCTATCTTTGTAATATACAATCTTATTTTGAACAATCGTTGCAGTGTTATCTCCCTTGCTTTTGATCCTTCACTTTGTATGCTTTTTACCCTACGCTTTTAGGGAACTTGCCGGCAAGGGGCCCTTGCCGCGAGCGCTGAGTGATGGACTCTTAGCAGCCTACTGGCAAAGACCTTGTCGGCAAGCAACCTTGCCGCAGCTAGTCGCAGCACACTTAGACTGCTGAGCGAACTCGAAAACGAAGTAAGGGCGCGACACTTGTCGCAGCTCACTTAAGCCGTTGAGCGTGCTCGAAACAAAGTAAGGGCGCGGCTAGCCACGGGTAGGTTCCTCCGCGCACAGGTTTTCCATACAAAGTGTGGTTGTTCAAGGAAGACAACTAAAAATTTTAAAAATTTGAATGCTCAAACTTTGATAACTTAGCTTTCATAGATTGTTTGCTTCCGGCAAGTCTTCTCTTTCTTGAACTGCACTTGGTTCACCCTCCATCTCCTTCCCCCCCGGCAAACTTGTGCGCGAGGAATATTCCTTCTGCTTAAGAGGGAAAGAAAAAGAGGAGGAAAAACAAGTATAGGGCCTCATGGCTTGCTAGCGCTTACCGGGGATGTGCGTTGCACAATGTGCCAAACAATGCATGCAGATAACAGAGAAAAACATGGAAATGACAAATAGCGCGAAGCACAAAAACTTTACTGATGCACGGGATCTGCGCCCGGCTTTGTACAAAGGTTTACATGCAACAGCGGCAAGACTTGTACAAAAGGTGGTTGCCGGAGCGGATCACGGCAACCGCGCCTTATGGGTGAAACTTGCGAAGATGCTCTATGTTCCAGGAGTTGCTCACCGGTAAGCCTTCTTCGGTCTCAAGGCGGACAGCTCCGGGCCTTGTGACTTGTCTCACCCGATAAGGGCCTTCCCACTTTGGCGTCAACTTGTTGGAATTCTTGGCGGACTGAACACGCCGAAGAACAAGGTCGCCTTCCTCGAGACTCCTGGCCTTGACCTTGCGGCTATGATAGCGACGCAAGGCTTGCTGGTATCGAGCAGCTCGTACAGCAGCCTGGAGACGTTCCTCCTCAAGGAGCAATGCATCATCTTGCCGCAGTTGCTCTTGCTCGAGCTCATCATAAGCGAGTACTCGAGGAGAACCGTATACGAGTTCCGTGGGGAGAACTACCTCTGCTCCGTAGACAAGAGCAAAGGGTGTCTGTCCGGTTGCTCGATTTGGTGTCGTCCTGATCGACCAAAGAGCCTTCGGCAACTCCTCTATCCAGTTTCTTCCGCACTTGCGCAGCCTGTCGAAGGTTCTCGTCTTGAGCCCGCGCAGCACTTCAGCATTGGCCCTCTCCGCTTGACCATTGCTCCTCGGGTGAGCAACAGAAGCGAAGCAGACCTTGGCGCCAAGGTCTTGGACGTACTGCATGAAGGTGCGACTTGTAAACTGTGTGCCGTTGTCGGTGATGATCCTGTTAGGGATTCCGAAACGGCAAACAATCGCTCTGAAGAACCTGACTGCTGACTGTGCTGTCACCTTTCTCACCGGTTCCACTTCTGGCCACTTTGTGAACTTGTCGATTGCTACGTACAAGTACTCAAAGCCCCCGACTGTGCGGGGAAAGGGGCCGAGGATATCGAGCCCCCAGACCGAGAAGGGCCAGGACAAAGGGATCGTTTGGAGATCTTGAGCTGGCTGGTGAATTTGCTTGGCATGGAACTGGCATGCCTCACACTTGGTTACTTGTGCAGTTGCATCTTGAAGGGCTTCCGGCCAAAAGAACCCTTGCCGGAACGCCTTCCCGGCAAGTGCCCTTGCGCCAATGTGGTGACCACATATGCCTCCATGTATCTCTGCCAACAGCTTCTGTCCATCTTCTCTGGAAATGCACTTCAACCTGACACCATTGAGTCTTCTTCTGTACAGTTCATTGCCAATGAACTGTTACATACTAGACTGCCTGGTTATCTTCTCTATCTCTTCTGGCTCGTCGGGAAGTTCTCCAGTTTGCAGAAAGTGGACGATTTGCTGTGCCCATGCTGGAGCCTGGGGCTCAACAACAAGGACCAAAGGCTCGAGGGCTGCTGCGGGAACCTCAGCTTCTACGGCAAGAACCTGCGGCTCTGCCGGAGCTGATGGTCCCCCGGCAAGCCTGCCGGGGCAAGGCTCGTCGGGAACGCCTGCTTCAACTGTACAGACCCTTGGATCTGCAGGAGCAAACTGTTCCTCAGCATCTTGGCTGTTGTTCTTGGAGTCCTTGGCGGCGGCTTCGGGAAGATCCGCCGGCAAGTAGTCGCCAGAGACCAACTTTCTCTTCTTATTTTGCCCAACTGTTGGTGTAACGGACGGTTGAGTCAACTTGAGCACGAAGGTCCCGGGTTCCACAGGTAACTTCATTGCAGCACACTTTGAGAGGCCATCCGCAATATCATTCTGAGCCCTTGGGACGTGCTCCATTTGCAGACCTTCAAAGTGTTCCTCAAGTTTCCTCACTTCATCAACATAAGCCTCCATCAAAGGGCTCTGGTAACTCTTGTTCACTTGTCGGACCACCAACTGTGAATCTCCCCGCACAATCAACTTCTTGATCCCAAGCTCGGCTGCAATTCTGAGGCCGGCAAGCAAACCTTCATACTCAGCAGTATTGTTTGTCGCTTGTTCCTTGGGAAAGTGCATCTGGACAACATACTTGAGGTGCTCTCCGGTGGGCGCTATGAGTACCACGCCGGCACCGGCGCCTTGCAGCGAGAAAGCACCATCGAAGTACATCATACATTCGTTGCTCACTTCTTGGACGGGGATGCTTGTCTCCTGGACTTCTTCATCTGGCGTTGGGGTCCATTCTGCTATGAATTCTGCCAAAGCTCTGCTCTGTATGGTTGAAGTACTCTCAAACTTGAGACCAAAGCTTGACAGCTCCAGTGCCCACTCGACGATCCTGCCTGTTGCCTCTGGATTTTGCAATATCCTCTTCAACGGAAAGCGAGTGACCACTGTTATCTCGTGTGCTTGGAAGTAATGGCGCAGCTTCCTTGAGGCCATGAGGAGCCCGAATAGCAACTTCTGCACCCCAGAGTATCTTGATCTAGCCCCCTGCAAGAGGGAACTTACAAAATACACTGGGCGCTGCACCATCTTCTTTCGCACTTCACCTTGTTCCTGCGCAGACTTGTCCTTGTCGGGGCCAGAGCTTGTCGGTGGAGCCCCCTGCTTGTCGCTGGATTCGCTTGCCGGGGACGTGGGATCCTCATCTGCCTCCCTCTCCGCTACTAACGCAGCACTAACCACTTGATTGGTTGCCGCTAGGTACAGCAGCAACTTCTCTTGTGGCCTAGGTGCGACAAGTATCGGAGTAGAGGACAGGTATCCTTTCAAGTCTTGCAGCGCTGCCTCCGCTTCCGGAGTCCATTTCATAGGACCTACCTTTTTCAAGATTTTGAAGAAAGGCAGGGCGCGTTCTGCAGACTTTGAAATGAACCTGCTGAGGGCAGCCACACAACCGGCAAGTCTTCTTACGTCCTTGACGCGCTTCGGGGCTTCAATCTGCTCGATGGCTTTTATCTTGTCGGGATTGGCTTCAATCCCCCTCTGGGACACAAAGAACCCGAGAAGCTTGCCGGAGGGGACTCCGAAGACGCACTTCTCGGGGTTCAACTTGAGCTGGATCTTGCGCAGGTTCTCAAAGGTTTCTTCCAAGTCTTGGATCAGGGTATCCTTGCTCTTACTCTTGACCACTATATCATCCATGTATGCTTCTACATTTCTGTGGATCTGTGGCTCAAAAGCAGTGTGCACCACCCTTGCAAATGTCGAGCCTGCATTCTTCAATCCAAAGGGCATGCGTATGAAGCAATATGTGCCACATGGAGTAATGAATGCAGTCTTCTCTTCATCTTCCTTAGCCATGAATATCTGGTGGTAACCTGAGTATGCATCAAGGAAGGAAAGCAGCTCACATCCGGCGGTGGAGTCAACAATCTGGTCAATACGCGGCAAGGGAAATGGATCCTTGGGACATGCTTTATTCACATCGGTGAAGTCTATACAAAGTCTCCACTTCCCATTGGCCTTGCGCACGACAACTGGATTGGCTAACCACGTGGGATGAATCACGCCTCTAACCAGGCCTGCTGCTTCCAACTTCTTTATCTCTTCGGCGATGAATTCTTGGCGCTCCACGGCTTGCTTCCTGTCCTTCTGCTTGACGGGTCGCGCATGAGGACAAACAGCAAGCTTGTGCTCAATTACCTTCCTGGGAACGCCGGGGATGTCAGATGGTTGCATGCAAACACATCGACATTCGCCCGCAGGAAGGCAACGAGCGCGCTTTCCTATTTGTTGTCGAGCGTAGCACTGATGGTGAAGGTACCACCAGTGCCGTCCTCCTTGGCGGACACCTTCTTGGTTGCCGGTGGAGCTGCCATTCCTTTCTTGCACTTGCCGGTGGAGCTCGATGGTGCGTCCTCGACGGCAGCGCAGCACTCCGAAGAGGTGCATTTGCCGGAGTGGGCCCCAGAGCTCTTGCCGGACTTGGTCTTGGTTTTCCCCCCGGGAGCTTCAGCGGCAAGTGTGTTGCTCTCCGCTGCGGCTGCTGCATCCCGGTAGATCTTGTCGGCGCAGATAAGCGCGTCCTTCTTGTCGCTAGGGACAGAGATGACGCTTATCGGCCCCGGCATCTTGAGTACGTTGTACGCATAGTGGGAAGCTGCCATGAACTTGGCGAGGGCAGGACGTCCAAGTATCCCATTGTATATTAATGGGATATCGGCAACATCAAACGTGATCCTCTCCATCCTGAAGTTAAGCTCCCCGCCAAAGGTCACTGGCAGAGTAATCTTTCCCTTCGGCTTGCTCCTTCCCGGGTTGATCCCCTGGAACGACCCGGTTTCTTCGAGCTCGCCGTCTTGGATCTGTAGCTTCTTGATCACAGCTGAGGAGATCAAGTTCAGGCCAGCCCCGCCGTCAACCAACATCTTGGTGACCTTGAGGTTGCGGATAGTTGGTGAGACCAACATTGGCAAGCACCCGACCGCTGTGGTGCGGTCAGGGTGGTCCTCAAGGTCAAAGATGATGGGCGTGCCGAACCACTTCAGCAGCCTGCGTGACTCGACGGGTGGCTCAGCTGCGTTCACTTCCCGCACCCACTGCTTGAGTTGGCGGTGGGAAGTGTGCAGAGAGGCACCTCCGTCGACACACAGAACCTCTGTGGCCTTCTGGAACTCCTGCTCGCTGTTGTCTCCTTCTTCCATGTCGTCATCGTCGTCTTCTTCCTCATCCTTGTCGTGGCCCCGGGGAGGTCTGTCACCTTGCCGCTGCTTGGCCTTGCCGCGGCGTCCTCCCCGGCCATTGAACGGCCGCTTCTTGCTGGGTTCTCCTCCGCCTCCTTGGGCCTTCTCTTTGTCGCGACGCTCATATTCAGCCTTCTGCTGCTCTACGAGGTACTCGACTCGTTTGCAGTTCTGAAGATCGTGGCCCTTGGTGCGGTGGATCTTGCAGTATTGCTTGTCGGAGCCGTCCTGCTTGTCGGCTGCCACTACAGGGGCGGGCTCCTTGCTGGAACCGCCAGCCTGTGTCTTCTTGGCGGGAGCCTCCTTGCCGGACTGCTCGACAACCAGCACCTCCTTGCTCTTCTTCTTTCTGTTGTTCCGCCGCCGGTTCTTTCTTGCCGGGGCGGCTTCCTCGATGTCGCTTCCTCCTGCGCCAGCATCCTCTCCGGGAGTCTCCTCCCCTCTTCGGCACGCGCGCACTTGTCAGCCAGAGCGTAGAGCTCGCTGACATCCCGAATCTTGGTCATGGCCATCTATTCCCTCATGCGGCGGTTACGCACGTTCTGGTGGAACGCGCTGATAACCGCGGCAGGGTGGACGTCGGGAATGTTGTGTTGCACGCGGCTGAACCTCTGGATGTACTTGCGCAGGGATTCTCCCTCCTTCTGGGCTAGGATGTGGAGATCGCTCTCCTGGCCGTGGGGTTTGTGGCCGCCCGTGAAGGCGCCAACAAACTGGTGGCACAGATCCGCCCACGAAGAAATGGAGCTTTCCGGCAAGTGCATAAGCCAAGACCGGACGTTTGGCTTAAGCACTAGCGGGAAGTAGTTGGCTAGTATTTTCTCGTCGCGTCCCCCGAGAGCCTGCACCGCGATGGTGTAGATGCTGAGGAACTCCGAGGGGTGCGTCTTGCCGTCGTACTTCTCGGGTACGTCGGGCTTGAAGTTCTTCATGCTGGGCCACTGGACTTGCCGCAGCTCACGGGTGAACGTAGGGCAACCTGCCGCGTACGGCAAGTCGCCTGGTTCACCGGGCGCGTGCGCGTCGACAGCGGTCCCAGCGCGTTGATCCGATAGTCTTCGGGCTTCTCGTCGACGCTCGATGCGAGTCCGAGCGTCCTCTTGCCGCCTGTCGTCTAGGACTTGGCGCTGATCGCGGCGAGCCCGCGGGTCCGACGACGCCGTGGAGTCGTCGTCGACGTTGATCCGGCGGGGCGGCGATTTCTGCTTCCGCGGCGGGGAGTGCACGGTAGTCGCACCCCCGGCGGTCTTGTTGCCATCGGCCTTCGCTTGATCGACTTGCCGTGGCCACGAAGTTGCCGGCTGCTGCGGCGTGTTGTTGTTGGCGAAGGCGATGAGGCTATGGATCGTCGCCCTCCAGTCTTCGGCCTTGTCTGCCGCTGGAGGGAAATCGAGGAGCAGCTGTGCTCTTGCTAGAGCTTCTGCTGGAGAGGAGGGGAACGGCGGCGAGAGGTGCGAGGAGCGGGACACGCTCGGACTTCTAACAACGTTAGAAGGAGCACGTTCCCGCCCCGGCGACCGCGCCTTGCTCGTACCAGCTTGCTGGCCTTGAGCATCCCGCGATCCTCCAGCTTGGCTACGCCCCAGCAAGCGTATGGTACCTCCAGTACCACGCCGCTGCGGGTCTTGTACCTCCCGAGAGAGACGTGGCGCGTCCACGGACACCGAGGCCTTGGAATTCGCCCGGTCGTCCGTCTTGTCCTTGGACTTGGTGGCGCCCTGAGTTTCCTCGCCGGCGACCACCCTTCCGCCGGCGTCTCCTCCACCAACCGTTGGTTCTGGTGGCGGTGGAATCGACGCAGACGGGCCTCCGACCTCCGAAGCCTTCTTCTTCGGAGGCATGTTGTTGTAGCTGACGAAGTCGATGAAGCTGGAGAGGTTGATAAAGAATGCGCCCGCGTGAGCGCCGGATCAGGTTCGCACAACCTCGACGCCCCCTACCTGGCGCGCCAAAGATGTCGGGGGAAACTGTCCTCCCACGAGCACCTATAGGACCGGAGCCCCTTCTACGTTGCGGTAAGGGAGCGGAGGGAGCACGGAGAGCAGATCGAGGAGCGCACGCGGGCAGTTTTACCCAGGTTCGGGCCGCGCGGACGCGTAAAACCCTACTCCTGCCTTAGGTTGTATTGAGTTTTTGAGCTCAGGAGCTTGAAGAGCTACAGTACTAGCTACACCGAGCGAGAGAGTTGTCTAGGTTTCGAACCCTTTCTACGTTGTGCATGGGCCTCCTTTTATAGCTCAAGGGGTCACCGACAGGTGTCAACGTAGAGGAGGGTAAAAGTGTAATTTTGGTGGTAGTTGTAACAGTGCGTGAATAGTGCATGAACAGTGATCTTCACCTAACCTTGACAGTGGGGGACAAGGGCATTAAATGCCCGTCACCGTCGACCCCAAAAGTGTCCGCCCATGCTTCTCCGTTTGCCACGGCGGTAGCCTCGTCACCGTGGCTTGCCACCATGTGCCCCAAGCTGCACAGCCATCCGCCACGCGTCCCTGGAAGGGCCCCAGGGCGACGCGTGGGCCGATGAGCTGGAGCGCGGGCACACAGCGTAGGTTTCCCCGGCAAGCACCTTGCCGGGGTCTTGATCTTGCCGGACACGGAAGCTTGTCGCTCCCCGGGTCCCGCCGGGGCGCATGATGCGCCGAGGCATTTCTTGAGGTACGTGTTCCTTGGCCTTCCTGGCAAGCTCCTCTTGCCAGGGTCTTGTGTTAAAGTGATAACCTTGAGCCTGGTGCGGCCTTCCCGGCAAGCTCCTCTTGACGGGGCCTTGACCTTCTGTCTTGTATACTTTGTTCTTGAATGGCTTCATAAGGACCAGAAAAGGTTTCCGGCGAGCACGCGGTAAACCCTGCCGCGGGAAGCTGCTACTGCCCGTGCACAAGTTGGGGTACTAAGGTACCCCTATCTTAGTACACCGACAGAGGTGACAACCAGCCACTTACGAAACATTGATTGGATTGAGATCAACAAGGAGATTAAAAACTTATTTCACCGGAATGATAAATGAAGAACTTGGGTCATTTATAAGCACCATAATTAGCAACAATCCTTAGGGAAAGCTTTTAGGTGAAATACAACCCAAGATTACTCCAACGAATAATTGAAGAGTTCAAAAGATCTCCTGGACAGGGAAAAATGATGGTTTTAAATATCTCATTCCTGACAACTTGTGAATCATGAAACATGAAGGGAAAATTGTCAAGAATGACATAACACCATCTAAAACAATAAGGGAGCAAGAATTGCACTTGGAAAGCATGATGAAGAATGCTTGAGCTCCGACAAGAATCTTGATGAAAACTTCGAGGATGAATTAAATCTTGGTGAACCACCATGAGAACTTCGATAATGAAAGCACGAGAAGTGAAAGATGAAAGAATAATATTCAAGGCCTGCGATGAATTAGATGCAGCTTTGAAATGATATAATTGAAATAACTTAGAGCTCCGGAAAACAAGATGAACAACTTAGAACCGAGAATATGATATGATGAACAAGCTCCGGAAAAAGAGATTAATCACTTCGAGGAAATAAGAATAAGATTTACTGTATGCTTATCCTTCACCAATTTAAATTGATGACAACCAAAGGAATTGGCATACTACTTATTCTCGTTGGAAAGAATTAAGAGAGATCTCGCACAAGCTTGGGTAAATCTCCAACGAACCACCGGTAGGATTGTGAAACGAACAAATGAATTAAAATGATAACAACGGAAGAGAAATCTTGAATGAACTGCCGTAATAATATGGAGACGAACGAAGAGACATCGATGAAGAATATTTGGAGAACGAAGTTGAAAACTGAGAACGAAGAATCTTCTGAAATGATGGCCTTCAGAGGATCACAATAAGAAGAATTCATGAAATGCTTTGGATGGTATAAAAGAATTCCTCACAATCGGAACAATAATGAGGATGGCATGAAGCTAGAACCACAACTCATCAAGAGAACAAGTCAAAATTTAAGAGAAACACTTCTCCGGTCTTCAAATGTTGAGAATGAAGACGAGAAATGTCATGAAGAATTGTTGAGCACTCCGGAATGAGGAATTAAAAGGTTGAAACAATGGTGAAAAGAATTGAACGCGATATTGGAGAAGGTATATGACTGATGTAATCCATTCTTACGTCACATTTGAAAAGAATTTGATTATAACTCCAGAAAAATTAGAAGAGTCAGGTAAGATCCTGGGAAAAGACCTGTGGGTTATGGGCCCACTCAAAAGAAATCACCGTTGAAAAAGATTGCTTAAGAGATATTGCACCGGTTGAATTAAATGGCTTGAGTAAGATAACAATCCTGAAAATAGTTTGCACGGATTAAGAATGGAATTATGAATCTTCAGCACTCCGGATATGAATAGCAAGAGGAGAATGATTAATTGGTGCACCGGAATAAGAAAGCATTGAAATGAGGGAAAAGGATAAGATCAACACCGAAATCTTGAATTACATCCACTGGCAGAATTTGAGAACAAAAGAATGATGAACTTGAAGCTCTTGAGCATCTTCACGATAAATCACCGGATAAGAACATTGAAGGAAAAGAATGAAAAAGTATCACATTAATAAAATGGATATTTCATTTAAGAATTGCTGGCTCCATAAAGAAAAGGGTGGGAGGGTGGGGAAAACAAAGACAACTTGAGATGAATGGAACAGACACCGTCAGATTTCTCAACGGCGTCTGTATGGAATAACTTGAAAAGAAGGCACACCGGTTGAAAAGGATTAACCTAAAGATCTCGATGGTCAAGAAGAATTAGCACTCCCATAGAAATATGAGAATACCGATTAGGAAGGTATGGAATCAACACTTGACATCGAAGCAACTCGAATACCAGATTCAAAACGAAACAAAGGATAGATATGTTTATGAAGAAGATTATGTTGCAACATATCTATCTGAACAGAGAATTGAACGAATGAATTCCAGGTACAAAAGCTTGACGAGAAGCGACTTGGAAGAACAAAAGATAAATAAAAAGAAACAAGGAGCAGATAGAACAAATACAAGATAGAAGCTTCGTCCGACATCTTCGTGCTGAAAGCTCATGGGACGTGTTACAAAAGGGTTTTGCAATCCCCAGATCAGCATAGCCAAGGACCCTTTAAGATGCAACTCCCAATCGGAACAAGCCCATAAAACCACTTCACTCAATGTAGAACCCCGAACTTCATATCAAGCACTCGTTGGAAGAATGCCTAGAACTACTAGATGAACCCACCTATTAGTTTCCGAAAGTTTCCAGTTATGCAATCAGGTGTTGGGGATACAGGGGAAGCACAGCGCACTCAACTCTAAACCTACATCCAGCTGTATCCATCCTTCAACACATAACCAGTTGTTCTCGGAAACCATTTACCTCGGACCTTCGAAACGCATCTACTATACAAGCTATGGCAATACTCCCGAACTACCTCCCCAGTACTGGGTGATGTCGGGGTTATCTTGCCACTAACCGCATAGGAGAGTTTTCGATGTCGGTCGTCTTAAGTATTCCAGAACTGCCACGATATATTTGTGATGACAACACCTCGGAGCTCAACTCCCCGGGACACTGCCACAACCCCTAATGACAGGAGGCATCGAGAACAATGTTCTCGTCACAAAGACATCGGAACAATCCAAACAATACTCGCGAGATCCTAAAAAAATTTGGTGCATTTTTTAGAGTAGAAGAGATAAGAGTAATCGTCAGGAGTCCTCACCAGAGTGAAAAGAGATGAGGAGCAAAAGAAATCCTACTCTCCGATATAAATATAGGACTCAAAACATTTTCAGTGTGTGACTAGACTCAATCGTCAACGATTCGATCAATCAGTGGGGGCTTCTAGGTCGGAGAAGGCTCTGATACCAACTTGTAATGCCCAGGATGGGACTACCTCCTACGTGTCGAGGCACGACTTAAAGGTATAAGCCCATTCTGGAATGATCTCAAGTTTGGTATCTTTCCACGACTCATGTAAAAGAGGGATTAAATTGCAAAAGAAGATAGTTGGCTTACACTCGCCACTTCACACAATATATTACATAAGCAAAACATCATTCAAAACATCACAGCCCATCTAAGGGTAAGATCCAAAAGACAAGATACCAAACATAACGTTAAACCACAGGTCTAGATCGAATCCTAGTAGAAACCACTACTGATCGCCGAAAACGTCACAAGCAAACGGCCACTCTCTTCATCGAGCTCCAGGTGAAGTACTTGAACCAGCTCCTGCTTCAAACTCGGCTGAACCTGCATCTGGTGTTGTAGTATCTGTGAGCCACGAGGACTCAGCAATCCCATAACCATGGGTATCAAGACTAGCAAAGCTTTATGGGTAGGAAGAGGTAAAGTGGTGAGGTTGCAGCAGCGGCTAAGCAATATATGGTGGCTAACTTACGAGTACCAGAATAAGATGAGCATCTACGCAAACGGTCGCAAAAGGTGATCACTAAAGATCCTGAACTACATACAAATCAAACATAACCCCACCGTGTTCTCTTCTCAAAGTGAAAAGAGACAGTCACGGTTACTCACGCGGTTGTGTGTTTTACTTCGGATCCTCTGTCAACTTTTCTACAACCGGACATTAACAAGTTCCAATCTGCCACATAATCGCGGGCACGGCTTTCAAAAGATCATAACCCTGCAGGGGTGTTCCAACTTAGCCCATCACAAGCTCTCACGATTAGCTGAAGCGATAATTATAATATCATCACTCCTTATCTTAGGGACAACCGATCACGCTCGGCATCCCGGTGCACAAGACATTTCGACAATGGTAAAACAAGTCAAGCAAGACCTCCCGGCGTGCCGACACCCTGATAGTAGCCGCGCGTATCTCGTCTCAGGCCACGTCCGGATAGGTGAGCCTACGGGAGTCAATCCTCGAGTTTCCCCGTGGTGACCCCGCAGTCTCCCCGTTTGGGACCAACACCATCAGCACTGGCCCCCCTGCTATGTAGAAAGAATCCTCGGGTAGCGCTAACTCCCTATGCAATTTAATTAATTAATTAAGTTGTTATTATGAGCAAATTAAAACCAATGTTGGGCCTTGCTGGAGGAGTTTTATTCAAAGTCGAACTGTCAAGGGGTCCCCATCCACCCATCGTGTAAGGAACGCAAAATCAAGGAACATAATGCCGGTTTATCGGCGCCTAAGGTGGCATGAGTGGAACAAAACACCGAGCAAAAGGCCAAGCCTTCCACCCATGCCCAGTATGTAGGTGTGTTATTATATAATAATAGATATTGTGATATTCCAACAACAAGTTCCCTCCTGGAACAAACTTCGTCTTCACCTGCAACTAACAACGCTATAAGATGGGCCGAGCAAGCGGGTAACATAGCCAAACAGTGGTTTTGCTAGGAAGGTGTCAAAGGTTAGAGGCTTCATGGCAACAAGGAGAGGCTGACATAAAAGATGGGTAGCGCGACATGTAACGATAGCATCGAGACAACTAAGCATGGCAATGGTAGTAAAGGTATCCAAGGGTATGATCATCTTGCCTGGGATTCCGCAAGGAAGAAGAACGGATCCATGAAGTAGACGGAGCAACAAGTCGAGCGAAACCTCACAACTCCGGAACGAAACCGAAGCTAACAAGAGAAGCAACCGGAAAGAAGCAAACAACATGGTAAACACACAAGCATAAACATGGCATACGATGCACAAACAAGTATGATGCATGTCCGGTTTAATATGCATGACATGGCAAAGTGCACAAACAACATTACAAGTTAAGTGGAGCTCAATATGCAACGAGTTGCATATTGACGAAACACCACATTTTAATTATTTAGTTGACTCTCGTTTATTTACAAGACAAGATTAAATGTTTTTAACATGGCAAGAGGTGAAGCATAATAAAACTACACTATTTAGGCAATTTAAATGAGGCCGGAGAACAACGACAATTCCGGAAGATCCCCATGAGCATGTTTAGTAATTTTAAGCAAACAACAATTCACACATTTAAATGTTGTTAACATGATGTGGATGACATGATCAAGTTTTATGCAATTTTTATTAAAAGTTAACATGAAGAAGATATGAAGAATATGTCACCGTGGTGGAAAGAAAAGGGTGCCACGGCAACGATCCGAAAATGATGCAACGCAACATCTCGGTTCCGGTAACTCGTTGAGAGTCCAGAGCAAAAGTAAGATGGCATGAGCGAGTCGAACGAGATGAAAAGGTGGGGTGATCCCGTCACCGGGTTCCCACGAGTCGGCGACGAGGCAACCGAGGAGCATGACAAAGACGATACGGGCACGGAGCACACAAGGGCAAACATTTCATACAACACAAGCATTCCACGGGTCGTCGTCTCGGGGTTATACCTTCGGAACGTTTGTTTTGGGGCGGTTCGAGGTCGTCGAGGGACGTAGTGGTAGTAGTGGAAGTAGTGGTACACGTTCGGAGAGGTACACGCGGTTCCTCGGCGACGGTAGTGGACGTAGACGTTCGCGTCTTGGTTCACGACCGTCGTGCATGTTCCGTTTCGGAGAGGGAAGTAGTAGTACTTGACGCGTCGTCTTGTGTAGTCGTACATGAGGGTCTTAGCGAACCGACGAGGTACTTGACGGTCTCGGTCTCGGCAACGTAGATGAACTTGACGGGCCCCATGTGTAGTCGTACTCGGCGAATCCGCGTAGTTGCACATGTCTTTGTGTTGTAGTCGAACTTGACATCGGAGAGGAACTTGACGTAGTCGAACTTGAAGGTCATCGGCGTACTTGGCGATTCCATGTAGTCGTACACACGGTGCAGTTCAACTTGTCACAATCCGAAGGCAACGGTTCTTAATGAACCGGATACGGTCTTGGAGCCACGGTCTTTGCAAACAATAGAAAGATGCGGCGCAAGAAGGTAGCGGGGCGATGCCCTCCTCGGATGGAGCTGGGGCATGAGAACCGTGGCGAGGACGAGGGACCAGCGGCCCTGGGGACGCGTCTGTTGGAGGAGTGGATCCCGGTGCTGGAGAGGCGCGGAGGAGGGAGGCCTCGCGAGGCGGAGGAGGGAGGCGCGCGCTCGGTGCTGCGGGACGATGGAGGAGGAGCCGACGAGGTCGGGGTGGGTCAGCTGCTCCTGGCGCGCGGGATGGAGGCAGCAGGGGGCGGCGACCCTGGAGGATGGGCGGCGCGGCTCCTGGCCGCCGGGCTGCTCGAGGGCTGACGGCGAGGACGGACGAGGCAGGGCCTGGGCGCGCACTGGACGAGGAGGGGCGAGGCGCTGGCCTTGGCGCAGCTTCTGGCCGGGCCGCGGGAAGCCATGGCGAGGCGCTGGGGGCACTCGAGAAGAGGGAGATGAGGGAGCTCGAGGGAATGGAGTACGGCGCACGGGCGACTGGAGGGAGATGAGGGAGCTCGAGGGGAGAGGTGCGGCGCACGGGAGGAACGAGAGGATGGGGTGCGGGTTCGGGGCGCTTAGGGTTAGCGATGGGTGAGATGGATGGGCCGGCCTGGCCTAATGGGCCTGCGGTTGGAAAGCTGAGATGGCCTAGAGGCCAGCTGCTCTTCTTATTCTCTCCCTTTTAAACTGCTGTTGTTTTCCCATAAAAAAATAGGAAACAGCAAAGAAGAAAGAAAAGGAAGGAGGTGTTAGAAATAGAGTTAGGGCATGGGTTAAATTTTCCCGGGCTCATAAAAAAATAAGCATGATCCAAGAAACTTATAAGTGGCATGAAAGAAGGATGTAAATTCAAACACATTTGATTTTAATTCAAATGGATTGAACTATGACATGGTTTCGGAAGTGTCCAAAATGATGAGGATTTTGGAGGAACCTCGATAAACGGAAAAAGGAAAATAGACAAGGTTTCTAGGCGAGGAATAAGAAAGGGAAGGCATGGGGAAAATATGCAAGTGTGTTAGGTTAATTCCAAACAAATGGAATAATTATTTATATAGCTCCCTAGATATTGGGAGGATATGTTATAAAGAGAAGTCATCCTTCCCTCGATTTAAATGGACCGAAGGTCCACACGATTTATTTAAGTTGAGATGCAAAGAAATATGACATGATGGCATGATGACAAGATGCAATGCAAAAATAAATAACACAAGCACAAAAGAAACACACGGGAGAACCCGGAACATCTGGAATCTTCTGGAATCTTCTGGGACGTCGGTCTTCGGGCGTCACACAGGGACACATGGGAAATTTGTATATTAATATTCTGCAAAAAGAACTGGCATTTTATCATGTTCTGGTGATTTTTAACAATTATTTTCATGAGAACAAAGTTTTTGTCTTTTTCAGCAAGATCAAACAACTATCACCGAAGAAGATCGTATTGGTTCTACTTGGCACAAACACTAATTAAAACACAAAAAACACAATAATAACAGTATCATAATTGTGTTAACACTTAAGAACAGAAAGCAAAAAGCAAAAATAAATTGTATTCATTGGGTTGCCTCCCAACAAGCGCTATCGTTTTACGCCCTTAGCTAGGCATAATACCAAGATTTCAAGTATTGTCATCCTTGTTGGATGTTCCATAAGTTGCCCTCATTATAGATTCATAAGGCAATTTGATCTTGGTTCTAGGGAATTGTTCCATGCCCTTTCTCAAGGGAAATTGGAATTTAATATTCCCTTCTTTCATGTCAATCACCGCGCTAATAGTGCGCAAAAACGGTGTACCAAGTATAATAGGGCAAGATAGATTGCAATCGATGTCAAGAACAATAAAGTCTATGGGTACATAGTTCCTATTTGCGAGAATAAGAACATCATTGATCTTTCCCAAAGGATTCTTAATAGTGGAATCCGCCAAATGCAAATTAAGAGAGCAATCTTCAATGTTGGTAAGACCAAGAACATCACAAAGAGATTTCAGAATCATGGAAACACTAGCACCCAAATCACACAAAGCAAAACACTCATAATTTTTAATTTTAATTTTGATGGTAGGTTCCCATTCATCATGCAATTTTCTAGGAATTGATATCTCTAATTCCAGCTTATCATCTAAAGCTTTCATCATAGCATCAACAATATGTTTAGTAAAAGATTTATTTTGTTCATAAGCATGGGGTGAATTAATCAAGGATTGCAACAAAGAAATAAAATCAATCAATGAACATCTATCATAATTAAAGTCTTTGTAATCCAAGATAGTGGGCACATCACTAGTTAAAGTCTTGACCTCTCCAAACCCACTTTTATCAATTTTCTCAACAAGATTTTCACCCTTCTAAATATTGGGACGCCTTCTACCTAAAGAGTACTCTTATTCAATCCCTTTATTATTAAGTTGAACCTTCCTAAATAAGGAATCAATGGAATAAACACCAATCATTTTAATGTCTTCATCATTTTTATGAAAGCAATCACTAGAAAATGACTTTTCTAAAAATTCTCGTTTAGCTCTAAGCATGGCGGTTCTTTTCTTACTTTCATCCATAGAAACATAAAGAGCTTTAATTGATTCTTCAACTTTAGGCACAAAAAATTTCAACTTGAGATTTTTCACATCATGAGAAATCCTATCAATACTCCTAGACATATCATCAATCTTATTCAATTTTTCTTCTATGGAAGCATTGAAAACTTTTTGAGTATTGATAAATTATTTAATATTGTTCTCTAGATCAGATGTATTCCTATTATTATTGTAAGATTGATTTCCATAGGAATTACGATAATTATTAGAGGAATTACTAGGAAAAGGCCTAGGATTAAAATTACCTCTATAAGCATTGTTATTAAAATTATTTCTAGAGATAAAGTTCACATCTATTGCATCAATGGTTTGATCAAACAAGGTAGACAAAGGCATATCATTAGGATCAATAGGAGCATTTTTACTAGCAACCATTTTCATACGAGCATCAACTTTTTCATTCAAAGAGTCAATCTCAACCACATTTATCTTTTTCCTTGTCGACTCCCTTTCGGTATGCCATTGCGAATAATTCGTCATAATATTATCAAGCAATTTGGTGGCTTCACCCAAAGTGATTTCCATAAAAGTGCCACCAACGGCGGAATCCAAAAGATTTCGAGAAACAAAATTCAATCCCGCAAAAAAAATTGTATGATCATCCAAAGATTTAAACCATGAGTTGGGCAATTCCTTAGCATCATTTTCATCCTTTCCCAAGATTGTGCAACATGCTCATGCTCAAGTTGCTTGAAATTCATGATCTGGGTTCTAAGGGATATAATTTTTGTGGGTGGAAAATATTTAGTGCTAAAATCATCTTTGCATTTGTTCCAAGAATCAATGATATTGCGAGGTAAAGAAGAAAACCAAATTTTTGCATGATCTCGCAAAGAAAACGGAGATAATTTCAATTTCACAATATCATTGTCCACATCTTTTTTCTTTTGCATATCGCATAATTCCACGAAGGTATTAAGATAGGACGTGGCATCCACATTAGGAGTGCCGGAAAATTGATCTTTCATAACAAGATTCAACAAAGCAATATTAATATCACAAGTCTTCGCACTAGTGGCGGGTGGAGCAATCGGAATGCCAATTAAATCATTATTGTTGGTATTGGAAAAATCACACAACTTAGTGTTCTCTTGCGTCATTTTTGAGCAATTGTAAACAAGAACACAAGGGGCGATAGATCCAAACGGAAAACTGGCAAATGGAAAAGATGGCGAATGAAAATAGCAAATGTTTGTGAAGTGGGGGAGAGGAAAACGAGAGGCAAATGGCAAATAATGTAATTGCAAGAGATGAGATTTGTGATTAGGAACCTGGTATATGTTTAAGGTGCTCCCCGGCAATGGCGCCTGAAATTCCTTTTGATTGCTCTCTGACTATAGCGCCATTAAAGCTCATGTCTGCTATGACTATGTCGGTATTTCCCCAAAGAGGAAGGGATGATGCAGCACATCGACGGTAGGTATTTCCCTCAGTGATGAAACCAAGGTTATCGAACCAATAGGAGAACCAAGCAACACAACATAAACAGCACCTGCACACAAATAACAACACCTCCCAACCCGACATGTTAAAGGGGTTGTCAATCCATTTTGGGTAACGATGCCAGAAATTTGAAATAGATTGGAATGATAGATTGTAAATAAAATAAAATGCAGCAAAGTGTTTTTGTATTTTTGGTTTAATATATCTGAATAATAATGCAAAGGAAAAGTAGATCGCAAGCAAATATATGAGAAAGAATACCCGGGGCCGTAGGTTTCACTAGTGGCTTGGCAAACGATGGGTAAACAAATTACTGTTGGGCAATTGATAGAACCTCAAATAATTATGATGATATCCAGGCAATGATCATTACATAGGCATCATGTCCAAGATTAGTAAACCGACTCTTGCCTTCACCTACTACTATTACTCCACACATCAACCGCTATCCAGCATGCATCTAGTGTATTAAGTTCATGGATAAACGGAGTAATGCATTAAGAACGATGACATGATGTAGACAATATCTGTTTATCTATGGCGTTGGATATGGATCTCGTCGTTTTATCCTTAGTAGCAACGATACATACGTGTCGGTTCCTTTTCTGTCACTAGGATCAAGCACCATAAGATCGAACCTACTACTAGGCACCTCTTCCCATTGCAAGATAAATAGATCAAGTTGACCAAACAAAACCCAAATAACGGAGAAGAAATACGAGGCTATAAGAGATCATGCATATAAGAGATCAAAGAAACTCAAATACTTCCATGGATATAAAAAGATAGATCTGATCATAAACTGAAAGTTCATCGGATCCCAACAAACACACCGCAAAAAGAGTTACATCATATGGATCTCCAAGAGACCATTGCATTGATAATCAAGAGAGAGAAAGGAAGCCATATAGCTACTAACTACAGACCCATAGGTCTACAAATAACTATTCACGCATCATCAGAGAGGCACCAAAGGAGGTGGTGAACCCCATCCGAGATGGTGTCTAGATTGGATCTGGTGGTTTTGGACTCTACGACCGCTGGATGAATATTTCGTCGACTCCCCTAGGGTTTCTAGAATATTGGGGTATTTATAGAGCAAAGAGGCGGTGCGGGAGGCCGCCGAGGTGGGCACAACCCACCTGGGCATGCTAGGGGCCCTGGCGCGCCCTGGTGGGTTGTGCCCCCCTCGGGGCACCCCCAAGTGCTGCCTTGGCCCATTAGGTGTCTTCTGGCCCATAAAAGATCTCCAAAAAGTTTCGTGGTGTTTGGGCTCCGTTTGATATTGATTTCATGTGATGTAAAAACATGCAGAAAACAGCAACTGGCACTTGGCACTATGTCAATAGTTTAGTACCAAAAAATGATATAAAATGATTGTAAAACATCCAAGAATTATAATATAATAGCATGGAACAATCAATATTTATAGATACGTTGGAGACGTATCAGTCGGAAATTGAGCTCTCAAATTCCTCGGGGCTATCATGATCCTCACTTGTAGGCAATCCGCACTGGCGAATTCCTAACTCCTCAGTTAGAAAAAATTCTTCAGATAACAGAAGAACGTCGTCTCTGCCGCTGAAGAAATTTACTGAAATGCATGAGATTTCCAATGGCTTCACTCGAAGGGATTGGGTAGTGTACGCTTTAAGTTGAGCATCACTTGGAACTATGTTTCCTTAGTTTTACCTCGACCCCCTTTATGGTGTTTCCTATGACTCAAGAAAGGGAAAATGAAACTACAAAAACAAAAGTCTTCACACTTCATAATCCTCGCATGAATATCCAAGTCTTCAAGGTCACACCAATTTCCTCATTTTCAAAGTCTTCAAGAAAACCAAAGTCTTCAACTCAAGACATACATTTTTAGGGGTCGACTTTCTTCGTAAATATAAAACTCCTCATAGACTTATAGTACATGTATACACTCACAAACACATTAGTCCCTTAACCTATAAGTCTTCAATACACCAAAATCACTAAGGGGCACTAGATGCACTTACAGTGATGCTTATGGTGTACCTCTTTTATCTACACTATGATCTGCCTAGTGGCTTTGTGTCGTACTAGCAGCACTCCATCCTTCAAGCTGAACTACATGCGACCAATATTTCCAAAGCTTACATTTAATTGGCCAGCTAATGTTAATACACGAGTTCTGAAATGCATGGGCACCACATATATAGACATGAGGGAATACTATTTCTTTGTGCGCTCTTGTTACCATGGTTTGGCAATAAACTTTCTATATAGCATATTATGAACCTATCATCTGCCAACCTCCTTACTTCTGGAGCTCCCAACAGGGAGCCTATTTTTTTATAGTTATGCTAGATTATATTAATGTATGCACCAAATTATAGAACACACGGGCTCTCTCATCATAATCCAGTGATAGCACACAATGGTTTACTGGGAGCCCCTATTATATTAGAATATCACATGCATTACAAAGATAATCTCAAAACTATTTATGTTTCATACTTATCAGATATTGAACATAATCACAATGAATATGAGAATGTGCACATCAAAAGAGTATTGTGGAACAATGCAATGGCTAACAAACTTGGCATCAAGGGATTGAGTTCCATTCTGGATGCACTGAAACCCACACGCTCCCCACCTACAGATTATGTTCAGAATATGATCCTAATGACTACTCTGAGCTCAAGGAATCAAAGGCAGATGGCCTATTGATGGGCCTCGAACCCCTCGTTGGTTACCCCAAGTGGAAGGTGTAAGATGCAGTAAGTAGAAGTGTTTTCCCCTAGCAAAGATGCCAAGGATCGAATCCCCAGAGACTCCTAGGTTCAACAAGTAGGTGTCAATTGCTAACGGCGCAATTAGCAATCAACGTGGACCTGCACACAGATACAAATAACTTTGCTCCCAACGAGTACAGAGAGGTTGTCAATCTCTCCGGCCTTGTAGTTCACAAAGGGTTAAAAGCAATATGATAGTAGTGATAGATAGTGTTTTGCAATAGTAAGTAAATAGCGAAAAGTAAATAGTGGATG
>LR738713.1:184895652-184966805 GCA_902687465.1 Secale cereale | reverse complement strand
CCCCGGCGCGGCCCGAGGGAGCGGGGCGCGCCCACAGGGCGCCTAGAGCCCCTGTGCCCCCCCCCCCAGGCTGCCCTTCGGACGCAGTGTTGTTTCCGGATTGCTTATTTTTTATATTATTTTTCTGGATTTTTCTGGGCAGTTCTCGAAACGTGAAAACCTGAAATACAAAAACAAGCCAAAAACAGAAACTGGCACTGGGGTGCACTGGATTAGTAAGTTAGTCCAAATATGATCAAAAGTGTATGGAAGTGTATGAATATCATAGCAATATCACCCAAAAGTGGCATGGAGGAAGCAGAAATTATAGATACGTTTTGGACGTATCACCTATCCTATTCACCCAACAAGGGGCATGTTCTAATTTGGCTAGGTTTTATTGGTTGCACGTAACTTGCATTAGGTGTCTTGCATTTCTTTTACTTCGTTGCACCGCCATCTGCTTAGTTTCCTCATCATATATATGTGAAGATGACATGCCCATCCATTATCGCTACCTATTCCATTAGTCGTCATACCATGTTTTTTTGTTGTTTTTGTGCATCAGACATCCAAAAGGAAGAGGGTGATTGCATAACCTGAAGGAGTACAGGCAAAGTCCTTGAAAAATGTTGTGGTACCGAAGAAATCAGATAGCACCTCACTTATATTGGGGATAGCACCAGCACCATAAAACCTAGGATATTGCAAATATGTTATTCGTTGCTTTGCTCTTATTAGTACATGTTGTCCTATATGTTATTCATACTTGGTTGATTATGTGACATCTGTGTGCATTATAGCTTGCTTATCCACTGTTGGCTCCAAATTATCATATATATATTAATACTTACATTAATGTAGAATAAACCCAATGCTTATGAAGAAGTTCAGCTCAACATTGCTCTTGTAAGTATATATTGCCTTTATCATTGTACTTATATTCTCAGCTAGTTGTTCATGTACCATCACTTTGCAGCTTATTTGGCCTTGCCATCTATTTTTACACATCAGATCTATATTTACTCTTACCAAAATGTTGGATAAAACCAATGCTACAAGATAAGTTTAGCTCTACATTGCTCTTGTCAGTAAAATTTGCTTGTATGCATGTTGTACTTACATTTATAACTAGTTTATTATGTAGTATGATACATCTCCAACGTATCTATAATTTTTTATTGTTCCATACTATTATATTATCATTCCTGAATGTTTTACAATCACTTTATATCATTTTTTGGTACTAACCTATTGACATAGTGCCAAGTGCCAGTTGCTATTTTCTGCATGTTTTTTGCATCGCATGAAATCAATATCAAACGGAGTCAAAATGCAGTGAAACTTTTTGGGTAATTTTTTTCTACCAGAAGACATCTGTTGGGCCAGAGAAGCACCTTGGGGCGCCCAGGTGGGTTGTGCCCACCTCGGTGGCCTCCCGGACCGCCTCTTCGCTCTATAAATACCTCAATATTCAAGAAACCCTAGGGGACTCAACAAAAATTAATTCCAGCCGCCCCAAGTTCCAGAACCACCAGATCCAATCTAGACACCATCTCGGAGGGGTTCATCATGTCCATTGGTGCCTCTTCGATGATGCATGAGTAGTTCTTTGTAGACCTACGGGTCCGTAGTTAGTAGCTAGATGGCTTCCTCTCTCTCTCTCTCTCTCTTTTGATTATAAATACAATGGTCTCTTGGAGATCCATATGATGTAACTCTTTTTGCATGTGTTTGTTGGGATCCGATGAACGTTGAGTTTATGATCGGACTTATCTTTATATATCCATGAAAGTTATTTGAGTCTTCTTTGATCTCTTATATGCATGATTACTTATAGCCTCGTATTTCTTCTCTGATATTTGGGTTTTGTTTGGACAACTTGATCTATTTATCTTGCTATGGGAAGAGGTGTTTTGTGATGGGTTCAATCTTACGGTGCTTGATCCCAGTGAAAGAAGGAGAACCGACACGTATGTATCATTTCCATTAAGGGTAACAAGATGGGGTCCATTTCTACATAAATAGATCTTGTCTACATCATGTCATCGTTCTTATTACATTACTCCATTTTTCCATGAACTTAATACACTAGATGCATGCTGGATAGCGGTTGATGTGTGGACTAATAGTAGTAGATGCAGGCAGGAGTCGGTCTACTAATCTTGGATGTGATGCCTATATAATGATCATTGCCTAAATATCGTCATGATTATTTTAAGTTCTATCAATTGCCCAACAGTAATTCGTTTACCCACGGTTTGCTATTTTTCTCGAGAGAAGCCACTAGTGAAATCTACGGCCCCCGGGTCTCTTCTTTAATATATTTGCCTTTGCGATTTATTTTATTTGCTTTTTTCATATCTATTAAACCAAAAATACAAAAATATCTTGCTGCACTTTATTTTATTTGGCGTTTGATCTATCAACTTATTACAACTTTCTCACGTCCTTTTGCGAATCTTTTGGCACCGTTAACCGAAAGGGATTGACAACCTCTTTAATACATCGGGTTGCTAGTATTTGTTATTTGTGTGCAGGTGCCGTTCAAGTAGTGTTGTGTAGTTATCCTACTGATTCGATAACCTTGGTCTCACACTGAGGGAAATACCTACCGTTGTTATGCTATATCATCCCTTCCTCTTTGGGGAAATACCGACGTAGTTCTAGCTAGCATCAAAAGGAATTTACGGCGCCGTTGCCGGGGAGACATCATCAACATCTACCAGGTACCTAATCATAAATCTCATCTCCTGGCAATTTACATTATTTGGCATTTTCCTCTTGTTTTTATCTCCCCCACTTCACAAAATCTTCGCCATTTTTTCCGTTTGCCGCTTTCTTGCCGGATCTATTTGAGCTCTTGTCATCATGGCTTGTCCTCCCCTCGTCATTTGCACCCCCGAGAACGAAGTTCTCAATTTTAAGCAAAGAGGAAGAGAAAGCCTAAAAGATTCTTGGTATAGGATTTGCAATGCTAATAACAGATCTATTCATAAGCAATCCACTTTCATTCTTTTTCGAATTTTTTATGTGGGAATCACTACTTGGTTTAGATTTGTTCTTGATACTGTTACCGGAGGAAATTTCTTAAGTTGTCCTCCTCTTGATGCTTTGAATGCTATGGGAAGTTTAATGGGTTCTCCTTCTATTATTACTAGTGGACCCGTTGCATCGAATGGTGCAGAGGCACGCTAAAACCCATGTTCGCGATGAAAAAAATGTCTGTGTTTAAGGGTTCAGGGTTTAGATATGTATGTACACATTTTAATTTGATAGTACTTAGACCCACTTAAAACAAAATATATGTTTTAATTGGTTTAGCTATAGGCAAGTACATATGATAAAAAATGGTGTCTTATTGTGCATATATATATACATTCTAATTTGGTGGTATATAGTCCCATTTAAAACCATGTCATGTTGAAAGTAGGTATACGTATTTCCTCTTTTTGTTTGGGCAAATACGCACGCTAAGAATATAGATGCTTATGTATAAAAAGAAACACATGTTCCTGCATGCATTAAAATAAACTAAATATATTTAAGGACATCTACATGTCTAATAGCATGTAGGAACCATTTAAGGAGGTCTTTCTTTTTCTTGAAAAGCTAGAAACCTTTCCGTTTGCTCAAATGGACGCATATGTATCTGAAAATATACGCATGTAGATGACTTGTTGCTCTAAATAGCGCATAGACCTGCTGAATCCATGTGTGCGTTGAAAAATATATCCATGTTTTAGCTGGTTTAGTTGTGGGCAAGCACATATTGTAACAAATAACCCCCCTTTACTTAATAAAAAAAGAATGCGACTTGTTGTCTACAATGACATGTACATACATACACATTAAAAGTTATCTTTGAGCCAAATGGCGTAAAGCTCCATTTGAAAGCATGGACGCGTAAACAACATTTGCACTTTTTCAGTAACTTTATGTTTGAGCAGGCACAAAGGACATGACAAACCCCAAGTGTTTTGGAAATATTTGACTTTGTTAGTAGAAGTAGGTTTCAGCAACCACTTAGGATTACTAATTCAAACACTTTAAGATGAAAAATGAAGGATAAATTTATCTTTGAAAATATACTTCAGCTTGCATATTTTTTTATCTTATTCATGTAACATAGAGCCAAATGGCACAAGGTATATGACACACAACTTTACCACAAATATGTGACACAATATCTTCCTTGGCCTGATTATGGCATACAACATGTTACAGAAGCAATGTGCGCAAGGACCCAGTCTCGACCCCCGCGTCCCTCTCCGAGGCGGCACAGGGGGAACCCCAGACCCGGCCGTCGGCCACCCACCTCCCTCCCCTTCCCCTCACCGCCGTTGTGGGCCGCTGCCGGGCAAAGCCCGTGTAGTGCTAGTGGCGGTGGGGTCTTTCCCAGGCGCGGCCCCCTCCCCTCCTGCGGCGGTGTGGAGCTCCACCGACGGGGATCTTGGCGGCTTGGTGCGGTGAACCTCCGGCGGCGGCTCAGGGCGTTGGCTGCGGTGGTGGGGCGTGCTTCGTCCGGTGGTGTGGCCTGCGGTAGCGGCTGCCCGGGGTCCCTGCCCTGTTCCGGTCCAGTCAGATCGGGATCTGGTTTTGGCCGGTAGGGTCTTGGCCATGGCTGCCTCGACGGCTGCTGGGCACCGTGGTGGTGCTGGCGGTTGTGTTGGTGGCTCGGTGTGGTGGATGGCGCTCCGAGGTGGCGGCCTCGGACCGAGCTCCCGGCGTAGCCTGGGCGTGGACGACAGGCCTGGATGGCGTTCGTGCGCGCGGAGGCTCTAGATGTGTGTGTGGGGCGCGGATCGACTGTCGGGCGCGGCGGCGGCTGGCGCACATCGGGCGCAGGGACTGACTGAGCGGGTGCGGCGACTAGCTGGTTTCTCCTGGGCACGAGGTGTGCTGCGGGTGGACGGCCTACTCCTGCTCAGCTGCTTCGCTCGAGCAGCTCTAGTCTGGGTGCTGCTCCTGGCGATGCGGCATTGGTTTCTGCGATGGTGGTGGCTACGGTGGTGTTGCGGTGGTGGACGGCGGCTTCGGCTAGGGGGTGGTGCATGTCTGGTCGCGGTGGATCGTGGGATCCCGTGGCCAGAATGAGGTCGGCCTCAGCAGGTGGTGGCCGGTGGGCGGTGGTCGGTGGTGGAAGGTGGTCGGCGCATCTCTGGGAGAAATCTTTGCTCCGGCCTTCTTCGGAGCCGGCGACGGCGGTACCCGCGGGTGTCGTGATCTTTCTTGAAAGCATCGTCGTGGAGGTGTGCTCCTCCTCCCCACGGCTTTCGCTCCGTAGGGAAACCTCATCTGCTGGGTCGGGCGATGGAGGCGTCTTCGCGTCTTTCTCCTCCTTGGGGGCATCGTCTTAGAGCCGGCTACGACCGGGAGACTGGTGGATTGCGACATCTTCGCCGTGGATAGCGGCATCTTCGCCGCGTGGTTTGCTGAGGCGGGGCGCTGGTTTCTGTTTGGCAACGATGATGTCGTTGAGAGGAGCTCGGGTCGCGATGTGGACTTCGGTAGTCGGTTCTTCCCGGCGTGTCCGAGGTGCTCTTCCGTGGGCATGGTCGGCGCAAGTCCTACATATTTCCCTGGTGAGGTCAAAGTCGGAGTTGTCGGTTGCTTGTGCGTGTGGCCATCCGGTGGCATGTGTCGTCGTGGCTTCAATGCAGCTGTTTGCGGGTTGGCTTCGAGGTTGGAGTTCTATGGTGAAGTCGGAGTCGCCCGTTCGAGGCAGCCGGTGATGACGATGACGCTTGCGACTCCTCGACGAATGCCTTTCTTCTTTGCAGCTTTGTGTCCCATGTTGGTGGACAGGTTGGCCGGTGGTGCCCTTATCATGTGGGCTGAGTTGTATCGGTTTTAGCCTGGTTTTCCGCCAATTAACCAGACAATTCTCTTCTTCTTAATTAATGAAAATGGCAAATCTTTTGCCTCGTTTCAAAAAATGTGCCTGGAGCAAGGAAAATTTAATGTAATGTCCCCAAGTGTGAGTGAAGAAGAAATTCATTGTATCCCGCAAACCATATGTAAGCTTTTATTTTAAGCTCTAGTGTTTCATAACAAGTCAAGACGAGTTGGGACTGCAATAGTTGGGCAAATACAATTTTGGACAGTGTGGGGGAGGGAAGAGAAAAGAAAGCTCCCCATCACCAGCCAGCCATTTCTCAGCTTGTACAACTAGAGCCAGAAAGACCACAGCCGCTGGCCTATCTGTCATGAACAGAATAAAAATATGAGAAGGGGCCGAACCAAGATTAGCCGTGTTGCAACTGGCCGTCGGAAGCAACACTCTAGACAAAGGGCCTAAGATTCAACTGTCTTTATGGTATGATTTGGCTTATCCAAGACTACAGAAATTAACTAAACATTTGAAAATACCAGGTTATTATATAGGTTATGCAGTCTCCTGATTAGGTACAGTCTGAAAACAATTATTTAACCTATATACCTGGTAGCTTGCCTAAGCATGCTAAGACTAACCTATCCCTGCATTGTAATTAGTGTTAAGCATGATGCATGTCACGTCAGGGGATCCTAACCAGGAGGTATTCACATGGTTTAGATAGAGATAGATTCGGTTTGTTAGGAAGTTCAAATATCACAATTGTAACTATCTCTATATACTCTTTCCCAAGTAAACTCTCCTACGAAATCTCTCTGTAACGATCATAGGGTGATCGCGCCCCCCTCCTATATAACATGAACCACATCCCTCGAGAGAGGTAAGACGTTTTCCACTATTGCACATGGTAGTCAAAGCTTTCCTTTTCCCATCTGAAGCTTCTGTCAAATCCATCTAGCCTAGCCATGTCTTCCTACTCCTCCTCTGGTGCCTTCTCTCCCAACGTCAATAGCCAGGTCACAGAGAAGTTGTCTCGCACGAACTACGCGCTATGGCGCAAGCAGATCACACCCCAACTACGCGGTGCCGACGTCTACGGCTACGTCGATGGCACCGAACCAGAGCCGACGAAGCTCCTCATCACCACCAAAGATGGCAAGGAGACTTCATCGCCCAACCCTCTCCACCCTATATGGGTCAGGGAGGATCAATAGGTCCTTGGCTTCCTGCTGTCCAACCTCACAAAGGAGGTCTTGGTCACGGTGACCACAGTCACCACAGCGAGCGCGCTCTGGACGACGCTTGCTGCCATGTTCTCGTCGCACTCGGCGAGCCGCATCAACAACATCCGCACCTCCCTCATCAACACGCAGAAGGGTAATCTATCGGTTGCTTCTTACTTTGCTGCCATGCGGGGGTATGTAGATGAGCTCGCCGCGGTGGGCAAGGCTATCCAGGATGACGAGCTTGTCTCCTACATCATCCATGGACTAGATGCAGATTATCAACCTTTGATGTCTGCCCTCGACGCCCGTATCACCCCTGTCACGCTCGACGAGCTCTTCGCCATGCTCTCCAACTTCGATCAATGCATGGCCCAGTATCACGGGTCCGGCAGCGGCGGCTTCAAGTCTTCAGCCAACATGGCGTCTCGTGGACGGGGCGGTGGCTCTCGTTCATGCGGCACTCCTCACAACAAGGGGTGATCTGGCGGTGGCGGCAGCAGTGACCGTGGCTCCTCTCCTCAGCGCGCGGGCGGCAGGGGCCATCGTCGCGGTTGTGGCGAAGGTAACAAGACGCGTCCCGATACTCCAAGGTGCCAGATCTGCGAGAAACCTGGCCACACAGCAAAAGATTGTTGGTACAGGTACAAGGATGATGATGATGATGATGACTCCCAAGATGATGACAAGGTTGTTGCGGCTGCTGATGGGTCCTACGGCATTGATACAAATTGGTACGTCGATAGTGGGGCCACCAACCACATCACAAATGAGCTCGAGAAGGTAACCATGAAGGAGAAATAACGCGGCAAGGATCAAATCCACACTGCTAGCGGAGAAGGTCTGAGTATAAGTCACTTTGGTCACTCAATATTTCGTACCCCTAGACGTAAACTTCATATTAAGAAAATTTTGCATGTCCCTAGTGCACATAAAAATCTTCTTTTCGTTCATCGAATTTCCATTGATAATCACGTTTTTCTTGAGTTTCACCCTTATTTCTTTTTGATCAAGGATCAGGCAACGAGGGAAATTCTCTATCGAGGTAGATGTGTTCGAGGGCTCTACCCGTTGATTCCGGAGTTTAGAAGATTCAATAAACAAGCTTGTGGTGCTATCAAGCTTACGTCCACACGATGACACGATCGTTTAGGACATGCCTCTTTTTCTTTAGTTGAAAAGTTGCTTAGGAAAAATAAGTTCCCATTTGTTGGTGAGCGTCATGTTGAAACTATTTGTGATTCATGTCAACAAGCTAAAAGTCATCAATTGCCATATCCTATTTCTACTAGTGTTTCTACCAAACCTTTACAACTCATGTTTTCCGATGTTTGGGGTCCAACCCCCAACTCGGTTGGTAGACATACTTATTATGTGAGTTTCATTGATGACTATAGTAAATTCTCTTGGATCTATCTTCTAAAAAGAAGATCAGATGTGTTTCAAGTTTTCCAAAACTTTCAAGCTCTTGTTGAACGTAAGTTTGACAGCAAAATCATTGTTGTCCAATCAGATTGGGGAGGGGAGTACGAAAAGTTTAACTCCTTCTTCCCAAATATTGGCATCTCTCACCAAGTATCATGCCCACATGCTCACCAGCAAAACGGTTCAGCTGAATGTAAGCACGGACACATTGTTCAGGCCGGCCTTGCTCTTTTGGCACGAGCCTCCATGCCTCTCAAGTTTTGGGATGAAGCATTCCTCACGGCCGTTCACATTATCAACATGCTACCCAGTCGTATCATTAACAATGAAACTCCGGTAGAGTGTCTGCTTCACACCAAACCTGACTATAAATCTCTTCGTGTCTTTGGGTGTACATGTTGGCCAAATCTCCGTCCTTACAACAATCGCAAACTCATGTTTCAATCAAAACAGTGTGTCTTCCTAGCGTACAATTCTCAGAATAAAGGCGTCAAGTGTCTAGATGTCTCCACGGGTCGTGTTTACATCTCACGTGACGTTGTATTTGATGAAACAAAATTTCCATTCGCTGATCTCCACCCTAATGTTGTTGTTAAGTGCTGAAAACTATTATAACTTGTTGATTTATCTTTTTTATATCTTTTTTGTGTGATTTTCTTCTGAGCATCATGTCAACATGTTTTAGGCGCACAATCATGTCATATTTGCAATTGTGTAATTAGTTTTTAATGATATGCCTTGTGGTGAGTGCAAAAAACTTACAAAATGACCTACTCATTGTTTGCTAATTCCTGAGACTTAGCAAATTCTGCTAAGTCTGAAACGGTTATATTATGATGCCATGTTTGCTTGATGCTACAGTCAAATCCATGCAGGTTTTGGAATATCCAATGATCATGTCTTTAAATCCATGTTATGCTCCATCCATACATGCCCTTGTTTGCAATTATAAGTTGTTGTAGCATGTCTCTTTATTGCTCTCAAGTTGCTTGAAAATGTTCTGTCAGCCTGATAACAGCATGTTCAATTTGGCAAAGCTCATTGTAATTTATAATTGCATCTTATGGAGTTGTGCCAAAGGAGTTATTTGGAGTATGCAATGCCTATTACATTTTCATGACCTTTGCATGCTTATTATCACTTGCTATTATGTGCCTCCAAAGTCAGCATCATGAAGTTGTTGTTGCATTCCCAGATTTTCACTAAGTCTGAGAATCTACTATATCATGTTTGCATCTTGTTTTGATGAATGCCATGAACCTATTGCTCCCATGTATATGACATGTTGTGTTCCTTGGGCTCCATATTATGTTCTAACATGCCATGCTTTTGCTTGCCATGTTCTTGCACTGTAGCTTGATTATTTCTTGCCTCCAACATGCCAACATATTAACTCTGCTCATGTATGCCCTGTTTTCCACTAAGTCATAATATGTGATATAAAGTTTGCTTGTTGCCTTGATCATGTTGGATTACTTTTGATGCCTATGAACCTGATCCTTGTTGTTATTTGAAGCATGTGATCTGTACTTTGAGTTCATGACATGCTTGTGCCTATCTTGTACTTGTAGCATGTCGTTTTGATGCTCGTAAGATGCATAGTTGTTGTTTTGGATAGCTTGTCCTTTGAACTTGTTGCTTGTGTATGTGTTGAACCGTTGCTCCATTTCAAGCGTGCTCTATATGAAACTTGCTTGGTTTTGCATGTAGATGCATCATGTCATGTTGCATCCATGTTTTGAGAGTGTTTGCATGATGTTTGAATGCATTTTGCATCAATGACATGCTTAACTTGTTTTGCTCATATCTTCTAGGTCGTAGCTCCAAATTAAATGAAATTTATATGTAACTTGACTAGAATTTCGTGTAGATTATCATGGTGCATGTTAACTTGATATTTAACAACTCTAACATAAGGTTTGTTCAGATCTGTACCAATTTCGAAATTTGCATATCAGGACTTATCGGAATTGTTACATGTTGTTTCCGGCCTCATTTAAACTTGCTTGTGTGTTCTTGTTTGCGTCATCTCTTGCCATGAGTAGCATCATGTAGGGTTGTAATGCATCATACTTGGTTGAGCATCTTGTCTTGTTTATGTGTTATGGGTTTACCATGTTGTTTGCTTCTTCTCGTTAGTTCATGTTTCGTTGCGATCGTGAGGATTCGTTCGACTACGCTTGTTCGTCTATGTGGCTTCAGCTTCTTCATTGACTCATTCTTCTTCCTAGCGGGATCTCAGGCAAGATGACCATCACCTTGGATCTCATTACTATCATTGCTATGTTGGTTGTCTCGATGCTATCGCTATATGTCATGCTGCCTATCTATTGTTGTCAGCCTCTCCTTGTTGCCATGAAACATCTAACCTTTGACACCATCCCAGCAAACCATTGTATGGCTATGTTACCGATTGCTCGGCCCCTCTTATAGTGTTGTTAGTTGCAGGTGAAGATGAAGATTGCTCCATGTTGGAACTTGGATGTTGGAATATCACAATATCTATTACTATAATTAATGCACCTATATAGTTGGCAATGGGTCGAAGGCTTGGCCTTTTGCTCAGTGTTTTGTTCCACTCATGCCGCCTTAAGAACAGATAAACTGGTGTTATGTTCCTTGATTTTGCGTTCCTAACACGGTTGGGTTTATGGGAACCCCTTGATAGTTCGCTTTGAATAAAACTCCTCCAGTAAGGCCGAACTTTGGTTTTAATTTGCAATAAAATAAAAACTTAAGTAATTAATTAAATTGCATAGGGGGTCGCGTCCCCGAGGATTCTTTTCCACATACATGGGGCCAGTGCTGATGGTGTCGGTCCCAAATGGGTAGACTGCGGGTCCGCCTTGAGGAAACCCGAGGTATCTGGTTACCTGTAGGATGTCCCATCTGGATGTGGCTACTATTAGGGTGTAGGCACGTCGGGAGGTCTTGCTGGACTTGTTTTACCATTATCGAAATGTCTTGTGCCCTGGGATTCCGAGTCTGATCGAGTTGTCCCTAAGATAAGAGGTTTTACCTCTACTGATCGTGAGAGCTTGTGATGGGCTAAGTTGGGACACCCCAGCAGGGTTATGATATTTCGAAAGTCGTGCCCGCGTTTATGTGGCAGATTGGAATTTGTTAATGTACGGTTGTAGAAAACTTGACAGAGGATCCGAAATAAAAAAATACACCAACCACGTGAATAACCGTGACTGTCCCTTTTCAATTTGAGAAGAGAACACGGTGGGGTTATATTTGACTCGTAGGTAGTTCAGGATCAATTATTGATCATTACTAGTTTGCGACCGTTAGCGTAGATGTTCATCTTATTCTTGTACTCGTAAGTTAGCCACCATACATATGCTTAGCCGTTGCTGCAACCTCGGCACTTAACCTCTCCATACCCATTAAGCTTTGCTAGTCTTGATACCCATGGTTATGGGATTGTTGAGTCCTCGTGGCTCACAGATACTTCAACAACAGTTGCAGGTGCAGGTTTCCGATGACTTGACGCGAGAGCAATGTTTACTTGTGTTGGAGTTCTTTCTTCTTCTTCTTCGTCAGTCTTGGGTTAGGTTCCTGGTCGGCAGCCTGGGATAGCAGGATGGATGTCGTCGTGCTTTTCATGTGTTTTCATCCGTAGTCGGATGTCATGTGTATGATGTTGTCGTATTCATGTGGATGTTGTATGACTTGTTGTATCCACATATATTTATGTAATGGTATGATGTAATGATATCCAGCTTGTTAAGCACCCGAAATGCAGTTATGCCCCAAGCACGAGTTCATCACGTGATCGGGATAGAATCGCATCTTGGGCGTGATAGCATGGTTCACATGTATCAAATGATTCATAATCAAGTGATTCCAAAAGTCCATCGGCATGGATTTTCGTCATGCGCTTTACACCAATATGACCTAAACGGCAGTGCCACAAGTATGTTGCATTATCATTATCAACTCTGCATCTTTTGGCCTTAATATTATGAATATGTGTATTACTACGATCGAGATTCAGTAAACCATTCACCTTGGGTGTATGACCATAGAAGGTTTTATTCATGTAACTAGAATAACAATTATTCTCTGACTTAAATGAACAATTGTATTGCAATAAACACGATCCAATCTTGTTCATGCTCAATGCAAACACCAAATAACATTTATTTAGGTTTAACACTAATCCCGAAAGTATAGGGAGCGTGCAATGATGATCATATCAATCATGGAACCACTTCCAACACACATCATCACATCACCCTAAACTAGTGTCCGTTTATTCCGCAACTCCTGTTTCGAGTTACTAATCTTAGCAACCGAACAAGTATCAGATACTCATGGGCTACTACGAGCACTTGTAAGGTACACATCAATAACATGCATATCAAATATATCTTTGTTCACTTTGCCATCTGTCGTGGAATTAACACGTCAGATGTCCGGTTTAGCGAACTTAGGTGTGAGGCCGCGCATCTATGTAGTAGCTTGAGAGGGGTTGAGCGGAATCAAGAGACGCAATACAAGACACGGATTTAGACAGCTTCGGGCCCCGGGAAACATCATCCGGTAATCACCCTACGTGATGTTTGAGGCTAGGTCTCATTATGATCCTCGTGGTCTCGCCGATAAACCGGCTCTTTGTGTCTAACCCTAGAAACTTGTCTAAACTTCTCCTCCCTCTTTGGGGAGCCCTGCCCCTCCTTATATATGTTGAAGGGGTGGGTTACATGTAGAGTCCTAGTAGGATTAGGATTGCTTTATTACAAGGAGTCCTAGTCTTGCTTCCTTTGTAAGAGAATATTCCTTATACTTTCTTCATAAACCGACCCACCATACATGGACCGGCCTTCTGGGCCTTGGGCCTTGTCATCCATGATCTGTATGTCGGGTTACCAGTAAATTGCCAAGTGTAAACCGTCTTAAGTAAAATGCCAAGTCCGGCCGGGTTATAATTCCGGCCGGTTTATACCGCGGGGTATATCCCCGACATTAGCCCCCAAGTTTAGCTTGGATTTATCCATGGTAAACTTATGCTGCAAAATAAACACAAGAGCAAATCTGACAGGTTGTGCTCCGGGTTAAGAATTTCTTGTAAACCGGCCTCTGACCATCCTTAAGTCCTTGTCCTTTCCTTCTTTTAGAAAAATCCGGGTCAACAGACCAGCTTCATAATCAACTTGTTTGTAGAAAAAATATTGCAAACAAAGAATCCATTTGACTCGGCCTTCAATGCTCTGACTTGACAAAAATATTGACCTTCAAATATTCAATTGATATCCAACTGGTTTGGAAATGTAGAACTTGCCGGTTTAGGACTACCACCATTGTCGGGTTATAAAAATTGATAATTTCGGGTCATGACTGTTTATAAATGCCGGGTTATGATTGTTGCCAACGCCGGGTTATGATTAATCTTCCGGACTTACCCAAAACTAAGAATTTGCAGATGTTCCTCCTTTATATGCATATTACCTGTAGCCCCCAAGTCTTAAGAGGAAAACATAGTGATATCTTAAGACTTGTTTGAATATAATCATTGCAATCTTGAAGAAATCCAGATTGTTCATCTCAGTCACTAGTCAAAACTGAATATTCCATATTATGTAGCCCCAAGTGCCGGGTCATTATTTAATAATGAGCAGGGACTTTGAAAATATGATCATGTAAACTTGAATAGCAACATGTAGCCCCCAAGTGCCGGGTTATTATGAAATAATGAGCAGGGACTTTGTAGATATAATCATTGAAAATAACATTATATAATGTAACTTCCATCGTGGGGTTTGAACCCACGTCCACAAGGTTAAGAGCTTTGTGCTTTACCAACTGAGCAGTGGACCCTTCAATATAATGGATTAATACTTGTGTACCTTGAATTGTTGACAGGAGCGATTGGTAGCCCCCAAGGGCCGGCTCATTATAATGTGATGAGTCGGGTCTTCAATAAAGTGAGCAAAAAATGACTTTGCATTAGCCCCCAAGTGTCATGGTGCATGCTTGCAGCGACATGAGACTTGTGTATTTGATGTAATCTTAATTTGAATAATGTAGCCCCCAAGTGCCGGGTTGCAAGCCTGCAGTGACTCGGGACTATTCTTTTGTAAAATAAATCATACTATTGACAATATGATATCAATTGCGCTAAAGCGACTTTGAAAAAACTCAATTATAATATTGGTATTTGATAACCATGATAAAAATCCAGCCATCTTGGCTATTAAAGATTGGAATAATATGATCCGGTTTGAAAACCGGTTCCAATGATATTTGATCACAACCAGGCCGGGTTAATAAACACCGGTCATTGTTTCGTCTCATACTGGCGACTTATAGTCAAAGCCAGGCCGCTTTAATAAACACTGGTCATTATAACTGATCATGTACTGCCAATATGTATTTAAAAACAAAATACTTCATACCTGCGATCAAGTATGCTTGATATTCTTAATCCGGCGAAATTTGCAGTTTTCTGAGGGAGCCTTTGATAGACCCAATAATAATTCCGGGCTTTATAGAAGCTACCGGTTTAGATCATGCTGGAGCTCTGTCCAGAATTTTGAAGATATGTGGTCAACTCTGGAGTTGTCCCACTCCGGATCAAAAAACCATAAAACACAAATACCAGAAATGCAAGTTTGCAAATAAACCCATGTAGTCGAGGCTTTTTGTGAGCTGCCAGGCTCAAAGCAAGGTTCAGCCAAGCAATGGATTCGGGTACAATCCATTGAGCTTTATGGTTCGGATACGACCATAAGAACCGGATACAACCACAGGGGCTAAGCTAGGATCCGGATACGATCCTGCCCCCTGCTGGCCATATAAAACTTAGCCAAGCAATGGATTCGGATACGATCCATTGAGCTTATGCCATGTTCTCTTTGGTTCGGATACGACCTATGTTTGAACAGAATGGCATTATTAGGTTTGGGTATGTTCTCTTTGGTTCGAATACGACCTATGTTTGAACAGGAATCCCGTCAATAAGTTTGGGTATGTTCTCTTTGGTTCGAATACGACCTATGTTTGAACAGGAATCCCTTCAATGGATTTGGCTATGTTCTCTTTGGTTCGAATACGACCTATGTTTGAACAGGAAGCCCTTAAGTGAGTTTGGCTATGTTCTCTTTGGTTCGAATACGACCTATGTTTGAACAGGAAGCCCTTCAGTGATTTTTGGAAGCAGGGTACCTATATGGGAATTGCACTGTGCGGCAAACCTTCTTTGGTCCCTTATAAAATTGTCCTGCATAGCCAGATAGACTAATCAAAGCATCTTATTTTCTTAATGAAAATGATATATATCAAGAGAAATAAACTTTGGATGGATATCACCTGAGTGAATTTGAACCGGTATGTTGAATAGACCGGATCACATGGTGGACAGTAAAACGACCGCAGTATCAGAGGCGGCTCAAATAGTTAAACCGGCTGTGGGGTTGTAAACCGGCGGAGACGAGCAATTTGTCCTCCATGTTGTAAACCGGTGCGGATGCGTGAACCGGTCGTCCGTTTCATCAAGTAATGCGACACATATGAAAACACCATTGTAGAACGTTGCCAGTGCGTGCTTTATATCCGCAGTATAACAACGATTTTACCTGTATATAGAAAACACCAATAGGGTAGTGTAATGGTGCTCAGGGGAAATAAAATGATAAAATATATAGGAGGGATAACACCTGATTTGCTCGAATAGCCGATGGGTCGGCCGGCGCCGACGGGCTAGTTGCCTTCCTCGTTGTGAGCTGGCGTAGTTGTGAGAAACAGCCACGGCATTGCAAACCAGTGTGGTCGAGAGAGACGGCCACGGCATTGTAAACCGGCGCTTGAATCCGTGGAATAACGACGATCACTTGTGTCGAATAATGTTTGATGAATAATTTTCCTGCATATAAAGTATGGCAGGGCGAGGAATTTTTGCTCGAATGAATTAATATGCATTAAGAAATAAATAGGATAGATATCACCTGATATGTCTTGTAGGATGTCGAGCCAGCCGTGTACGTCATTGGTTTTCCAACTGGTCCGAATTTTACTGCTTCCACGATCCCCTTTTTCTTAAAGAGGCATGAGGCCTATCTTTTTTATCGACCGGGTCATACTCTTCCTTATTTCTTTATTCCAGGCGACCCGCTCCATCATTTGTTTCTTTTGTTCTTGTTGTTGTCTTTGTCTTCACACGCATGTGTAGCAAACTGGAAAAACAGCAAACGCAGACCACGCCCTCGGGACTAATCCTGGTGCCGATTAGGCACGGTTTTAATAACGCTGGCACTCAGCTGACTCCCTTTTTCTTTTGGCGCAGCTATGTCTTGAGGTAGTGGCAGCCTACAGTAAAAGCGAAGCAAACTCGTGGTAATTCGGACAGGCATAAAGCGGCGGCTCGACCCACCGGTGACTTAAAGCGGCGGGTCACGCGTAAAACAGCTCAGGGCCGGGACAACTCAATGGCGGACAGTGGCACCCCGAGCAGCAGTTCGGGCAGAGGTAGAGGCAGCAAGCCGGTTTATAGGTGAATCTGCAATGGTGAGAGCTCGCAGTTCAAGAGTCAGGTTGCAATAAGGCCGACGACTCAACGCTGATGCAGCTCAGAGAAGAAGCAAGCCACAGCAGCAGCTCTGGGCAGAACTAAAGACCGCGGCGACTCAGAGCAGCATGCGACGGGTGACGCAAGGCCGAGGCAGTAGGCCGGCGAGGCTTGGCCGCGGCCACAATGGTCGGCGAGGCGCATCAAAGGTAGAATCAGAGACGAATTCGGTTTTGACTTAACCGCAGGTAGAATCGGAGAGCGGCCGTGTTGTTCAGAGGTGCAGGGCCGGTGACTTGACGGTCGTCGGGGCTCATAGCAAAAGCAGCTTGATGCGGCGCAGAGGCGGCAACTGGCGTGGTGGAGATGACTCGCGCCGTTCGCAAGGTGATTCGGTCGGGGGGAGTCTGGGGCCAGGGGCGGCGGCTCGAAGGCACGGCAGGCTCGGAGGCGACTCGCGCTGGTCGCGAGGTGATTCGGTCGGGGGGAGTCCGGGGCCAGCGGCGGTGGCTCTGGCCATCGAAGGCGGACAGGAGGTGGCTCGCGGGGCTTGGGGTCGAGGTGCGGTTGACGGAGGGTCGTGGTGGCTTGGGCGTCGAGGCGGCCGGCGGCTTCAGAACAGCGATGATGATCCGAACTTGGCGAAAGTGGCTTGAGGCCTGGGTGCCTGTGGCGGATTCCAACCGGGGCGGTTTGGAGTAGCACACGATCGCTTGGCCCGATCAAGCCCTCAGTTCTTTATGCTTCAATTTTGCTTCGCCGCAGACTTGTAAAGATCATCCATGGCGACTTGACCATAATATTTCTTTGATCTCAACCGATGATATTGAAATTGATGCAAATTCTTCAAACCCGATTTTTCTTCATCTGGCCGATCGTGAGCCTCTCGATCCTGAGTAAAGATCCCTTCAAGAACTCATCACCACCGTGCGCAGCCCCACGGTGGGCGCCAACTATCGTGGAATTAACACGTCAGATGTCTGGTTTAGCGGACTTAGGTGTGAGGCCGCGCATCTATGTAGTAGCTTGAGAGGGGTTGAGCGGAATCAAGAGACGCAATACAAGACACGGATTTAGACAGCTTCGGGCCCCGGGAAACATCATCCGGTAATCACCCTACGTGGTGTTTGAGGCTAGGTCTCATTATGATCCTCGTGGTCTCGCCGATAAACCGGCTCTTTGTGTCTAACCCTAGAAACATGTCTAAACTTCTCCTCCCTCTTTGGGGAGCCCTGCCCCAACTTATATATGTTGAAGGGTGATACGTCCAAAACGTATCTATAATTTCTGCTTGCTCCATGCCACTTTTGGGTGATATTGCTATGATATTTATACACTTCCATATACTTTTGATCATATTTGGACTAACCTACTAATCCAGTGCACCCCAGTGCCAGTTTCTGTTTTCGGCTGTTTTTGTATTTCAGGTTTTCACGTTACGAGAACTGCCAGGAAAAATCCAGAAAAAGTATATAAAAAATCAGCGTTCCAGAACCTACCTTGCGCCCGAAGTGCAGCCGGGGGGGCCACCAGGGCCCCAGGCGCCCTGGCGGCGCCCCCCCCCCCCCCTGGGCCGCGCCGGGGGGCGCCTGGGCCCCCCGAGCCCCGTCTGGTGCCCCCCTTCGGCATATATTTAGAGCGTCCTTCGAAACCCTCGGGACGGGAACTCTTTTTCGCGATCTCATCTCTGTTCCGCCGCCGCCGCCGCTTCCAAGATCGGGAGCACCAGGAGAATTCTTCCCGGCTCCCTGCCGGAGGGGAGGATCACCATCGGGAGCTTCTCCACCACCATGGACGCCTCCCGGATGAGTTGTGAGTAGTCTCCCTTGGACCATGAGTCCATGACCAGTAGCTATGTGATGTTCTCCTCCCGTTCTTGTGCTTCACTAATCAGTCCTCGTGAGCTGCCCTACATGATCGAGGCACATATGTAATCCTTATGATGTTGCTATGATGAGTTTGCTGGGATCCGATGGATTATGAGATTATGTTCAGATTGTGATTGAGTAATATATTTGATCTACCTCTTTTATATTTATGTTCGTAAGTAATTCTTGCATGTTCTCCGTTGTTATTTATTGCTTTGGCCAAGTAATAGGTAGTGACTCCAAGAGGGAACGTTATGCTTGATTGTGGGTTCATGCCCCTCGATGACTATCTTGAGTGACAGAAACATGAGTCTAGGGGATGTGCTGTTGCCACAAGGGGGAAAACAACGGTGCTTGTGCCCGCGGGTGCAAGGATTGTTTACTTTACGCAAAGTTCTTTTAATGCAGTTGTCTGTTGCATTGAGTTTACACTATGGGTGGGGCTCGCAACTTAATACCAGCGAGATGTTCTGGATAGATATCTCAAGGTGGATGATTAGTAGTAGATATTGATGGATTTCGGTCTACTTACTTTGGCGTACCGCCCATGCTTTGAACCTCAACCTTTCTTGCAATGTAGTCAGCATTGGTTTGCGTTCGTGGTCCTGTCAATTGCCCAGCTGTAATTCGTTTACCTGACATAGCTGTTTTATCGTCTTTTGGGAGAGAGACATCACTAGTGAACATCATGAGACTCCGGTCCATATTACCATCATTGATCACATCCGCTATTTACTTTTTGCTTTTACTTACTATTGCAAACATTATCTATCACTACTATCATTTGCGTTTAATCCTTTGTGAACTACAAGGCCGGAGGGATTGACAACCTCTCTTTACTCGTTGAGAGCAAAGTTATTTGTATCTGTGTGCAGGTCCATGTTGATTGCTAATATCTGGCGCCGTTAGAAGTTGACACCTACTTGTTGAACCTAGGAGTCTCTGAGGATTCGATCCTTGGTATCTTTGCTAAGGGAAAAACTTCCACAACACTGCATCTCACACCTTCCACTTGGGGTAACCAATGAGGGGTTAGAGGCCCATCAAGGAGTTTTTCTGGCGCCGTTGCCGGGGACTCCACTCTTCAGGATAGGGGAGTTGCACGCTATCTTTTACCTTTTCTTTTTAGTCTTGTTAGTTTACCTTTCAGTTTTCTTCATGTATTTCACTAGTTATGCTTATGGACAACCTTGCTATTGGATCGTTGCTTGCGGGAAGACGCCCCGCACCTGTGGTGGTTGCTCCTCCCCCTACTGAAATTGTGCCCTATAAAATACCAGCTGGTATTATCAATTATATCTTGGCTAATCGTTATGCAGGAGACAGACATCCCGATGAACACTTGCTATATCTGTCACAACTATGTTCATTATTTAAGCTTGCAGGTGTATCAAGGGAGTTTGTCATGAGGAAATTGTTCGCCGTATCACTTATAGATAAAGCTTCAGATTGGTATAAGCTTCTCGATAACTCGCACTTGCTTGATTGGCAAGAGCTTATGTCTCTCTTTTAGAATAAGTTTTATCCTCTTCATGATGCTTATGTGGAGAGTAAGAGTACCTTTTTGCGTGTGGATCATGGTAACAATGCTTTATGTGATGCTTATATTGTTGAGTTCATCCATGATGCCACTGAAATTTATAATGAGAGAGGGAGACGTGGTTCTAAATATCTTAATAATATCAAGTTCCCTCTCTTTATGTTGAAGGTTTTGAATTTGCACTTGTTTTGTCTTCCTATGCTTATTGCTTTATGCTTCAATAATTTATTTCTTTACAAGATTCCAATGCATAGGAAGAGGGGTAGACTTAAATATGATTTATATGTGCTTCTTGATGCTCTCTTTTGTTCTTCAACTCTTATTCCTACGAGAGCATCATTTTTGCATTATGCCTAGCTTAAAGGCATAAAAGAAAGCACTTTTGGGAGGCAGCCCAATGAATAAATTTATTTTGCTTTTGTTGTGTCTTGATGTTGTTTACTACTGTAGCATCATCATTGTATCTTTGCTTTTCATATTTGTGCCAAGTATAGCCTCTGATTGCTAGAAAGTTCAAAAGTTGTGAGGTGCTGTCCAGGAAACAGATTCTGTCCTTGGATAGAAAAATTCGTATAAAATCACCAGATCATCTTTTTGGTCTGAATTGTTTCGACAGCGTTCTCTATATAATTGTCTTTCGTGCGTCTGTTATGAGTTTTTTGATTTGAGTTGCAGAAGTGCCCCGAACAAATCAATTACTACCTGTTGTTCTGTTTTTCACAGATTCTGTCCTGTTTTGCCTTTCCTTCATTTTGCAAACTAAGAGCTTGCTTTTTCTTTGCAAAAACCTTTTGGCAATCTTGAGAAACAGTAGAACTTCAAGAATATCTTTATTTCCAGCAAGGAACAATTATTTTATTAAGGGTACTAACCTCGCTAATCAGATTATGATGAGTTATGTATGAAGGGAGTTTTCAAGTGTGCGAGGGAAGATGATAAAAAGATTCAGGAGTGTCAAGCGCTCAAGCTTGGGGATGCCCCCATGCACCCCCAAGAAGTATTCAAGGAGACTCAAGCGTCTAAGCTTGGGGATGCCCCCGTGCATCCCCTTCTCCATCAACATTATCAGTTCGTCTTTCGTTCCGCTATATTTTTATCACTTCATGTGTTATGTGCTATGCTTGGAGCGTCTTGCTTTTAGTTTCCTTTTTAGTTTTTCATAACGAGTCGGAACTCAGCGTTCTTTATGTGGGAGAGAAACACGCTCCACTTCTACCTAGAACATAACATAGAATTTTCATGTCTATCTTTGTTGTGTGTGTTCTTTGTCTTTTAATAGCTACTATCATGCTCTGCTCTTAGTATTCATGCTTATCTTTTCAAAGAGCTTTTGTTTAGTTGGTTGCTTGAACTCTCTTTAATTACCATGCTTATCTTATTAAGAGAGTTTGCTTCCGTTGCATTGGTTGATATGTCTATGATAAAGATTCTACGTGCATAATGGCGCTTAGTAGTTCAGGTTTTCTTATGGTTAGTCTCAAATAGCCGGGGGATTCCCAATGTGTTATTGGAGTACCAACTTGATTTGTTTGCCTATGATGTGGTATGGTTTAGTAATATCTTCTTTCGAGAATTTATTTTGATTGACTTGGCGTATGCTCACGCATATTTAAGACTGTAAAGAAAGTCTGTCAAGCCTTGATGATCTTTTATTTCTGAGTAGCGATATAACTACCATGCCTGATTCAATGTTGCTTTGTCGCTCTGCATGATTATGACCGTCATTGCTCTCTTAGTTGGTCGCTCCCAGTCTTTTGCTAACCTCCACCTGTACTAAGCAGACTAACTTTGCAATACATAGCTCATGGGAAAGTAGCTTAAAAACTATTGTGGTAAAGAATATGTTGCCTATGTATCTTATTTCTTATAAGTTGCTTGCTGAGCGGTAACCATGTCTCTGGGGACGCCATCAACTGTCACACTTTTGTTGAATATCATGTGAGTTGCTATGCATGTTCGTCTTGTCTGAAGTAAGGGTGATTTGCCATGGGTTGAATGAGTATGCATATTGTTAGAGAAGAACATTGGGCCGCCAACCAAAGCCATGTATCATGGTGGAAGTTTTAGCTTGGACATTAATCCTCAATCTCTTATGAGAATATGCTTATGCATTAAAGAGGAGTCCATCATCTATTTTCTATGTTGTCCCGGTATGGATGTCCTCAAGTTGAGATCTATCAAAAACGAGAAATCAAATGCGATTTATCTCCTTGGACCTTTGTACAGGTGGCATAGAGGTACCCCTTTGTGACACTTGGTTGAAACATATGTAATGCAATGATAACCCATGGAAATCCGAGCTAATTAGGACAAGGTGCGAGCACTATTGGTATTCGATGCATGAGGCTTGCAACTTAAAGGATGTCTTATGCATGACACATATGAAGTGCTACTACCGTTGACAAAATTGCTTCTATGTTTTCAAAATAAAAAGCTCTAGCACATAACCATTCTTTTACTTTTATGTTGAGTCTCCACCTTCTTTCTTCAAGCACCAACTACTGAGAGCATGATTGTCATTCTAAGTGTAATGTGCATTGTTCCAAAGTAGCATTGTCTTTTGAATGATTGTGATATCGTTTATTTTGAAGTCATTGTATCTAGTCATCACTTAAACCTTGAAGGTGCCCCTGCATTTATGTTTTGCTTCACTAAAGGGGGCAAGCTAGATATCACTTTATCATATTTGCACATCATGTTCATTGCAAATCTTTTTGATGTTTCAGTTTCATATTGTAAAACTTTCAGTCATTTGTGATTTTCTCATGAGGCAACTTAATTACTATAGAATCATTGTCTCAGTAAGCTTTTGTCATATGACTATAAAAAGTCCTATATGGTTAATAGCATGTCACCACAGAAATTATTCTTGTTATCATTTACCTACTCGAGGACGAGCAGGAATTAAGGTTGGGGATGTTGATACGTCCAAAACGTATCTATAATTTCTGCTTGCTCCATGCCACTTTTGGGTGATATTGCTATGATATTTATACACTTCCATACACTTTTGATCATATTTGGACTAACCTACTAATCCAGTGCACCCCAGTGCCAGTTTCTGTTTTCGGTTGTTTTTGTATTTCAGGTTTTCACGTTACGAGAACTGCCAGGAAAAATCCAGAAAAAGTATATAAAAAATCAGCGTTCCAGAACCTACCTTGCGCCCGAAGTACAGCCGGGGGGGGCACCAGGGCCCCAGGCGCCCTGGCGGCGCTCCCCCCCTGGGCCGCGCCGGGGGGCGCCTGGGCCCCCCGAGCCCCGTCTGGTGCCCCCCTTGGCATATATTTAGAGCGTCCTTCGAAACCCTCGGGACGGGAACTCTTTTTCGCGATCTCATCTCTGTTCCGCCGCCGCCGCCGCTTCCAAGATCGGGAGCACCAGGAGAACTCTTCCCGGCACCCTGCCGGAGGGGAGGATCACCATCGGCAGCTTCTCCACCACCATGGACGCCTCCCGGATGAGTTGTGAGTAGTCTCCCTTGGACCATGAGTCCATGACCAGTAGCTATGTGATGTTCTCCTCCCGTTCTTCTGCTTCACTAATCAGTCCTCGTGAGCTGCCCTACATGATCGAGGCACATATGTAATCCTTATGCTGTTGCTATGATGAGTTTGCTGGGATCCGATGGATTATGAGATTATGTTCAGATTGTGATTGAGTAATATATTTGATCTACCTCTTTTATATTTATGTTCGTAAGTAATTCTTGCATGTTCTCCGTTGTTATTTATTGCTTTGGCCAAGTAATAGGTAGTGACTCCAAGAGGGAACGTTATGCTTGATTGTGGGTTCATGCCCCTCGATGACTAGCTTGAGTGACAGAAACATGAGTCTAGGGGATGTGCTGTTGCCACAAGGGGGAAAACAACGGTGCTTGTGCCCGCGGGTGCAAGGATTGTTTACTTTACGCAAAGTTCTTTTAATGCAGTCGTCTGTTGCATTGAGTTTACACTATGGGTGGGGCTCGCAACTTAATACCAGCGAGATGTTCTGGATAGATATCTCAAGGTGGATGATTAGTAGTAGATATTGATGGATTTCGGTCTACTTACTTTGGTGTACCGCCCATGCTTTGAACCTCAACCTTTCTTGCAATGTAGTCAACATTGGTTTGCGTTCGTGGTCCTATCAATTGCCCAGCTGTAATTCGTTTACCTCACATAGCTGTTTTATCGTCTTTTGGGAGAGAGACATCACTAGTGAACATCATGATATTCCGGTCTATATTACCACCATTGATCACATCCGCTATTTACTTTTCGCTTTTACTTACTATTGCAAACATTATCTATCACTACTATCATTTGCGTTTAATCCTTTGTGAACTACAAGGCCGGAGGGATTGACAACCTCTCTGTACTCATTGGGAGCAAAGTTATTTGTATCTGTGTGCAGGTCCACGTTGATTGCTAATATCTGGCGCCGTTAGCAGTTGACACCTACTTGTTGAACCTCGGAGTCTCTGGGGATTCGATCCTTGGCATCTTTGCTAAGGGAAAAACTTCCACAACACTGCATCTCACACCTTCCACTTGGGGTAACCAACGAGGGGTTAGAGGCCCATCAAAGGGGAGGGTTACATGTAGAGTCCTAGTAGGATTAGGATTGCTTTATTACAAGAAGTCCTAGTCTTGCTTCCTTTGTAAGAGAATATTCCTTATACTTTCTTCATAAACCGGCCCACCATACATGGACCGGCCTTCTGGGCCTTGGGCCTTGTCATCCATGATCTGTATGTCGGGTTACCAGTAAATTGCCAAGTGTAAACCGTCTTAAGTAAAATGCCAAGTCCGGCCGGGATATAATTCCGGCCGGTTTATACCGCGGGGTATATCCCCGACACCATCCTTCTTATCTGCCAAATATTTGGGGTAGTTCCGCTTCCAGTGACCATTTCCTTTGTAGTATAAGCACTTAATTTTAGGCTTGGGTCTAGCTTTGGGCTTCTTCTCGGGAGTGGCAACTTGCTTGTCATTCTTTTGAAGTTCTCTTTCTTTCCCTTGCCCTTTTCTTGAAACTAGTGGTCTTGTTAACCATCAACTCTTTGATGCTTTTTCTTGATTTCTACCTTCGCCGATTTCAGCATCGCGAAGTGCTCAGGAATCATTTTCGTCATCCCTTGCATATTATAGTTCATCACGAAGTTCTAGTAACTTGGTGATACTGACTAGAGAATTCTGTCAATCACTATCTTATCTGGAAGATTAACTCCCACTTGATTTAAGTGATTGTAGTACCCAGACATTCTGAGCACATGCTCACTAGCTGAGCTATTCTCCTCCATCTTGTAGCTATAGAACTTGTTGGAGACTTCATATCTCTCAACTTGGGCATTTGTTTGAAATATTAACTTCAACTCTTGGAACATCTCATATGCTCCATGACGTTCAAAACGTCTTTGAAGTCCCGATTCTAAGCCATAAAGCATGGTGCACTAAACTATTATGTAGACATCATATTGAGCTTTGCCAAATGTTCATAACGTTTGCATCTGCTCCTGTAATAGGTCAGTCACCTAGTGGTGCATCAAGTACATAATACTTCTGTGTAGCAATGAGGATAATTCTCAGATCATAGACCTAGTCTGCATCATTGCTACTAACATCTTTCAACTTAGTTTTCTCTAGGAACATATCAAAAACATATGGGAGCTACAACGTGAGCTATTGATCTACAACATAATTTGCAAATACTATCATGACTAAGTTCATGATAAATTAAGTTCAATTAATCATATTACTAAAGAACTCCCACTTAGATAGACATCCCTCAAGTCATCTAAATGATACGTGATCCAAATCAACTAAACCATGCCCGATCATCACGTGAGATGGAGTAGTTTTCAATGGTGAACATCTCTATGTTGATCATATCTACTATATGATTCATGTTCGACCTTTCGGTCTCCAGTGTTCTGAGGCCATGTCTGTACATGCTAGGCTCGTCAAGTTTAACCCGAGTATTCCGCATGTGCAAAATTGTCTTACACCCATTGTATGTGAACATAGAGCTTATCACACCCGATAATCATGTGGTGTCTCAGCACGATGAACTGTCGCAACGGTGCATACTCACAGAGAACACTTGTACCTTGAAATTTTAGTAAGGGATCATCTTATAATGCTAACGCCGTACTAAGCAAAATAAGATGCATAACAAGATAAACATCACATGCAATCAAAATATGTGACATGATATGGCCATCATCATCTTGTGCCTTTGATCTCCATCTCCAAAGCACCATCATGATCTCCATCGTCACCGGCTTGACACATTGATCTTCATCGTAGCGTCGTAGTCCTCTCGCCAACTATTCCTTCTACTACTATCGCTAATGCATAGTGATAAAGTAAAGCAATTACATGGCGTTTGTATTTCATACAATAAAGAGACAACCATAAGGCTCCTGCCGGTTGCCGATAATTTACCAAACATGATCATCTCATACAATAACGTATAACTCATCACGTCTTGACCATATCACATCACAACATGCCCTGCAAAAACAAGTTAGACATTCTCTACTTTGTTGTTGCAAGTTTTACATGGCTGCTACGAGCTTCTAGCAAGAACCGTTCTTAACTACTCAATAAAACCACAACGGTGTTTCCTCAAGTTTGTTGTTTTAACCTTCAACAAGGACTGGTCGCAGTCAAATTCGATTCAACTAAAGTAGGAGAAACAGACACCCGCCAGCCACCTTTATGCAAAACTAGTTGCATGTCTATCGGTGGAACCGGTCTCATGAACGTGGTCATGTAAGGTTGGTCCAGATCGCTTCATCCAACAATACCGCCGAATCAAAATAAGACATTGGTGGTAAGTAGTATGACTATCACAGACACAACTCTTTGTGTTCTACTCGTGCATATCATCTACGCATAGACCTGGCTCATGATGCCACTGTTGGGAAACATAGCATGCAATTTCAAAAAAAATCTACGCGCACACAAGATCTATCTAGGAGATGCATAGCAATGAGAGGGGGAGAGCGTGTCTACATACCCTCGTAGACCGAAAGCGGAAGCATTTGACAATGCGGTTGATGTAGTCGAACTTCTTCTCGTTTCGACCGATCAAGCACCGAACGCACGGCACCTCCGAGTTCTGCACCCGTTCAGCTCGATGACGTCCCTCGAACTCTTGATCTAGCAAAGTGTCGAGGGTGAGTTCCATCAGCACGACGGCGTGGTGACAGTGATGGTGAAGTGATCCGCGCAGGGCTTCGCCTAAGCACTACGTGAATATGACCGAAGGCGGAAATTGTGGAGGAGGACACTGCACATGGCTAACGATGTTTGATTTGTCCTCTAGGGGTGCCCTCCCCACGTATATAAAGGAGGGAGAGGGAGAGAGGCAGCCTAGGGTGCGCCCAAGTAGGAGGAATCCTACTTGGGCCCCTAGTCCAATCCCCCCCCCCCCTCGTCCATGTTCTCCATTGGAGAGAAAAAGGAAGAAGGAAGAAGAGAAGGAAGGAGGAGAGGAGAGAAGGAAGGAGGGGGCGCCGCCCCTCTTTCCTACTCCCACCCGGCCTCCTACCATCTGGGGGGCGAGCCAGACCTTGTGGGCTGCTGTGCTCCCCTCTCAAGGCCCATGTGGCCCATAACTTCTCCCCGGGGGTTCCGATAACCATCACGTTACTCTGATATGTACCCGGTACCCCTCGGAACACTTCCGGTATCCGAATATCATCATCCTATATAATAATATTTACCTCTCGACCATTTCGATACTCCTCGTCATGTCCGTGATCTCATTCGGGACTCCGAACAACATTCGGTCACCAAATCTCATAACTCATAAAATACAAATCATCGTCGAATGTTAAGCGTGCGGACCCTACGGGTTCGAGAACTATGTAGACATGACCGAGACACCTCTCCGGTCAATAACCAATAGCTGAACCTGGATGCTCATATTGGCTCCTACATATTCTACAAAGATCTTTAGCGGTCGTACCGTAATGACAACATACGTTATTCCCTTTATCATTGGTATGTTACTTGCCCGAGATTCGATCATCGGTATCTTCATACCTAGTTCAATCTCGTTACTGGCAAGTCTCTTTACTCGTTCTGTAATACATCATCCCGTGACAAACTCATTACTCATTTTCTTGCAAGGCTTATTATGATGGGTATTACCGAGAGGGCCCAGAGATACCTCTCCGATACTCGGAGTGACAAATCCTAATCTCGATTCACGCCAACCCAACAAACACCTTCGGAGATATCTGTAGAGCATCTTTATAATCACCCAGTTACGTTGTGACATTTGATAGGACATAAGGCAATCCTCCGATATCCGGGAGCTGCATGATCTCATAGTTGGAGGAATATGTATTTGACATGAAGAAAGCAATAGAAGTAAAACTGAGCGATCATTATGCCAAGCTAACGGATGGGTCTTGTCCATCACATCATTCTCCTAATGATGTGATCCCGTTCATCAGATGACAACACATATCTATGGTTAGGAAACTTAACCATCTTTGATTAACGAGCTAGTCTAGTAGAGGCTTACTAGGGACACAGTGTTTTGTCTATGTATCCACACATGTATCAAGATTCCGATTAATACAATTCTAGCATGAATAATAAACATTTATCATGATATAAGGAAATATAAAATAACAACTTTTTTATTGCCTCTAGGGAATAGTTTCTTCAGCCTCTCGCTCTATAAATACCCCAATATTCCAAAAACCATAGGGAGTCGACAAAAATCAATCTACCCGCCGCAAGTTCCAGAACCACCAGATCCAATCTAAACACCATCTCGGAGGGGTTCATCATATCCATTGGTGCCTCTCCAATGATGCGTGATTAGTTATTTGTAGACCTGTGGGTTCGTAGGTAGTAGCTAGATGGCTTCCTCTCTCTCTCTTTTGATTATCAATACAATGGTCTCTTGGAGATCCATATGATGTAACTCTTTTTTTGGTGTGTTTGTTGGGATCCGATGAACTTTGTGTTTATGATCTGATCTATCTTTGTATATCCATGAAATTTATTTGAGTCTTCTTTGATATCTTATATGCATGATTGCTTATAGCCTCGTATTTCTTCTCCGATACTTGGGTTTTGTTTGGCCAGCTACATCTATTTATCTTGCAATGGGAAGAGGTGCTTTGTGATGGGTTCGATCTTACAGGCTTGATCCCAGTGACAGTAGGGGAACCGACACGTATGTATCATTGCCATTAAGGATAACAAGATGGGGTCTATTTCTACATAAATAGATCTTGTCTATATCATGTCATCGTTTTTATTGCATTACTCCGTTTTTCCATGAACTTAATACACTAGATGCATGCTGGATAGCGGTCGATGTGTGGAGTAATAGTAGTAGATGCGAGCAGGAGTCAGTCTACTAATCTTGGATGTGATGCCTATATAATGATCATTGCCTGGATATCATCATGATTATTTGAAGTTCTATAAACTGCCCAACAGTAATTCGTTTACCCTCCGTTTGCTATTTTTCTCGAGAGAAGCCATTAGTGAAATCTACGGCCCTCAGGTCTCTTCTTTAATATATTTGCCTTCGTGTTCTATTTTATTTGCTTTTATTTTTAGATCTATTAAACCTGAAATACAAAAATACCTTGCTATACTTTATTTTATTTGGCGTTCGATCTATCAACTTATTACAACTTTCTCACGTCCGTTTGCCAATTGTTTGGCACCGTTACCCGAAAGGGATTGACAACCCCTTTAATACGTCGGGTTGCGAGTATTTGTTATTTGTGTGCAGGTGCCATTCACGTAGTGTTGCGTGGTTCTCCTACTGGTTTGATAACCATGGTCTCACACTTAGGGAAATACCTACCGTTGTTGTGCTGCACCATCCCTTCCTCTTTGGGGAAATACCAACGTAGTTCTAGCAAGCATCATAGTATCACTTTGCATCTTAGCTTAAATAATCTCCATTTGTTCGTATATTATCACATCTCTATTTACTCTTAACAAAATGTAGAATAAAGGCACTGCTCATGAAGTAGACTTTGTTGTAAACTTCTTGAATTGCCCCCATCAAAATGGACAAGGGCTTTATAGAGCCGGTCTTCACTACTAACATAAGTTTGTACCTCTCGAGCCTTCAAATTTTGTTGTGTATATTTGGATAGCTATGACCGCAATTGTTGCTTATTTTTCGTTTGCATCAAGTTGCATGTTCAATGTTTATTACAAAGAATTTCATAAACATAAGTTTGTCCTTCTCAATTTCAGATTTTAGTTGTACAACCTAGTTCCTTATTCATACCATGTAAATTAAACTAAACATAACAAGTTATCTTCTTTAGCACTACATGCATGCTTGTGTTCTTGATCTGTAATCCAATGGTGTGGTGAAACTACCAACTCCAGCACAATGTCATATTTGTTATGTCTTAACTATGAACTATGCCATATTATGTTAATGTTATTTAAATCGTGCCTATTTATTTACCAATCTGAAATGGGATAAATTGATAGTACACTCACCATTGATGCTTATACGTTCTTAAGCACTGCATGTATGCTTGTGTTCTTGATCTGTAATCTAGTGGTGTGGTGAAGCAGACCACTCTTACACAATGTCATTTTCTGCCATGTCTTAACTATGAACAATGCATATTACGTTAATGCTATTTTAAACCATGTCTCTTTATTTTCCACTAAGAAATGAATTGATAGAACTAATGCCTCTACATGCAAAACCTGTTACCTATTTGCTTGTTTTTCTTTCAGGGTGATATCACTGACCCTAGGAAGAACTGCCGTTTCGGATCTGTAATCCTTACACCGATTTTATCTGCTACACTTGTATTCAGCCGGTATAGGATACACGCCTCAGTCTGTCATTTCGTTTCCGGACGGAAATCAATTGCGGTTGGTAAGATACACCTCTAAGCTAAATACCTCTATAAATTTTTACAATGATTCTGAGCACATCCTTAACATACATTGCAGGGAAGGAGCCACTTGGGATAGAGATACAACCACAAAGTCATGTCTTTATGTAGTGTCGAAGTTACTCACTAATAGTAGTGACACAAGCTCAATGAAGTCGCCGACTGAATTTATTTGACTTCTTCAGTCTCAAATTCAAGTAGAAAGACATGCTTCAGCTCAAATATGTCTGGAACTCCAATCTCTATACAAGATTAACAAGAAGTACATGATGTCTATTGATGTTATGCATCTAGAGTTGGAGGATATAAGCGTTAAACTAACATCGTCTCATCAGCTTGCTTAGCTGCTTGCGCTGCAGCTCCCAGGCAGGGCTAACCTTTCCTGAACTGTGCTGAAGTGTTGTTGATTCTATATATAATTTTGTCGGTGTATTTATTTGCACTAGTGACGACCTTTGATGCCTAGTGTATGTAATATGCTGTCTAGGTGCGCTTTATTATCACTCTCAGCGAACTTTGATGCTCGGTTGATGTAAGATGTCATAATTTCTTTGTTTTATAGTCAAGGTTTATTCTTCATCACGATGCTGCAATTTATTTACTGTATATGCTGTCGCCGCTCTCTTAAAAAGGTTGTAAGTTGTGATCAGGGCACAGTGGGCCAAAACAAATCATATCAGGCCATTAGAAGGCCTAGAATTAAACTGGCCCACTATTAGTTTTAGGCCTTTAACAGGTTGAGTAAGCCACTTGCCTTAGTTGGGCCAGAACAAAATGGACTTTTAACAGGCTGAGAAGTAGGTTGGCTCGGAATTGTGCCGAACAATCACGGACCGATAGCAGACTAAAATATACCTCGGCCCATGATTGGCACAATGACATGACGGGCCATTAATAGGCCAAAATATAGTCGGGCCTTGGTTGGCCCAATCACATGATGGGCCGGAAGTAGTCCGGATGCGAAGTAGGCCACAATTCGACCCAACCTTATCACAAGCCTGATAACCCACAAGTGTAGGGGATCAGTTGTAGCCTCTTTCGATAAGTAAGAGTGTCGAACCCATTGAGGAGCTAAAGGTAGAACAAATATTACATCAAGTTCTATCGACCACCGATACAACTCTACGCACGCTTGACGTTCGCTTTACCTAGAACAAGTATGAAACTAGAAGTACTTTGTGGTTTTTGTAGGATAGGTTTGCAAGAATATAAAGAGCACGCAAATAAAACTAGGGGCTGTTAAGATAAAGACACAACTAAATTAGTTTTAGTAGAGAGCTTTTTGTCACGAGAAAGTTATTTGTCCCTAGGCAATCGATAACTAGACCGGTAAACACTATTGCAATTTTATTTGAGGGAGAGGCATATGCTAACATACTTTCTCTTCTTCGATCATATGCACTTATGATTGGAACTCTAGCAAGCATCCGCAACTACTAAAGATCATTAAGGTAAAACCCAACCGTAGCATTAAAGTATCAAGTCCTCTTTATTCCCATACGCAAACAACCTACTTACTCGGGTCTGTGCTTCTGTCACTCACGCCACCCACCGTAAGCAAATTGTGAACATATTGCAAACCCTACAGCGTGGATCCCTCACGCTTGCGCGACACGGAGAGCACCATAGGACAGCACCAATAATAAAACATGCAACTCAAACCAATCACGATCATCAATTAACCCATAGGACAAAACGGATCTACTCAAACATCATAGAATAGCCATACATCATTGGGAAATAATATATAGCGTTGAGCACCATGTTTAAGTAGAGATTACAGCGTGTAGAAGAGGGGTTACACCGCTGCATAGAGGGGGGAAGAGTTGGTGATGATGGCGGTGAAGTTGTTGGTGTAGATTGCGGTCACGATGATGGCCCCGGCGGCACTCCGGTGCCACCAGAAGTGAGGGGGAGAGAGCCCCCCTCCTCCTTCTTCTTCCTTGACCTTCTCCCTAGATGGGAGAAGGGTTTCCCCTCTGGTCCATGGTCTCCATGGCATGGGAGGGGTGAGAGCCCGTCCGAGATTGGATCTGTCTCTCTGTCTCTCTCTGTTTCTGCGTTCTTAGATTCTACCCTTGCACTGTTTCTTATATATCCGGAGATCCGTAACTCCGATTGGATTGAAACCTTCGCCTAGATTTTTTTTCCGAAAATTAGCTTTCTTGCGGCCAAAGAAGAGCAGCAACTGCCTTACGGGGTTCCCACGAGGGTCAGGGGCGCGCCCATCCCCCTGGGCGCGCCCCCTGCCTCGTGGCCCGCTCGAACACCGTCTCGTGTTGGTTCTTCTTCCCAAATATCACAAATATTCCAAAAATATTCTCCGTCAGTTTTATCCCATTTGGACTCTATTTGATATGGGTTTTCTGCAAAACATAAAACATGCAACAAAGAGGAACTGGCACTGGGCACTGGATCAATATGTTAGTCCCAAAAATATTATAAAAAGTTGCCAAAAGTATATGAAAGTTGTAGAATATTGGCATGGAACAATCAAAAATTATATATACGATGGAGACGTATCAGCATCCCCAAGCTTAATTCCTGCTCGTCCTCGAGTAGGTAAATGATAAAAAGATAATTTTTTTGATGTGGAATGCTACCTAGCATAATCTTGATCATGTAATCTAATCATGGCATGAATATTGAGACACGAGTGAATCAAAGCAATAGTCTATCATTTGACATAAAAGAATCTAATACTCGGGCATCCCAACAAACAATCAAGTCTTTCAAAATATCAATGCTAAAGAACGTTATCCCTACCAAATCATATAGTCTTATATGCTCCCTTTTCTTAACACAAGGTACCCCTCATGCCTATCCTGGTGTCAGCCAAGCAATTGTTTTCATACTTTACTTTTTCGAACTTTTCTAACTCTTCACGCAATACATGAGCGTGAGCCATGGACATAGCACTATGGGTGGAATAGAAGGTGGTAGTAGACAAAAGTAGGGAGAAAGTCTCACATCGACTAGACGTATCAACGGGCTATGGAGATGCCCATCAATAGATATCAATGTGAGTGAGTAGGGATTGCCATGTAACGGATGCACTAGAGCCATAAGTGTTAGCTCAAAAGAAAACTAGTGGGTGTGCATCAACTTGCTTGCTCATGAAGACCTAGGGCATTTGAGGAAGCCCACCATTGGAATATACAAGCCAAGTTCTATAACGAAAAGTTCCCACTAGTATATGGAAGTGACAACATAGGAGACTCTCTATCATGAAGATCATGGTGCTACTTTGAAGCACAAGTGTGGAAAAAAGATAGTAACATTGTCCCCTTTTTCTTTTCCTTTTTTTCTTTTTTTCTTTTTTTTGGGCCTTCCTTCTTTTGGCCTTTCTTTTTTTTCTTTTGGCCTTTCCTTTTTTTTTCCTTTTTTTCAAGGGACAATGCTCTAATAATGATGATCATCACACTTCTGTTTACTTACAACTCGATACTAGAACAAAAATATGACTCTATATGAATGCCTCTGGCGGCGTACGGGGATGTGCAATGATCTAGCGTAGCAATGACATCAAAAAATGGACAAGCCATGGAAACATCATGCTAGCCATCTTACGATCATGCAAGGCAATGTGACAATGATGGTGCATGTCATAATAAACAGAACGGTGGAGTTACATGGCAATATATCTCAGAATGGCTATGGAAATGCCATAACAGGTAGGTATGTGGCTGTTTTGAGGAAGGATATAATGTGGTTTGATGCATCGGCGAAAATTGTGCGGTACTAGAGTGGCTGGCAAGGTAGAAGGGTGAGAGTGCGTATAATCCATGGACTCAACATTAGTCATAAATAACTCACATACTTATTGCGAAAAATCTATTAGCCCTCGAAGAAAAAATACTACGACGCATGCTCATAGGGGGGAGGTTGGTAGGAGTTAACCATCGCGCACCCTCGACCTTCACGCAAAGATAAACAATCAAAATACAATGCACGCCAATTTGGTTACATAGTTAGGAGACCATACGTGCATGCTTCGGGAATCACAAACCTTAAAACCAATATTATTACTAAACCACAATCATTCACTAGTACCTTCCACATATTAGCATCTCTATATCGCAAAACTATTGCAAGGAATCAAACATATCATGTTCAGCGATCTGCAGGTTTATGTAGGATTTTATGACTAACCATGTGAATGACCAATTCATGTCAACTCTCTAAATAGATATAAGTGAAGCAAGAGAGTTTTAATTCTTTCTACAAAAGATATGCCCATGCTCTAACAAATATAAGTGAAGCAAAAGAGCATTCTACAAATGGTGGTTCTCTATGTGAGGAGAAACAGGCAATCCAAACTTCAAATGATATAAGTGAAGCACAAGAAGCATTCTATAAAGCCATACTCAAAAGATATAAGTGAAGTGCAAAGAGCATTCTATAAATCAACCAAGGACTATCTGATACCAGCATGGTGCATTTATTAAAAGAAAAAGCACATGACGCTCCAAGAGTTTACGCATATCATGTGAACGAAACGAATCTGAAAACATACCGATACTTGTTGAAGAAAGATGGGATACCTTCCGGGACATCCCCAAGCTTAGACACTTGAGTATCCTTGAATATTTACTTGGGGTGCCTCGGGCATCCCCAAGCTTGAGCTCTTTCCTCTCCTTCTCCTCATATCGAGACCTCCTCAATCTTAGAACACTTCATCCACAAAAAACTTAACCGAACTTTTAGTGGCGGGGTTAGTGCATATGATCAATAAAATCCCATCAAGTACTACTCTAACATTATTGTATAATTATGAAAAAACATTACCCACTGCATTCTATCACAATTCTATGGCCCCAAGTCAAGGAGGCATCAACAAGAATTCAAACATATGCAAATAATGAAGCTATAACAACAATCTGTGAAAATAGGACACTATGTAGTAATCTGAACATTAATCATACTTCTGTAACCCTAAAAATTATGGAAAAATTAGGAAAAATCAAAAATTTGTATAGAAAGACTTTGCAAAATGTTTCAGATCATTTCGACGTTTCAGTAAAAATGTAAAATCGCGCACTACAGCCAAAGTTTCTGTTTTTGCACCGCACAAACCAACAAGCAGTTTAATCATCCTAAAGGAAACTCTTGGCACATTATTTTTATAATACAATGGAATTGTACGAGGGGATAATTGTTTTTATTGAAAATTTTATGTAATCAAGGTTCACAAAGTTTCCATGGGCATGAACAAAGTTCAAGGCTAGCTCCCACTTTAACAATGCTCGCCTTTCTCACTTTCGCTTTTCTTTTTGAAAAAGTTTTAGGATCCCCTCTTTATTTTATTTTAAACTTTATAAAAGAACACAACAGAAATAAATGACTCTCTAAAACTTCCAGGTTGTCTTCCTAGCAGCGCTTTCTTTAAAGCCATTAAGCTAGGCATATAGTGCTCAAGTAATGGATCCACCCGGATCCCAAGGTATATCAAAGCCAATTTCAATTAACAATGATTTGTGATTTAGTAGTGAGCACAAAGTAACATATATCATGCAACAACGAAGTCTAACTCTCTTCCTATGCATCGGCATGTCATAAAAGAACAATTCATGCACACATAGTAAAGGCCAATGCATAGTATAAACAGTTTCTTGCAATTTTATCGTGTTGGAAACATAGAGAGGCGGAGATGTAGTTCCTCTCTCATAATAATTGCAAGTAGGAGCAGCAAGCACATGCATATTATATTCATCAAAATCATCATGTGTAACGGAAAAAGGCAACCCATCAATATAATCCTTAATAAGTGCAAACTTCTCCGATATGGTGTAGTTTGGAGAACTCAAATAGATAATAGGACAATCATGCGTGGGTGCAATAGCAACAATCTCATGTTTAACATAAGGAACTATAGCAAGTTCATCTCCATAAGCATAATTCATATTGGCATCTTGGCCACAAGCATAGCAAGGATCATCAAAAAGGGATATTTCCAAAGAATCCAAGGGATCATAGCAATCATCATAGCATTCGTCCTTTGGTAAGCACGAAGGGAAATTAAACAATGTATGAATTGAAGAGTTACTCTCATTAGAAGGTGGGCACGGGTAGCTAATCCGCTCTTCCTCCTTTTGTTCTTCGCTCTCCTCATCATCTTTTTCATCTAATGAGCTCACAGTGTCGTCAATTTCCTCTTCCATAGACACCTGCAAAATATTAGTCTCTTCTTGGACAGCGGAGGAGTCCTCAATATATGGTTTAACATAGGCATTAGAAGCATAATTATCATAATAATATTTAAATATGGCAAAATTTTCAGATTTGTAAAGAGTAGCATCATCCTTTTCAATCAAAGAAGCAATTTTATAAGCACCCTTAAAAGCAACAAATTCTTCAACTTGTTCAACATCATAGTAATCATAAACACCCTTAGCATACGAGATACGATTCCATTATCACTAAACTCACATTGGTAGGGAAGGTGTTTCGTAGGGTCTTCAGAACAACAAGTAAAATCATAAATTTCACATAAATTCCATGCATAGCATTGCAAATGATGAATGTGATCCAGTAAAAGTTTTCCTTTTTCAGATATGCGGTGTCACACATAACAAGCATGCTCATATAAACAATTTCCCTCAACTAAGCTAGTTGGGGTTTCAGCCCGAGCACATAGGGATCGAAGATGATCCAAGTAATAAGCTTCAGTAGTGTGATAGATTTTGAGTGGTTCTTAACCATTGGTTCAGTAGGTACCACTAATTTTTTTGGTATTTTGCGTTTCCTACCCATAACTAAATATAGAAAACAACTTAGAAAAAAAAATCTACTTAGTGATAAAGCAAACAAGCACACACGAGAATATTCACCCCACGCTGCTGCTCCCCGGCAACGGCGCCAGAAAAAGGTCTTGATAACCCACAAGTGTAGGGGATCAGTTGTAGCCTCTTTTGATAAGTAAGAGTGTCGAACCCAACGAGGATCTAAAGGTAGAACAAATATTCCCTCAAGTTCTATCGACCACCGAAACAACTCTACGCATGCTTGACGTTCGCATTACCTAGAACAAGTATGAAACTAGAAGTACTTTGTGGTTTTTGTAGGATAGGTTTGCAAGAATATAAAGAGCACGCAAATAAAACTAGGGGATGTTAAGATAAAGACACAACTAAATTAGTTTTAGTAGAGAGCTTTTTGTCACGAGAAAGTTATTTGTCCCTAGGCAATCGATAACTAGACCGGTAATCACTATTGCAATTTATTTGAGGGAGAGGCATAAGCTAACATACTTTCTCTTCTTGGATCATATGCACTTATGATTGGAACTCTAGCAAACATCCGCAACTACTAAAGATCATTAAGGTAAAACCCAACCATAGCATTAAAGTATCAAGTCCTATTTATTCCCATATGCAAACAACCTACTTACTCGGGTTTGTGCCTCTGTCACTCACGCCACCCACCATAAGCAAATCATGAACATATTGCAAACCCTACAGCGGGAATCCCTCACGCTTGCGTGACACAGAGAGCACCATAGGAAAGCACCAATGATAAAACATGCAACTCAAACCAATCACGATCATCAATTAACCCATACGACAAAACGGATCTACTCAAACATCATAGGATAGCCATACATCATTGGGAAATAATATATAGCGTTGAGCACCATGTTTAAGTAGATATTACAGCGGGTAGAAGAGGGGTTACACCGCTGCATAGAGGAGGGAAGAGTTGGTGATGACGGCGGTGTTGGTGTAGATTGCGGTGACGATGATGGCCCCGGCGGCACTCCGGTGCCACCGGGAGCGAGGGGGAGAGAGCCCCCCTCCTCCTTCTTCTTCCTTGACCTTCTCTCTAGATGAGAGAAGGGTTTCCCCTCTGGTCCATGGTCTCCATGGCGTGGGAGGGGCGAGAGCCCCTCCGAGATTGGATCTGTCTCTCTGTCTCTCTTTGTTTCTGCGTTCTTAGATTCTAGCCTTTCACTGTTTCTTATATATCCGGAGATCCGTAACTCCGATTGGATTGAAACCTTCGCCCATATTTTTTCCCGAAAATTAGCTTTCTTACGGCCAAAGAAGAGCAGCAACCGCCTTACGAGGTGCCCACTAGGGTCAGGGGCGCGCCCACCCCCCTTGGGCGCGCCCCACTGCCTCGTGGCCCCCTCGAGCACCGTCTCGCGTTGGTTCTTGTTCCCAAATATCACGAATATTCCAAAAATATTCTTCGTCCGTGTTTATCCCGTTTGGTCTCCGTTTGATATGGGTTTTCTGGGAAATATAAAACATGCAACAAACAAGAACAGGCACTGGGCACTAGATCAATATGTTAGTCCCAAAAATAATATAAAAAGTTGCCAAAAGTATATGAAAGTTGTATAATATTGGCATGGAACAATAAAAAATTATAGATACGACGAGGACGTATCAAAGCCTTTAACGGGCCGGTAGGCAGGTTGGGCTAAAAAGTATCCATGAAAACTACAACCCGTTAAGGGGCCGGAAGTCAGAAATAGGCCCAGATGCAACAAGGGTCGTTAAATGGCCGAAGGTGAAACCGGGCCCACGGTGGCCCATATGTACCAAGGGCTGCTAACAGGCCAAGACAAATATCAGGTCGAACTGTTAAACAGGCCTTTAAGATGTCGATGTGCAAATCGGGCCCTCAATAGGCCCAAAGCACAGTGCGTGTTAATGAGTTGGATAAGTTATGGCCGTAATTTGGCCCAAAATATGGCATGGAGTTAACGGACCGGATTTGACATGGGCCATATTTTTTCCCGAAATATTGTAGGTCATTAATGATTCAGATTTGATATGGGTCGTAATTTGTCCCAAAACATGGCAGGTTGTTAAGGGGTTGTAATATGTGCGTAATTTGGCCCAAAACATGGTAGGTTGTTAACAGGCCGGCCCATTAGTATCTGATGAAATATTATGGGCCTTTTGCTGGGCCGACCCTTTTACCGTAAATGGGCCACTGTTGGGCTGTTCCACATGTCGGTGCTTCATTGGCGTCTCATTTCCATTCGACAGTTAACATCCCAAAACCAAGCTGACATGTGCTTCCTTTGGCCAATGGGTATTTTACACGTGGAAAATATCCATTGGTTTGGGCTGTTAACTGGTTATCAGATCCTAACCGGAACCTGATAGCTTAACGGTGACCCGTTATGATGGATGCCACGTGTCAGTTCCCCTTGACGAAAACACTTCCATGACGCGACATTTATCATCATGGAAGTGGACACTTCCGTGATGATAATTTGAGTATTATCATGGAACACTTCTACGCTAACACTTATATGACTATCTTGATTCTATCATAAAATCATCACGGATGTACATGCATGATAGAAAACGAGACCTACTGTGACAAACACGTATCATCATTGAAGTTTTTTTGTAGTGGCACTCCTTTCTCTGTCCCTAACCAACGCACACAGCAAAAAACAAACATTGGTCAAATCGATCCTAAGGATGTGGCTTCGCCTTTAGAACACAAATCTTAGTGGTAATTTAAAAGCTTGAAACCATAGACACAAAATATGAGCAGTTCGATTGAAATTGAGTTGCTTCCAAAACTCGTACCATGACAACAAACTTTGTCGTCATGTTAACATTTCTGAAAATGTTGCCATGGCAACGAAAATACTTCCCATGATAGTAGCTTTTGCTAATTTACTAGCTCCATGTCCCTTCCTCCTTACCCGACCATTGCAATAGTTGATTGCCCGTGATGGCCACCAGTAAAATAGGACAAATGACCGTTGCCTTGACTGGCTCGAGGAATTTGTGGAGAGATTTGAGATAGGATTTCAGCCAAGTATAAATCCACTTATTTTTGTACTAATTTGATTCATTATTTCAATGAGTTGATGGATAGACCTGTCCTCTTCCTTAGTTTCCCCTACATATATGGGATATTTTAAGAAATGAGGAACCACGCCAATCCATCTTGAATTTGGTGTTTAAACTCTATTGTGGTGACGATATTGTTGGGGAGGTCCTGCGGCAAAATAGCTCGTTGAGTCATGTCTCGCGGGAGTAAAAGAGTCCATAGATACCAATCGAAAATAAATACACTCAAAAATTGCCAGCTATCACACCTAATTGGTGTGATGACTGGTTATGATGAGTGTGAATACAACCGGAAAAAGGTTGTTAATCCACGACCCTTTGAGCGAAATGTAGCAAAATGAAGGAAAATCCGTGGATCGACCCCATTGTCTCCACATCATAGGAACTACAAGATCACCCGAAGGACGCCTTTTATAGATCCTTATAATTCATTGACTCTAGAGATATGGTAATATGGAGAAGACAAAAGTTGTTTGAAGCACACACAGAACCTGAAAGCGCACCTTGATTCAAAGAGAAGGAGGACAGATTATTCACATTTTATTTGATGGTCAAAGCAAATTGAAAGCTTTCCCATCAATCTTGTTACCCTTTGAGACTCATAGGCGGTAGGAGTTCCCAGCAAGAAAATTGATTTGTAATATGTCCCAAAGTTTTTACATTTGGAGACCACCTCAAGATCTAGCATGAGTGCCCGAGAATAGATTTTGTTGTGATATAGGAGTATCATGGAGAAGAAGGTGAGCCTTTGTGGTGTTGGTTTTCCTTCATGGAATTCCCACCTCTTCAACAATGACTAGCTCCCTTCCAAGGGACTGAACATTGGGTTACATCTTCGTGTTCGTGCTTCTTTCGGTATCCTGATTTTTACAACTGCAAAAATATATTATTATTTTAGCTTTGAGACCCCTAGCGTATGCAAGCCCCCATGGGTATGTAACTCATTCCCCATCATTTGAATAATCTCAAGGGGAGAGGGCCATAGCTCTAGGAGAGAGCCATAGTTTGGTTTGAGGAGTTATTCTCACCCTCAAAATGATGATGTGAGGAGTGCCTCGTCATTGAATTACTCATCTACAGAGGTTTTTCCATGACCCAACTCGATGCTTGAACCTCCCTCGATGCCTATCCTAACACATGCTAGGTTGCGCTTCAACGGTCGATTGAACCTATTAAAAACAAGTTGAGGTGTTAATTGTGTTTTGGCACAATGATCTTGGTATAAGGTCATCGGACCCATTCCATGTTTGTGATTGTCTTAAATATAGGAGATACCCCATCTCTTTGTTGTTTATATGAAACAACACTTGCATTGCGAAGGAATCAAGAGTTTGTACAAGGTCCTCATATCACCTTCTACATGCCAAGACCTACCTCGAGTGAGGTTTGACCTTTGCGGTCAATAAGACATGGTGGGATAAGTTGGTTTGCACTTGGTGGAACCATTGCGAGGATACAACCAAGGCCAAACCTTTGTGGTTCGAAACCTCCACCAACGAGGAATAAGATAATGCCAACTCTATGAACATTGGTGAAACAACACTGACCCCCTCTATGTTCACATATCCTAACTCTAGTCATTATTTCATGTAATATCTCACTTCTACTTGCTTACTCACTTGTCATATAATTGCATGTCGGGTATCTCTTATAGCTTAAAACTTCCACTAAAATTGAAGTAGAATTTTCATAACCACGACCCCCTCACGAGATATGATAAATATAGTGGTCGTAGATGTGTCTCGGTCATATTACAAAGGTGAAGATAAGAGCCACGTAGACACCGAGTTGACAAACTGAACAATAACAGAGCACTAGCCTTTACACAAAAGACCATCAACCAAGAAAGAAAATTACAATCAAGATCGATGAACCCCTACGCATGACTCCAACGCATGTCACCTGCCGCCTACATCATGGCAGCACTCGTCAAAGGAAAATACGACCAATCACCTTTTCACCAAGCTCGTCACCATCGCTAATATGCAGCTTCACGGACCTCCAAGGTGGCTTACCGAAGGCATATCCATTACAGTTGAAAGAACCTGGCCGAGGTAGCACCCGGATACGCCATCAAACTCCGGATCTGGCACCCCCCCCCCCCACATGACTAAGATACCAGAGGAGGAAACCATACCTGCCAGCCACCAACCATGCCCAGCACATGATCCGTCTTCCACATGCCGTCAAGACAAACCACTATTTGCATCCGCTCTGAACTACATCCCAAGCTCTCCGCCAACATCGAGGACACAAGTCCAGCATGACAATACTACCATTACCATCACATCTTCGCTTGAATATACTAGTTCCTAAATCCACCACCAACCATAGAGCTGGTGACCTTACCGGAAAGAATTTGAAGCTCCTTTATCCAGTGTCGCCGTTACTGTCGGTAAAATGAAGATGTTGTACAAACCAAAATCTAAACTATTAGGCTCGAAACCCTAAAACCACAAGATCCGCACGCACGGAATCTGATGACTCCCTTAGAACAACTCCAACACATGGACCCATTTCGTTCGCACGTGTCCGTTTGGGTTGTGGCAGACAGAAAAGTCGACCCAATGCACCGACCCAAATGGACGTGTGTCCGCTTTTCATCCGCCTGCCGACCCATTCCTGACCCAATTTTGAGCTTCATTTGCATTGGCGCGGATAAGAAACGGACGCATGTGCGGCGCCTGCCTACTCCTCCCCCTGGCCCGCTAGTCGGTGGCACATTGGCCATCCTCTCCCACCCCCATATCGTCAGCAAACCCTCGCCCGCCTCCGCCGTGTCGCCACCCGTTGCCCATTTTCAGTGCCTCTACCAGCAGCCAATGCTGACACACCTCCTCCCAACATCGTCACCTCCCATGTCGCCGCAACCACCGTCTCATCACCGGGATACCAAAGCTTCACACCCCCACCTCGCGATGCCGTTGCGAGCAGGAAGCCATCTCGCCGCCCCGATCAGCTCCTTCGTGTTGACGCCGGCACACTCGTCGGACGCCTCCAAGCCAACCACTTGGTCCAAGGGAGGCGCACATCTCTTCGCCGGCCCGCTCCTTCGTCGACGCCCGCAAGTTGTTCGACAGTTTGCCAAGGTACAAAATGGACTCCGCCGATAAGTTTTTTCTCTACACAACTTCCTTTGCAACCCCGACGATTCCTCATCCGATCACGAGGAAGAGATCTTGGCTGTCGTGTTGGTCCATCACTACCTTAATAGCCAGCGGTCGTTGCTTCGGGGCTCGATTCCGGGGCACATTTCGGCATTGAATCACAACTAAGAGAGCCCTCATTTCCTTCTTTGCAAGGACTACTTTGACACAAGCAACCCGCTATTCAAGCATCAAAAATTTCGGTGGCATTTCTGTATGGCTAGGCATCTTTTCAACCGTATTAGAGAGGGGGTGGTCGGATATGATAATTATTTAGAGTGCAAAGATGATGCCCTTGGAAAGATTGGCTTCCCATCCTATCAGAAATGCACTGCATCCATCTGGATGCTTGCATACAGAGTGCTCGGTGATCTCATTATTGAGTACGTCTGTATGAGCGAGTCTATATGTGACGCCCCAAGACCTGTTGGGGAACGTAGCAGAAATCAAAAAAAATTCTACGCATTACCAAGATCAATCTATGGAGTAATCTAGCAACGAGGGAGAGGGGAGTGCATCTACATACCCTTGTAGATCGCTAAGCGGAAGCGTTACAAGAACGCGGATGAAGGAGTCGTACTCGTAGCGATTCAGATCGCGGTTGATTCCGATCTAAGCGTCGAACAACGGCGCCTCTGCGTTCAACACACGTGCAGCCCGATGACGTCTCCCACGCCTTGATCCAGCAAGGGGAGAAGGAGAGGTTGGGGAGGACTCCATCCAGCAGCAGCACGACGGCGTGGTGGTGGTGGAGGAGCGCGGGACTCCAGCAGGGCTTCGCCAAGCACTACGAGAGACGAGGAGGGAGAGAGGTAGGGCTGCGCCAAGAGAGAGATCAAATCATATGTTTGGGCAGCCCCCAATACCTCAAGTATATATAGGGGGGAGGGGTTGCGCCCCCTCTAGGGTTCCCTCCCTAGGGGGGCAGCCCTAGATGCCATCTAGGTGGCGGTCAAAGGGGAGAGGGAGAGGGGGCGCACCAGGGTGGGCCCTAGGGACCATCTGCCCTAGGGTTTGCCCCCCTCCCCTCTTGGAGGCGCCTTGGGCCTTGGTGGGAGGCGCCACAGCCCACCTAGGGGTTGGTGCCTTCCCACTATTGGCCCACGTAGGCCTCCGGAGCTGGTGGCCCCTCCCGGTGGACCCCCGGACCCATCCGGTGGTCCCGGTACATTACCGGTGATGCCCGGAACACTTCCGTGGCCAAATCCTCACTTCCTATATATCAATCTTTACCTCCAGACCATTCCGAAACTCCTCGTGATATCCGGGATCTCATCCGGGACTCCAAACAACATTCGGTAACCGTGTACATACTTTCCCTATAACCCTAGCGTCATCGAACCTTAAGTGTGTAGACCCTACGGGCTCGGGAGTCATGCAGACATGGTCGAGACAACTCTCCGGTCAATAACCAACAGCGGGATCTAGATACCCATGTTGGCTCCCACATGCTCCATGATGATCTCATCGGATGAACCACAATGTCAAGGATTCAATCAATCTCGTATACAATTCCCTTTATCTACCGGTATAGTACTTGCCCGAGATTCGATCGTCGGTATCCAATACATTGTTCAATCTCGTTACCGGCAAGTCTCTTTACTCATTCCGTAACACATCATCCCGTGATCAACTCGTTGATCACAATGTGCACATTATGATGATGTCCTACCGAGTGGGCCCAGAGATACCTCTCCGTCACATGGAGTGACAAATCCCAGTCTCGATTCGTGCCAACCCAACAGACACTTTTGGAGATACCCGTAGTGCACCTTTATAGCCACCCAGTTATGTTGTGACGTTTGGTACACCCAAAGCATTCCTACGATATCCGAGAGTTGCACAATCTCATGGTCTAAGGAAAAGATACTTGACATTTAGAAAAGCTTTAGCATATGAACTACACGATCTTGTGCTAGGCTTAGGATTGGGTCTTGTCCATCACATCATTCTCCTAATGATGTGATCTCGTTATCAACGACATCCAATGTCCATGGTCAGGAAACCGCAACCATCTATTGATCAACGAGCCAGTCAACTAGAGGCTCACTAGGGACATGGTGTTTGTCTATGTATCCACACATGTATCTGAGTTTCCTATCAATACAATTCTAGCATGGATAATAAACAATTATCATGAACAAGGAAATATAATAATAACCAATTTATTATTGCCTCTAGGGCATATTTCCAACAGTCTCCCACTTGCACTAGAGTCAATAATCTATTTCACATCGCCATGTGATTAACACTGACATGTCACATCGCCATGTGACTAACATCGAAAGAGTTTACTAGAGTTAATAATCTAGTTCACATCACTATGTGATTAACACTCAATGAGTTCTGGGTTTGATCATGTTATGCTTGTGAGAGAGGTTGTAGTCAACGGGTCTGCAACATTCAGATCCCTATGTATTTCGCAAAACTTTATGTCATATCATAGATGTTGCTACCACGTTCCACTTGGAGCTATTCCAAATTGTTGCTCCATTATACGTACCTGGTATCTCTACTCAGAGCTATCCGGATAGGTGTTAAGCTTGCATCGATGTAGCTCTTTACGTCGAACTCTTTATCACCTCCATAACCGAGAAAAATTTCCTTATTCCTCTAAGGATAATTTTGACCGCTATCTAGTGATCCACTCCTGGATCACCTTTGTACCCTCTTGCCAGACATGTGGCAAGGCACACATTAGGTGCGGTACTCAGCATGGCATACCGTATAGAGCCTATGACAAAAGCATAGGGGACGACCTTCCTCCTTCCTCTTTCTTCTGTCATGGTCAAGCTTTGAGTCTTACTCAACTTCACACCTTACAACTCAGGTAAGAACTCCTTCTTTGACTGATCTATTTTGAACTCCTTCAAAATCATGTCAAAGGTGTGTTTTCTTTTGAAAGTATCATCAGGCGTCTTGATCTATCTCTATAGATCTTGATGCCCAATATGTAAGAAGCTTTATCCAGGTCTTCCTTTGAAAAATTCCTTTCAAACAACCCTTTATGCTTTCCAGAAATTCTACATCATTTTGAATCAACAATATGTAAGGTGTATAGAGATAGATCAAGTTTCTAACATATTGGGCATGAAAGGATCGACAACCCTTTATGTTTTTGGGTTTATACAAAGTTTGTTAGAAATGTTGTAGTGCTCCCACTCACTTTATTGTAAATACAAGTTTCTAACAAACTTTGTATAAACCCAAAAACTTTGATCACTCCATCAAAGCGTATATTCCGACTCCGAGATGCTTGCTCTAGTCCATGAAAGGATCGCTGGAGCTGGCATACCTTTTAGCATTCTTAGGATCGACAAAACCTTTCTGATTGTATCACATACAACCTTTCCTTACGAAAACTGGTAAGGAAACTTGTTTTGACATCCATCTGCCAGATTTCATAAATGCAGCTAATGCTAACATGATTTCGACGGACTTAAACATCGCTACGGGTGAGAAAATCTCATCGTAGTCAACTCCTTGAACTTGTGAAAAACTCTTCGCCACAAGTCGAGCTTCATAGACGGTGACATTATCGTCCACATCCGTCTTCTTCTTAAAGATCCATTTATCTCAATGGCTTGCCGATCATCGGCAAGTCCACCAAAGTCCATACTTTGTTTTGATACATGGATCCTATCTCAGATTTCTCGGCTTCTAACCATTTGTCGGAATACGGGCCCACCATCGCTTCTCCATAGTTCGTAGGTTCATTGTTGTCCAACAACATGACATCTAAGACAGGATCAGCGTACCACTCAGGAGTAGTACATATCCTTGTCAACCTACGAGGTTCGATAGCAACTTGATCCGAAGCTTCATGATCACTATCATTAGTTTCCTCTTCAACAGTCGTAGGTTCCACAGAAACATCTTTCTGTGTTGCACTACTCTCCGGTTGAAGTGAGGGTTCGACAACCTCATCAAGTTCTATCTTCCTCCCACTCAATTCTTTCGAGAGAAACTCCTTCTCGAGAAAGGACCCGCTCTTAGCGACAAACATTTTTGACCTTGGATCTGAGATAGAAGGTATACCCAACTGTTACCTTTGGGTATCCTATGAAGATGTATTTGTCCGCTTTGGGTTCGAGCTTTTTCCTGCTGAAGCCATAAGCATCGCAACCCCAAACATTAAGAAACGACAACTTTGGTTTCTTGCCAAACCATAGTTCATACGGCGTCGTATCAACGGACTTAGATGGTGCCCTATCTAAAGTGAATGCAGCTGTCTCTAATGCATAACCTCAAAATAATAGCGGTAGATCGGTAAGAGACATCATAGATCGCACCATATCTCATAAGGTTCGATTACGACGTCCGGACACACCATTATGTTGTGGTGTTCCAGGTGGCTTCAACAGCGAAACAATTCCACAATGTCTTAAGTGATTGCCAAACTCATAACTCAGAAAATCTCCTCTTGATCAGATCGTAGGAACATGATCTTCTTGTTATGATGACTATTAACTTCACTCTGAAATTGCTTGAACTTTTCAAACGTTTCAGACTTTTGCTTCATTAAGTAAATATACCCATATCTACTCAAATCGTCAGTGAAGATGAGAAAATAACGATATCCACCACATGCCTTAATTCTCATTGGATCACACACATCAACATGTATGATTTCCAACAAGTCACTTGCCCGTTTCATTGTACCTGAAAACGGGATCTTAGTCATCCTGCCCATGAGGCATGGCTCGCATGTGTCAAGCGATTCAAAATCAAGTGACTCCAAACATCCATCAGCATGGATTTTCTTCATGCATTTTATGCCAAAATGACCTAAGCGGCAGTGCCACAAGAAAGTGGTACTATCATTATTAACTCTACATCTTTTGGCGTTAATATTATTATCATGTGTATTACTATGATCGAGATTCAATAAACCATTGGGTGCATGACCATAAAGGTATTGTTCATGTAAACAGAATAACCATTATTCTCTAACTTAAATGAATAACCGTATTGCAATGAACATGATCTAATCATATTCATGCTCAACGTAGACACCTGATAACATTTATCTAGGTTCAACACTAATCCCTAAGGTAGAGGGAGCGTGCGATGGTGATCTTGTCAATCTTGGAAACACTTCCAACACACATCGTCACCTCGCCCTTAGCTAGTCTTCGTTCAGTCCGTAGCTTTTGCTTCAAGTCACTAATAATAGCAACTGAACCGGTATCCAATACCCAGGTACTACTAGGAGTACTAGTAAGGTACACATCAATAACACATATATCAAATATATTTTGTTGAAGTTGCCAACTTTCTTATCTACCATGTATTTGGGGTAGTTCCGCTACCATATGACCATTCCCCTTACAATAGAAGCACTTAGTCTCGAGGTTTGGGTTCAACCTTGGGTTCCTTCATTAGAGCGACAACTGGTTTGCCATTCATGAAGTTTTCCTTCTAGCCCTTGCCCTTTTTGAAACCAGTGGTCTTGTTAAACCATCAACACTTGATGCTCCTTCTTGATTTCTACTTTTGCGATCTTAAGTACCGCTAATAGCTCCAGGATCATCTCCATCATTTGCATGTCATAGTTCATCATGAAGTTCTAGTAGCTTGGTGATAGTGTCTAGAGAATTCCGTCAACCACTATCTCATCTGGAAGATTAACTCCCACTTGGTTCAAGTGATTTTAGCACCCAAACATTCTGAGCACATGCTCACTAGTTGAGCTATTCTCCTCCATCTTGTTGGCAAAAGAACTTGTCAGAGGTCTCATACCTCTCAACACGGGCATGAGCCTGAAATCCCAATTTTAGCTCTTGGAACATCACATATGTCTTATGGCGTTCAAAACGTCATTGGAATCCCGATTCTAAGCCGTAAAGTATGGTGCACTAAACTATCAAGTAGTCATCAGGACGTGTCTGTCAGGTGTTCACAACATCCACAGACGACATTGTATGGGTTTTCACATCGAGCGGTGCATCAAAGACGTAAGCCTTCTGTGTAGCAGTGAGGACACTCCTCGAACTACGCACCTAGTCCGCATCATTACTTACAATATCTTTCAACTTAGTCTTTCTCTAGGATCGTATTAAACAAGGAGCTACAATGCAAGCTATTGGTCTACAACAGAATTTGCGAAGACAACTTAGACTATTGTTCATGACAATTAAGTTCATCTAAACAAATTTAATGAACTCCCACTCAGATAGACATCTCTCTGGTCATCCAAGTGATACATGATCCGAATCGACTAGGCCGTGTCCGATCATCACGTGAGATGGACTAGTCATCAACGGTGAACATCTTTATGTTGATCGTATCTTCTATACGACTCATGTTCGACCTTTCGGTCTTCCGTGTTCCGAGGCCATGTCTGTACATGCTAGGCTCGTCAAGTGAACCCTAAGTGTATTGCGTGTGTAAATCTGGCTTACACCCGTTGTATGCGAACATTAGAGCCTATCACACCCGATCATCACGTGGTGCTTCGAAACAACGAACCTTAGCAAACGGTGCACAGTTAGGGGGAACACAATTCTTGAAATTTTAGTGAGAGATCATCTTATTTACTACCGTCGTTCTAAGCAAATAAGATGTAAAACCTGATAAACATCACATGCAATCAAATAGTGACATGATATGGCCAATATCATTTTGCTCCTTTTGATCTTCATCTTCGGGGCTCCATGATCATCATCGTCACCGGCATGACACCATGATCTCCATCATCATGATCTCCGTCATCGTGTCTTCATGAAGTCGTCTCGCCAAACATTACCTCTACTACTATGGCTAACGGTTAGCAATAAAGTAAAGTAATTACATGGCGTTTTCAGTGACACGCAGGTCATACAATAAAATAAGACAACTCCTATGGCTCCTGCCGGTTGTCATATTCATTGACATGCAAGTCGTGATTCCTATTACAAGAACATGATCAATCTCATACATCACATATATATCATTCATCACATCCTTTTGGCCATATCACATCACACCGCACATGCTGCAAGAACAAGTTAGACGTCCTCTAATTGTTGTTGCAAGTTTTTACGTGGCTACTATAGGTTTCTAGCAACAATGTTTCTTACCTACACCAAAACCACAACATGATATGCCAATTTCTATTTACCCTTCATAAGGACCCTTTTCATTGAATCCGATCCGACTAAAGTGGGAGAGACAGACACCCGCTAGCTACCTTATGCAACTAGTGCATGTCAGTCGGTGGAACCTGTCTCACGTAAGCGTACGTGTAAGGTCGGTCCGGGCCGCTTCATCCCACGATGCCGCCGAATCAAGTTAAGACTAGTAGCGGCAAGTAAATTGACATGATCTACGCCCACAACAACTTGTGTTCTACTCGTGCATAGTAACTACGCATAGACCTAGCTCATGATGCCACTGTTGGGGAACATAGCAGAAATCAAAAAAAATCTACGCATCACCAAGATCAATCTATGGAGTAATCTAGCAACGAGGGAGAGGGGAGTGCATCTACATACCCTTGTAGATCGCTAAGCAGAAACGTTACAAGAACGCGGATGAAGGAGTCGTACTCGTAGCGATTCAGATCGCGGTTGATTCCGATCTAAGCGCCGAACAACGGCGCCTCCGCGTTCAACACACGTGCAGCCCGGTGACGTCTCCCACGCCTTGATCCAGCAAGGGGAGAAGGAGAGGTTGGGGAAGACTCCGTCCAGCAGCAGCACGATGGCGTGGTGGTGGTGGAGGAGCACGGGACTCCAGCAGGGCTTCGCCAAGCACTACGAGAGACGAGGAGGGAGAGAGGTAGGGCTGCGCCAAGAGAGAGATCAAATCATATGTTTGGGCAGCCCCCAATACCTCAAGTATATATAAGGGGAGGGGAGGGGCTGCGCCCCCTCTAGGGTTCCCTCCCTAGGGGGGCGGCAGCCCTAGATGCCATCTAGGTGGCGGCCAAAGGGGAGAGGGAGAGGGGGCGCACCAGGGTGGGCCCTAGGGCCCATCTGCCCTAGGGTTTGCCCCCTCCCCTCTTGGAGGCGCCTTGGGCCTTGGTGGGAGGCGCCCCAGCCCACCTAGGGGCTGGTGCCTTCCCACTATTGGCCCACGTAGGCCTCCGGGGCTGGTGGCCCCTCCCGGTGGACCCCCGGACCCTTCCGGTGGTCCCGGTACATTACCGGTGATGCCCGGAACACTTCCGGTGGCCAAATCCTCACTTCCTGTATATCAATCTTTACCTCCAGACCATTACGAAACTCCTCGTGATGTCTGGGATCTCATCCGGGACTCCAAACAACATTCGGTAATCGCGTACATACTTTCCCTATAACCCTAGCATCATCGAACCTTAAGTGTGTAGACCCTACGGGCTCGGGAGTCATGCAGACATGGCCGAGACAACTCTCCGGTCAATAACCAACAGCGGGATCTGGATACCCATGTTGGCTCCCACATGCTCCACGATGATCTCATCGGGTGAACCACGATGTCAAGGATTCAATCAATCCCATATACAATTCCCTTTGTCTACCGGTATAGTACTTGCCCAAGATTCGATCGTCGGTATCCCGATACCTTGTTCAATCTCGTTACCGGCAAGTCTCTTTACTCGTTCCGTAACACATCATCCCGTGATCAACTCCTTGATCACATTGTGCACATTATGATGATGTCCTACCGAGTGGGCCCAGAGATACCTCTCCATCACACGGAGTGACAAATCCCAGTCTCGATTCGTGCCAACCCAACAGACACTTTTGGAGATACCCGTAGTGCACCTTTATAGCCACCCAGTTACATTGTGACGTTTGGTACACCCAAAGCATTCCTACGGTATCCGAGAGTTGCACAATCTCATGGTCTAAGGAAAAGATACTTGACATTTAGAAAAGCTTTAGCATACGAACTACACGATCTTGTGCTAGGCTTAGGATTGGGTCTTGTCCATCACATCATTCTCCTAATGATGTGATCCCGTTATCAACGACATCCAATGTCCATGGTCAGGAAACCGCAACCATCTATTGATCAATGAGCTAGTCAACTAGAGGCTCACTAGGGACATGGTGTTTGTCTATGTATCCACACATGTATCTGAGTTTCCTATCAATAAAATTCTAGCATGGATAATAAAAAATTATCATGAACAAGGAAATATAATAATAACCAATTTATTATTGCCTCTCAGGCATATTTCCAACAAGACCGACGCTCCAGAAGACTTCCAGCTATTCTGAGTTCTGTCGTGTGATTTGTTTGTTGGTTTATTGCATCATTGCATCATTTGGATCATGTCATTTAATTTTTACAAACTCAACTAAATAATTTGCATGGATCTTTGATCCATTTAAATCGAGGGAATTCATCTGGTGATTTCTCTTTATTACATATCCTCCCAATATTATTAGGGAGTTATAATAAAACATTTCATTAACTTGAAATTAACCATAACACACTTGCAATTTAATTCACATGTATTTTCTACTTCAAGTTTGGTCTCCAAACTATGCCCTAAATTTTATTATCTTTTTCCCAAGCTCCACCAAAATTCTCAACAGTTTTGGGAACTTCGAAATCCTAGTCTTTGTTCAAACAATTTGAATTAAATTCAAAGGAATTTGAATTTAATATTTCAATCATGATCATTTTTATTTTCTTGGGTCACCCACATTTTTGTGAGTCCAAGAAAATTGCCCTCATGCCCAAACTCTACTCCTAACCCCCCTTTTTCCCTTCTCTGAAGTTTTGCTTGTATTCTGAAACGGAGGAAGAATAGGAAAAAAAAACCTTCCTAGTCGGCCCAATTTGGCCCAGGGCCCAGCCGCCGGCATCCTAAGCCCAACCAAACTTCCTCTCCAACCCTAGGGAAGCCACTGCTCGATCCCATCTCTGCCTCGCTCCCTCCCTCTCTCCCTCGTTCGCCTCCCACACACATCACCCGCTGCGCTCGATCCGCTCACGCCCCACCTCCTTATCCCACCAGCACCGCCGTCCTTCCCCTCCACCGCAGCCACCTCACGCATGGCCTCCTGCGCATGACCCTCTCCTCTCCACGCCGTCCAGTCACACCATCGCCTCGCCATGGAGCCGCGCCCGACCTCCGTGACGGCCACCGGAGCTGCTGCCGACGCCCTGACTCCGCGACCTCCACCAACTCCACCCTCGTCGGCCGGCCAGCAGTGAGGCCCCACATCGGTGTTCCCCTCCCTTCCTCTCCTGTGTCGTAGGCGCTTGAGCCGTTGCTCCATGCCAGCCCTTGCCCTGCCGTCCGCCGCCCCAGCGAGCTGGACCTCCCCGTCCTCTGCCTCGTCTCGGTATCACCATCCTCGCCGGAGGAGGCCGCCACTTGCGCCGCTGCCGTTTTGCAGAGCTGCCCCGTCGGAGTTGCCTATGCTGCCTCGCCGGACGACATCCCCATCCTCCTCCGCCAGGATCCGACAGGTGGTGGTCGGATCTCGTCGCCTTGGCGTCGCGAGCCTTCGGATTTGTTCGCCTCGTCGGCCGGAGTTCCTACTACCGCCGTCGTTGTTTGACGCCAGCGTCTCGCCTCTGTTTTCGAACCATGGGCCGATGCTACTTCTCGAGCTTGCGTTGTATTCCCTCGAAGAGGAAAGGGTGATGCACCACAATAGCATAAGTATTTCCCTCAGTTTTTGAGAACCAAGGTACCAATCCAGTAGGAGACCACATGCGAGTCCCTTGCACCTGCACAAACAAATAAGAACCTCGCTGCCAACGCGATAAAAGGGGTTGTCAATCCCTTCTCGGTCACTTAAGAGAGTGAGATCTGATAGATATGATAAGATAATGTTTTTGGTATTTTTGGTATAGAGATTGAAAGTAAATAATGCAAAGTAAAGTAAATAGTTGATGGAAGATAATATGATGAGAATAGACCCGGGGCCATAGGTTTCACTAGTGGCTTCTCTCATGATAGCAAAATTCTACGGTGGGTGAACAAATTAATGTCGAGCCATTGATAGAAAAGCGCATAGTTATGAGAATATATAGGCATGATCAATGTATATAGGCATCACGTCTGTGACAAGTAGACTGAAACGATTCTGCATCTACTACTATTACTCCACAAATCGACCGCTATCCAGCATGCATCTAGAGTATTAAGTTCATAAGAACAGAGTAATGCCTTAAGCAAGATGACATGATGTAGAGGCATAAACTCAAGCAATATGATATAAACCCCATCTTTTTATCCTCGATGGCAACAATACAATATGTGCCTTGCTGCCCCTACTAAGGACACCGCAAGATTGAACCCAAAGCCAAGCACTTCTCCTATTGCAAGAACTATAGATCTAGTAGGCCAAACCAAACCAATAATTCGAAGAGACATGCAAGGATATTATAATCATACATAAAAGATTTCAGAAAAGAATCCAATATTGTTCATAGATAATCTTGATCATAAACCCACAATTCTTCGGATCTCGACAAACACACCGCAAAAAGATTACATCGAATAGATCTCCTCAAATATCGAGGAAAACTTTGTATTGAGATCCAAAGAGAGAGAAGAAGCCATCTAGCTAATAACTATGGACCCGAAGGTCTGTGGTAAACTACTCACAACTCATCGGAGAGGCTATGGTGTTGATGTAGAAGCCCTCCGTGATCGATGCCCCCTCAAGTGGAGCTACGGAACAGGACCCAAGATGGGATCTCACGGGTACAGAAGGTTACGGCGGTGGAATTAGGGTTTCGTGGATGTCCTCGATGTTTTCAAGGTATGGGAATATATATAGGCTGAAGAGGCACGTCGGGGGAGCCAGAGGGGGCCCACGAGGGTGGGGGCGCGCCTACACCCCCCTAGGCATGCCCGTGCCCTCTTGGCCGCCTCTCTCGCTTCCAGGCATGTACTCCAAGTCTTCGGTGTTGATATGGTTCCAAAAATAACTCTCTCGAAGGTTTCATTCCGTTTGGACTCCGTTTGAAATTCCTTTTCTGCGAAACACTGAAATAGGCAAAAAAAACAGCAATTTGCACTGGCCTTGGGTTAGTAGGTTAGTCCCAAAATAGTATAAAAGTGTATAATAAATCCCATTAAACATCCAAAACAGAATATATAATAGCATGGAACAATAAAAAATTATAGATACGTTGGAGACGTATCAGCCGACTCCATTTCTCGTCGTCTTCTCTTCGAGCCAAGCTGTCGTCGCCGCTTCCTTTGACTGCTGCTGCCGCTACTTTGCCTTGCTGCCTTTTGTCATGTGCCAGGACAAGTCCAAGAAATTTGGAGCATCAAGTTCGATGATACACCGAGGGCGACTATGTTTTGCTACCCTGACCAGAACCATCAAGTACCCAAGACCAAGATGGCGCCAAGTACCAAGAAAAGTGTGAGCGCCTACCGTTGGCCCTCCAAGTTCGGCGTCCGTGAACGACTACTTCCCACGACGACCCCGTGAACAACTACTTCCTCTTCGACACGTGTACCTCTTCCGTCGAACTCGAACCACCCCGAATGCATGCTTCGAAGGTATACCGCCGAGACGATGCCCGTGGACGAATGCATGTTGTGTTGTATGAGATGCCCGTGTTTGCCTCGAGTCCGAATGGACGTTGCATGTTACTTTGTGTTTGCCATGCCGTCAACCCGTGGGAACCCGGTAATGGGATCACCCCACCTTCTTTCGCATGACTCGCTCACGCCACCCTTCTTTTGCATCGACATCTCAACGAGTTGTCGATACCGAAATGTTGTTGCGGCATCATTTTCGGATTCACCGCCATGGCACCCCCTATTCCTTCCCACCACGGTGACGAAATACTGTATATCATATTCATGTCAACATTTTCACAAAATTGCATAAAACTTGGAAATTGATGCGCATCATGATAACAACATTTAAATGGTTAAAATTGTTGTTTGCTTTAAAAATTGTTAAATGACATGTGGGTTTTTTCCAGAATTGTTGTTTGTTGTTTCTGGCCCCATTTAAATTGCTTAGATAGTGTAGTTTATTTGTGTTGCACCTCTTGCCATGTTAATAAAATTTAAACTTGTTGAGTAGCATAAACGAGATTAAACTAAACGTTTGAAAGTGGTGTTTCGTCAATATGCAACTCGTTGCATATTGAGCTCCACTTAAATTGTAGTTTTGTTTGTGCACTTTGCCATCTTATTTAAACCGTGCATGCATCATACTTGTTTGTGCATCATATGTCATGTTTATGCTTGTGTGTTTACCATGTTGTTTGCTTCTTTCCGGTTGCTTCTCTCGTTAGCTTTGGTCTCGTTCCGGAGTTGTGAGGATTCGTTCGACTACGACCGTTTGCCTTCTTCATGGACTCTTTCTTCTTCCTTGCGGGATCCCAGGCAAGATGAACATTCCTTGATATCACCTCTATCGATGCTATGCTAGTTGTCTCGCTCTATTGCTTTGTCACGCTACCTATCTATTTGCTTGTCAGCCCCTACCTTCCCATGAAACCTCCAACTACCTTCCTAGCAAACTGTTGTTTGGCTAAGTTACGCTTTTGCTCAAGCCCCCTTTATAGCGTTGTTAGTTGCAGGTGAAGATGAAGTTTGCTCCATGTTGGATTGGATATTTGGGAATATCACAATATCTCTATCTAAATTAATGCACCTATATACTTGGCAATGGGTGGAAGGCTTGGCCTTTTGCTCGGTGTTTTGTTCCACTCATGCCACCTTAGGATTCGATAAACCGGTGATATGTTCCTTGATTTTGCGTTCCTAACGCGGTTGGGGTTTATGCCCCCCCCCCCTTGCTTCTTCGCTTAAAGTCAAGCTTTCCCGAGGAGATCCAACTTTGGTTTTACCATTTCCCTAATAACTAATACTTGCCGAGGGAGTTGCAAACACGAGGATTATTTTAATCAACCCCCCGGGCCAGTGCTCGTTTTGTGTGTTGGTCCACCTACCAAGCAGTCGGTGGTGCCGCCTCGGGGCAACTCAAGTAGTCTGGCTATCGTCCACTTCACATAGAGGGATGAGTCCGTAGATAGAGAGCGCGTGGCTCTGGACATGGGTCTGACTCACCGGGAGATCTCCTTGGGCTAGGTTTCCTTTCTTCGAAGAACTTGTGCACCGGGATTCCGGGGACACTCGGGTCTTCCCTAAGATAAGAGGTTTTACCTCTGCAGATCATGAGAGCTTGTTATGGGCTAAGTTGGGACACCCCTACAGGGTTATGATCTTTCGAAAGTCGTGCCCGCGGTTATGTGGCAGATTGGAGTTTGTTAGCATCCGGTTGTGGATAACTTGACACAGATAATCAAACATAATACACTACCGTCTGAGTAGTCGTGATGGTCTCTTTTCGAGGGAGTTTGGGAAGAGAACACGGCTGGGTTATGCATGACTCGTTGGTAGACAGGATCATCTGGTGTCATGAATTAGTTCACGACCGATGGCTTTCACTTCTCTTATCGCTCTGCAGTTACGTAAGCTAGCCACATCATCTACGCTTAGCGCTTGGAGCAGCCCACTTTTACACTTTCTCCTTACCCAAAGGCTTTGATAGTTTTGATACCCGGGAATGAGATTGTTGAGTCCTCGTGACTCATGATTTACTACAACCATAGATGCAGGTACAACCGAGTACGATGCAGGTGATGGCCAGGAACTCAAGTGGGAGTTCGATGAGGAACGTGGGCGTATGTACGTGATGTTCCCCGACGATCATTAGTGGTTCCTACTAGGACCGATCGGGCATAGTGGGTGGTTATCTTCTTTTTCATTTGGTTTCGTCCGTAGACGGACTATGTGTGTACTCTGGATGAATGTATGACTTCTTTATGCATTGTGTGAAGTGGTGATTGTAAGCCGACTATGTATTTTACTTTGTTCTTGTACATGGGAATGTGCGAAAATAACCATCTTGTGATCATACAAAAATGTGATTATGCCTCTAAGTCATGCCTCGACGCGTAGGAGATATAGTCGCATCTTGGGCGTTACAAGTTGGTAATCATAGCCTTCCCCGACCTAGGAGCCCCTGCTTGATCGAACAGCTGCCGATGTTGAGTCTAGAATAAAAAAATTGAGTCTTAGGATTATATATATATCGGAGAGTAGGAATTCTTTTTCTCCTTATCCTCTTCGTCGCTTTGATGAGGACTCCCGACATAGAATTTTTGACTTCCTACCCTCTTTTCCACCAATTTTTTTTAGGATCACGCGGGCATTGTTGGGATCGTTCCGATATCTTTGTGACGAGAATTCTGTCTTGGTGCCTCCTGTCTGTTTAGGCTTAGTCCCGGTGAGTTGAGCTTTGAGGTCTTGTCATTGCATTGTGTATTATTACAGTTCCGGAATACCAAAGGTGGCCGACATCGAAAACGCTTATATGCATGTCTGGTGGTGAGATAACAGATGTCACCCAGTACTGGGGGGGATAGTTCGGGAGTATTGCCACAGCTAGTATAGCGGATGCTTTTCGAAGGTCTGAGGTACACGGTTTCCGAAGGTGCCTGGTTATGTGTTCATGGATGGATACAACTGGATGTAGGTATTGTTAGTTGGGTGAGATATTGTTCTTCCCCTGTATCCCCAACACCAGATTGCATAACCAGGAAGTTTTGGGAATTAATAGGTGGGAATTCAAGTAGCTCTTAGGTAATCTTCCAACGAATGCATGATATGAGGTTGGGGTTCAACGTCTAATGGTTCGTTTGTCACGGTCGATTTACACTGGGGGTTGCATCTTAATGGATCCTTGGCTATGCTGATTCGGGGATGCAATATCCTTTGTAATGTCATGCCTAGGGGGCTCATCACGAAAACTTTGGACGGAACCTCTATCATATGTTTGTTCCGGCTTATTCTGCAAGACAAATCCTTTGTTTTGTTTTGATTGTGGTATTCGAGTTGCTTTGATGTCAAGTGTTGATTCCATATCTTTCCTAATCGGTTGTCAGGACCCCGATCCTAAGTCACACAGGTCTAGCATGTAAACACATCATATCACTTTGCGTCCTCACGCACGGTATCCCCACGGGTGCCACCTTACCTGGCCCGGGACCATTTGTGCATTTTGGCACATGTATATGATAGTGTCGCTAGCATCCATATGACAGAGAACCCGGGCCGGCATGACTAGTTATAAACCAAAAGTGGCACTAAATTACAGAGACAGGCATACATGACCCAGCAACGAACGTGTCGGTCATCAACGTATGAACCCAAGTCGTAGCAAGCTACAAGGACTTAAAGGAACCACGCGTGACATTTCCCCTGAGGGACAGACACAGGAACGAAGAAGGATACATGCCGGCCAGCCTAAGTGTTCTGGAGCAGTAGCAAGCTACCAAGGCTCAGTGGAAGCACCAGGAGACATTTCCCTGTAAGATAGGCTACCAAGGGTAAACAACTAGGTGTCGGATCCCACACATAGCAATACACATTACACGTACGCATAACATGCAAGTATGTGTTGTACAACACGGCATCACAACATAACTCAACAACTCATATAGATAAAGGCCCAGAAGAGCCATCATAGCATTTATTACAAACAGAGGTCACATGACCCAACATACAGAGCATACAGGCAACGGAAGCATAACATGTCTGAGTACAGACACCTACAAATGGAAAAGGCTGAGAAGCCTGACTATCTACAAGACCCTCCGAGGGTACAAGATCGTAGCTGAGGTAACAAGCTAAACGTCGAAGTCCACACGGAATCACTAGCGAGACTAAAGTCTCTCTGCAAAAACATAAATTAAGCAAACGTGAGTACAAAGGTACTCAGCAAGACTTACATCAGAACTAGCTACATATGCATCAGTATCAACAAAGGGCTGGTGGAGTTTGACTGCAGCAAGCCAGCTTTGACTCGATGGCTATCCTGAACTACGACTGCAAGTAACTCTTTGAGGTGGCGCCCACGAGTCCACATATTCACCAACCAATACACCACTATGGATCCGCTTCCGTCTCCCTACGAGAAGGCCATCCATAGCACTCACGCTTATCTTGCGTGTTTTAGAGTATCCACTTTCACTTGTCTATGAACTGTTATAGGCAACCCAGAAGTCCATTACCGTGGGCACGGCTATTATAATAGATCATATATAACCCTGCAGGGGTGTACTTCTTCACACACACTCTCACCACTTATCGCCGTTTACACGACATGTACTCGGCAACCTTCAAGCGGAAGCCCAGCGAGGGTGTCGGCCACGACCTGACTAACCACACAAGTCTCTAGTCCAGGTTTATCGCCTATTTGGGTTCCATCCGTGGGGAGACCCGGCCGGGGTGTCGCTCACGGCCCCAAACGATGTGTACAGGGTTCCCGCATCACCAAACGGGCGACCGGTACACCGTGCCACGTACCTGCCGCGTCACAGCCCACCCCGAGGGTCAGCGCTGCGCACGACCTCCAGTAAACTACAAACACCAAAAACTAGTTGCAACTCCTGGACAGAGGACAAGGGCAATTAATAAGTCGAGAGGGTCCATTAGTTTCGGGCCCAATGCATGGTAGTAACTGGTCATGGATCACAAACACAGAACTCAGTTCCTGAGGACGGCTGCAATGAGACAACCCACCATGTACTCCTACATGGCCTCTCATTGCTACCTTTACCAAATCGTGTTCACACACTTAGCTCTCAACAGTAGGACATGTTCACCACATTCTAATTCATCCCCGATGAATCAGACCTGACACAACTATAAGCAGTAGCAGGCATAACCAGAAAGCATAAATGAGTAGGCACAACATGGCTCAAACAACTCCTACTCATACTAGTGGGTTTCAACTATTTACTGTGGCAATGACAGGTCATGCAGTGGAAAGGGGTTCAACTACTGCAGCAGGTAACAGTTGAAGCGTTGTTGTCCTAACGCAGTAAAAGAGAGCAAGTGCGAGAGAGTGGGATTGTATCGGAATGCTCAAAGGGGTTTTGCTTGCCTGGCACTTCTGAAGATAGTAATAGTTCTTCATCGGTGTCATCGATTGCATCGTCGGAACAGCGTCTACTGAGAGGGGACAAACACCGGCAACAGAGAAAGAACACAATCAATGCAATGCGACAATATGATGCATGATCATGACATGGCAATATGCTGTTGATTGAGCTAATGCAACTAGCAACCATATTAAATGAAGTTGGTCTGAACCAAAGGTTCAAATTCAAACTCCATATGTGGTTATTTAAATGTCATTTAATTAATTTGACCTGAACAGCAGGTTTAACTTGTTCAAACATGCATGAAAATACCATAAACAGATTCCTTGAATTTTTCTGATCATTTTTCATATATAATTTATTTTCATTGGAGTTATAGATTATTTTCTGTGATTTTTAGAAGTTTTGGCTATTTTCTGAAAATAAACAAATCAAATAGATTTATTTAAAATCCAGAAAAGCATTACTGCGTCAGCCTGACGTCAGAATGACGTCATCGGGTCAACAGTGTCAGCCCAGGTCAAACCTGACCAGTGGGACCCACTGGTCAGTGACACAACTAGCTAACCCTATTAATTAGTGCTAATTTAAACCTAACTAAAGTGTCAGGGGGGTGGCCCACATGTGAGTCTCTCAGGGCCTAATTAAGTTTAGTCATAAACTAAACTACTTTAACAGGGGCTGGCCCCACCTGTCATTGACTCATAAAACTAAGCACCGTAATTAGCACTTAATTAACAACCTAAGCTAAATTAGTCCATCGCCGGCCCCACATGTCATTGACACTGAGGGGGGGTCCAGCCGGGGTCAAAGGTGGTCAAATCCACCGGCGACTTGCCGCCGGCGTCTTCAAACACGGCGGAGGAGGACGGGATTTGCCTACGGTCGACCAAATCGACCGCCGTTTGGTCCTACGCGTAGCTGGGGCTCGCGCGCATCCGGTAGGGCAAGCGGGAGGAGCTGGGGTGGCCGGAGCTCGTCGGAACGGAGCTCGCGGCGGCGGCCAGAGCCCGGGTGAGCTCGAGCAGGTGGTTGTAGGGCACGTGGGTAGGAGTTGGTGCTGGCTGCGGGCTCCTGGAGATGCGTTGAGTGCGGTGGTGTGCTCAGCTTGGACGGAGGCGAGCTAAAGCGACGGCGGTGACATGGCCAACGTCGGCGAGGTCTCTGCATCAGCAGAGATATGGCCTAGAGGTCGAACGCGACCAGGGAAGAATGGGGAAACGACCCGGGGGCTCACTGCGAGTCTGTTGGGAGGGTCAGTGGGCTCGGGGACGCGTCGGAGGCGGCGAATTCGTCGATGGCGTTCGGCGGCCGTGCGGAGAAGATGAGCTCGAGGACGAGGCCTCAGGGCGTCCGGGGTCCTGCGGTTCGGTGTAGAGGTGCACGGCAGTGAGGCGGAGCTTGGGGGCTCGTCGGAGAGGCGAGGGGGAGGTTGTGGCTGCGGTGGCTTTGGACGGTGGCGCTCGGTGGTTGCGTGCGAGAGAGACAGAGGAGGGAAGAGGAGGAGTGGATAGGCCAGAGGGGTCGGGGGGTTGCGTGGCGTCTCCATCCAGCCCCCAGCGTTGGCGGAAGCAGGAGGTGGCTCGGGCATGTGCCGGCGCGCGGCGGCCACGCGCCTCTCATCCTCCTGGCGAGAGGTGGGAGATGACTGGCAGCGGTGGTGGGCTGGGCCACCAGCTGGGCTGCCAGGTAAGCTTGGGCCAGGTAAGTTCTCTCTCTCTCCTTTTCTAATTTGTTTATGTTGTCTATTTTATGTATTTGTTTTTGGCTTTAAATAAAATACTAAAACAAGCTCAAAATTCGTGGAACTGCTTGAGGCTACTGTTTGGATTATTTCCAACAGTAAACATTCTAGTTCATGAATATTTGGACATTTAAAATAATATATAAAATTTAAATGCCCAAATGCAAATAAGGTATGATTTAATTCAGTGCCCAAAATATTCTACAAAAATGTTCACTAATTTTGGTTTGGTCTCAAAGCCTTGCCAAAATTATCAAACATTGATGAAGGCAGTTTGGGTCATTGGAAATGATTTTATTCTTGACCCTAGTTGAAAACATTTGGTGCTAGGGTTTGAACATCCCCATTTCAACTTTCTGTGAAAAGTAAACATGATGCAACACCAGATGCTAGCACTAGACAGTAACAGAAGCTAGGAATGTGACAACTCACCCCCACTAAACAAGAATCTCGTCCCGAGATTCAAGTGTAGGGTAAGATAGAGGGGGGGACGCAAACTAACACAATCTTCATGATCCAACTGTCCTTCATATGAATGTTGATTGCTTGCATTATGTTGATCCTGACATCCTTGCTTTCGAGGTCTTTGTCCAACACAGTGACGACGAAAGAAGTTCTACAAAAATGATCTTATGAAAGATCAAGCGACTCAAGATCAACTCATGGAGTGAGACGTTGAACCATCTCTTGAGCTGAGACACGGAGCACACATCCGGAGGGATGGAGTGAAGCAAATGATGAAGGTTCACTTGATAGGCAATAATTCCACACTTAAAGAAGATAGTGATCGATGTCACCAGACGGGGTACCTTAGAGAAGGTGACTCGTAGAGTTATTCCCTTAAGTGGCAAAAAGAATTACTTTTGATATAGAGATCATTGAAATTCTCTATACCAGCCTAAGGCTAATCACAATCGATTGTTTGACGGAGTCCGAAAGAATGACATTCTCCATCTAGAATGGATGATGTGGACTGCCTTGTAAAAGACAATGCCAAGGTTGATTTTGCTTATCACCGGAAATGGATGGGACCCATGGCAAGTCCACTTCTGAAAGTAATCCTGAACAGCCGTTGCTGAGATGGGCAACCAATGGAAAGTTGGCACGATGGTGGTGCAAGCTGGGAACAAAATGCAAATGTTGGGAATGATTCTGGTAACTGGGAAGAAACCCAACAGTAGAGAGTGAAACTACTCTTTGAGAGGTTATAGCATAACCAAGAACACTGGGAGCAATCCCGGTTAGAGCCAGAGATAACACCTAGTGCTTGTGCATGCTCTCAAGAACTTGAGCATTACCATATTCATCAAGGTTTTACTAATATCCGTGTCAAGGATCCTGGCAACACAACATACTACCATGATGAATAATGATGGATGGTGCAGATGCAAAGGAAGATAACACTTTCTCAGATTTCACCTTAGCGGAGGCAAAGGCAAAATCTGGATGATCGACTGAGAGACATTTAGCACTCCGCTTCTAATGTTCTCCTTAATGTGCTAGTGCAACCCATTTATTAAAATGGTTTGGTACCTAGAACGTCAGGTAAAAAGGTCGGACTTCAGGAGCACAAAAATCCATAAGGAATAACTAGGGAGTAAATCCTGCGAAATCCTTATGGGAAGGTGGCCAACTTCTTCAATCAAGATGCTACAACAATAGGTATTCCGGCTGGGTGTGTTGGCCACGACATACACTTTACCGGTTATTGAGAGACCAATATTATAGTTCTTGGAAAATGCTCCAGCCATCATATCTGCCTGAGATTCAGATCTGGTCGGTAACGGGATATTTCAGACAACATGTCTGGAAAAGAAAGTTTGTAACACAAACCGATGAGAAGACGTTGCGAGATTCTCGGGAAATGAACTATGATAGCAAGCTCCAAAACATGAGCTGGTTCTGCTACATACATGTGAACACGTTGTCCAAGACAAACATGACCACGTAGTAGTCTTACAATGAAACACTACCAAGTTCGGGTTGGCGAACCATCATCGAGGATATCGAAGTCCTTGCATAAGTCCGGATATTAAGAAGGAACTTCTTCTCCTAGGACAAATCAATCAGTGGCTTGGTGTGCTAGGGATACATATAGAATGAAGGTTGCAAGTCTCCAAACCACAGAATACTTCGCACGTATGCATGACTGACTTGGGATGATTCCACAGGAAGCAAAACAACTTTCTCGAACTCACGGTGGAAACTTACATCAATTACACATGAATTAGGGAAAGTCTCTCCTCTCATCGAACATATACCTCATGAACGGGACACGAAGGCAGTGCTTACAAGGTTTCCAACACTAGCTTAATGTCCTACAAAATCATGGAGGAGATAAGGATGTTTGTTGATGGGCTCAACAATAATCCATCCAGGTTTCCATATAGATGGGATTCCATGACAATGTGAACAAAGTGATAGCATTGGTCACACCAAAAGATATAACGGTGTATGCTCGAGGAATCAACCACGAGTAAGACAACATTATGAATACCATTGGTTCTGATTTGATTTGACGATAGCCCACACTCAAATCAAAGTTTGGACAAGACAATAGATCCAACAATTGATCACGAGGATCAATCGATCTAGATATCATCTTTCTTCAACACACACACCAAAGATATCCCTTGGAAGGAACTAAGTCAGGCAAGCTTTTATCTTCCAACTCTCCAAGTTGTCGTTTAGCTTAACCGACTAGCTCAGGGTATCCAACACAGATTCTTGGAGAAAGGGTGGTTTAGAGAGAAACCAGCTTGATCACGAGCTCAACATAACGGTCAGGGAGCAACATAGTAATACTTCCGAGAAGATATTCGGAAAATCACGGACCACCGCTATGTTACTAAGCTCGAGATCAATCTTGCTTTTCAGGGCAAGATGATATGATCAAAAGAGCGAGAGATTGACACAATCCTAACTCACTGATCGATAAGTGCACCAGGAAAGATGGACTAGTAGCACGATCAATCTTAGAATGGTGATTCGGTAATCAACACACTAAGAATGAAATTGTTGTCCTTTAACTACCAAGCAACGAAGTTGCTAGGAGTATTGATTTCACACATCACAATTCACTTGTCAGCATTCCGGTTACCATAACATGGAAACCAAGGAATGAACAATGATGGCAAGAAGTATTACTGCATCAAGAATTCATAAGAGATAGTGCAATTCTCATGACGATCCTGACGTAAAGAGGGTAACACTTCAAAGTAGAACGGATCAAAAGTTTGATTGCATTTGATCTGCGGAGTACAACTGCTTTGACCCAATCCTTGGATATGGATGAGGTACTGGGGTTTGTTTCTCCTAGTCATTCCGAATAGAATGGCTTGACAGACCACAAGAGTAATAGGCATCGATGAACGAATGCACGCATACTCTTGACTATCAATTGATAGACGAAGGTCAAAATACAACTAAAAGGGACAACTCAAGGATCAAATAACTTTCTGAGTTGTGGGTGCATAGGTTAGTATGTCGAACTAGTTCAACATATTTCTTCCGGATAACCCATGCAGAAAGGTAGAATTGGCAGAGTCACAATATGAATGGAGTACTACTCAAGAGCACTCTGGTTGTGATCTTTTGGTTCAGAAGAACTCCTGCCATGATGGTTCATGGTATTGGAAGAACGATAACCACGGACCTCGAGGACTATCACAAGGTTACTAATATCCTAAAGGAACGAGCAAACACTATAAACATGAAGTAAGTAGAGTGAATCTCGGGTCCAAGAACCCAGGAGTAGAATGCCTACTAACTAAATGGCATCACGGGATGCTTTCGAGAATGATGGCCAGAATGATCACGCTGGGAACATAATACCTGGATAGATTACTAGGTGATACTCTAGACACCTAGGGTCATAATAATAACTCCAACATGTATGTGGAGGCAACGGAGTACCTCAACACAGCGACTAGTGTGGTTAATTCTGGCCCAAAGAAGCATCGGGAACATGAAGGAAAGATTTGCAAATGCATCAGACTGTTTAGAAACCTGGGAAGACTCGGACAGCATAACGGCTGTAAATGATCGAAAATAATTTTGAGACTCATGCACAAAGATAGCATAACCACTCAACATCATGATGTCAAGGTTGTGAGACCAATAGTTTAACAAACAGAAGTAGTAGGAACTGAACTGAGGGTTGAATCCACAATTAACGTGATCCTGATAGACAGAAGAAGAAGCCTAGTTCTTAATCCCCGTAGAAAGAAGAAGGTGACTCAGATCAGAAGGTCATAGGGTAAAGGAGTAAAAAGAGCCTTACGTTCCCTTCCACAATCAAGTCCCTTATTATAACTAAAGAGTTTCTAGACACGACTTCGACCAGTTTGGCTTGCTAATCCTACAGGCAGTCAGGCTCTGATTCCAAAGCTGTCGGGACCCCGATCCTAAGTCACACTGGTCTAGCCTATAAACACATCATATCACTTTGCGGCCTCACGCATGGTATCCCCACGGGTGCCACCTTACCTAGCTCGGGACCGTTTGCGCATTTTGGCACACGTATATGATAGTGTCGCTAGCATCCATATGACAGAGAACCCGGGCCGACATGACTAGTTATAAACCAAAAGTGACACTAAATTACAGAGACAGGCATACATGACCCAGCAACGAACGTGTCGGTCATCAACGTATGAACCCAAGTCGTAGCAAGCTACAAGGACTTAAAGGAACCACGCGTGACATTTCCCCTAAGGGACAGACACATGAACGAAGAAGGACACATGCCGGCCAGCCTAAGTGTTCCGGAGCAGTAGCAAGCTACCAAGGCTCAGTGGAAGCACTAGGATACATTTCCCTGTAAGATAGGCTACCAAGGGTAAACAACTAGGTGTCGGATCCCACACATAGCAATACACATTACACGTACGCATAACATGCAAGTATGTGTTGTACAACATGGCATCACAACATAACTCAACAACTCATATAGATAAAGGACCAGAAGAGCCATCATAGCATTTATTACAAACAGAGGTCACATGACCCAACATACAGAGCATACAGGCAACGGAAGCATAACATGTCTGAGTACAGACACCTACAAATGGAAAAGGCTGAGAAGCCTGACTATCTACAAGACCCTCCAAGGGTACAAGATCGTAGGTGAGGTAACAAGCTAAACGTCGAAGTCCACGCGGAATCACTAGCGAGACTGAAGTCTCTCTGCAAAAACATAAATTAAGCAAACGTGAGTACAAAGGTACTCAGCAAGACTTACATCAGAACTAGCTACATATGCATCAGTATCAACAAAGGGGTGGTGGAGTTTGACTGCAGCAAGCCAGCTTTGACTTGGTGGCTATCCTGAACTACCACTGCATGTAACTCTTTGTGGTGGCGCACACGAGTCCACATATTCACCAACCAATACACCACTATGGATCCGCTTCCGTCTCCCTACGAGAAGGCCATCCATAGCACTCACGCTTATCTTGCGTGTTTTAGAGTATCCACTTTCACTTGTCTATGAACTGTTATAGGCAACCCAGAAGTCCATTACCGCGAACACGGCTATTCGAATAGATCATATATAACCCTGCAGGGGTGTACTTCTTCACACACGCTCTCACCACTTATCGCCATTTACACGACATGTACTCGGCAACCTTCAAGCGGAAGCCCAGCGAGGGTGTCGGCCACGACCTGACTAACCACACAAGTCTCTAGTCCAGGTTTATCGCCTATTTGGGTTCCATCCGTGGGGAGATCCGGCCGGGGTGTCGCTCACGGCCCCAAACGATGTGTACAGGGTTCTCGCATCACCAAACGAGCGACTGGTACACCGTGCCACGTACCTGCCGCGTCACAGCCCACCCCGAGGGTCAGCGCTGCGCACGACCTCCAATAAACTACAAACACCAAAAACTAGTTGCAACTCCTGGACAGAGGACAAGGGCAGTTAATAAGTCGAGAGGGTCCATTGATTTCGGGCCCAATGCATGGTAGTAACTGGTCATGGATAACAAACACAGAACTCAGTTCCTGAGGACGGCTGCAATGAGACAACCCACCATGTACTCCTACATGGCTTCTCATCACTACTTTTACCAAATCGTGTTCACACACTTAGCTCTCAATAGTAGGACATGTTCACCACATTCTAATTCATCCCCGATGAATCAGACCTGACACAACTCTAAGCAGTAGCAGGCATAACCAGAAAGCATAAATGAGTAGGCACAACATGGCTCAAACAACTCCTACTCATACTAGTGGGTTTCAACTATTTACTGTGGCAATGACAGGTCATGCAGTGGAAAGGGGTTCAACTACCGCAGCAGGTAACAGTTGAAGCGTTGTTGTCCTAATGCAGTAAAAGAGAGCAAGAGCGAGAGAGTGGGATTGTATCGGAATGCTCAAAGGGGTTTTGCTTGCCTGGCACTTCTGAAGATAGTAATAGTTCTTCATCGGTGTCATCGATCGCATCGTCGGAACAGCGTCTACTGAGAGGGGACAAACACCGGCAACAGAGAAAGAACACAATCAATGCAATGCGACAATATGATGCATCATCATGACATGGCAATATGATGTTGATTGAGCTAATGCAACTAGCAACCATATTAAATGAAGTTGGTTTGAACCAAAGGTTCAAATTCAAACTCCATATGTGGTTATTTAAATGTCATTTAATTGATTTGACCTGAACAGCAGGTTTAACTTGTTCAAACATGCATGAAAATGCCATAAACAGATTCCTTGGATTTTTTGATCATTTTTCATATATAATTTATTTTCATTGGAGTTATAGATTATTTTCTGTGATTTTTAGAAGTTTTGCCTATTTTCTGAAAATAAACAAATCAAATAGATTTATTTAAAATCCATAAAAGCATTACTGCGTCAGCCTGACGTCAGAATGACGTCATCGGGTCAACAGCGTCAGCCCAGGTCAAACCTGACCAGTGGGACCCACTGGTCAGTGACACAACTAGCTAACTGTAGGATCGAAAGTATGTCTAGAGGCGGGGTGATTAGACTACTTGACAATATAAAAAATCTGCCTTTTGATCATGCAATGTTTTTGGCAGTTTCACAATTAAGATCAATTCAAGTATCACCCTACACATGCAATTCTAGAGTAATAGCAGCGGAAAGTAAATTGCACATGTAAAAGAGAGGTGGAGAAGATCAAACGCAGTTTGGTGACACGAAGATTTTTGTCGTGGTTCCGATAGGTGGTGCTATCGTACATCCACGTTGATGGAGACTTCAACCCACGGAGGGTAACGGCTGCGCGAGTCCACGGAGGGCTCCACCCACGAAGGGTCCA
>LR738713.1:184870599-184881781 GCA_902687465.1 Secale cereale | reverse complement strand
GAGGTGCTTTTCATGTGGCTAATGTGCATATACTCCCCTTTTTATATAACAACATTCTAATTATTTAAGAAGACTAAGGCATAGCCTAGTGGTGGGAAGGGGCTGATGCCTTCCCACCCACCCAGGTTCAAGGCACAGTACTTGCAATTTGGGTTTGTTGCACCAATTATACTGTAAGGGGTTCCCTTACAGTCTTTCTATCAAAAAAACATTCTAATTATTTGCTGACACATAATATTGGTTTGTAAAATTATGTTTGTTAATATGTTTATCATGAACGAAATGTAATGCTTTCATAGAGCTGCTTATATTGGTAATAACCAACTGGCCATAGTATAATTTTTCAGCATTGTCATGCGTGCAGATTTTTGAAGTTGGGGATGTAGTGTCATTGGATACTTCACGTGATGTTGGTGCCTCCAATAATCGCCGGCTTGCAGCTTTGTACTGTAATAGTAATTCTGGATTTGAGGTAATAAACAATTACTCCCTCCGTCCCAAAATAAGTGTCTTAATCTTAGCACAACTTTGTACTGAGACTTATTTTGGGACGGAGGGAGTACTTCCTATGCAGGAGTAATATTTAAAGTGCTTTGTTGTTGGCCTTGGCTAAATGTTATCAATTACCCAGGAAATTATGGGTTTGGTGGATAGGATTGTTAAAATCGTGAGAGATCCTGAACGCATAGATTTCGGCCAGACCTACTATGTTCCTTCAAGTGTAAGCATTTGAAATTGTTGATGCATTTGTGGTACATCCAAGGTTCCTTTGGTGTTATGAATATCTGTACTGATTGTCTCGTCTTATAGGAACCTGAGTTCTTTACTAAAAGGCAATGCAAAATTGTTACGAGTGATGGAAAGCAGGTTGGCTACTTGGGAATTGTCCACGCTGAGGTAATTTTTTCTGTCAAACGCAAACAAATATGCCGTGGAATGATGAGCTGTGAACAATAATTTTGACCTAGTCTGTTACATGCAGGTGCTAAGAAAATTTGGCATTCCGGACCCCTGCACCTTCGTCGAGATTGACATTGAGGCTCTTTTGTAGTTGCCATGTGTGTGAGTCAGGGGATTCTCTAGTTGGTTTTGTTCACTTGCAGCCTGGCAGGCGTGTGGTATCTCAACCCAACAGGACCGGACCCTCATTTTAGTCATGCTAAGCAATATCGTTATACTGTAGATGCCTCTCAGCTTTTTTTGCGAGTGAAAGATCCTGGCTTACTTTGTTTCCGTTTTGATACAAATTATACAGCACCATTTTGGCACACATGTTTCTATGAAATATGCCAGTCATTAATATTGTGAAGAATTAGACGGTGGAAAGGCAACCAATCGAGTTCATGAAATCCCTTCCAAACCATGTTTGACACGATGCTTAGGTAAATTTAGCGTTCAGCGCCTTTTTTACCAAACCTGACAATTCAGTTCTGTGAGTTGAGCAGGTTGGGGCTGAACTCTGCTGTCCACTTCTCCCGATATCTGTTACGGAAATTTGGGTCTTGTGCGCGTTGTTTTCTTGGTCGGCCAATTGTGGGCGCGTTGCCTTCAGCAGCAGACGTTTTCTTTCTTTCTTATTCGAGACCTGACGGCTCCTGGCTGACGGACAGAGCCGGGCACAAACGGACGGACAAGGCGAGTTCAATCCTTTCCCGATCGGGGGGATCTGGACCGCTCTTCCCAGCCATAATCACAATGTCCACTAGGACGGAGCCTCCGCGGCGGCCACTATGTCTAGGTCCATGTGGGGCTCTCTTGCACTGGCGGATTCGATGGACTCGGTTCACTGCGCTAGGAAACGAAGATTAGTGGCTTCGTGCTACTCTTAATTCACTTTTATGCAAGTGCTAATCGAATCCAACTTTGCATCTGTAAAAACAATTGACACACTTGTGCGCTGGCCTAACCTCACAAGTCTCGCTTAAAAAACCTTTCACTAATCAGACTTTCTTTGTAAGAACACAAACAAATCAAAATTTGCAAGTGCATGATAACACCAGTATATACTTTGTACAAGCCAGGATTGCCAAAATTCCAAATACATTTTGGAAACTAGCATTTGGTGATGTAGAGCTTTTCTACAAGCAGATATAGAGACAGTAAAAAAAAGAGACATTTGGATTTTATTTATTAGGAATTTTAGGGCATTTCAACCCTAGCTAGTCATTTTAGCATCTTAACTCATACTTTGTCATAACTACATGTTTGCTTGTACATGATGTAAGAAACCCCGAGAGAACTAAAGCCTACATTTCGCCTATCCATCTAACTACTTTGATCCCAACACATAACCAAGTCCTTAGCTCATAATACCAGGTATGGGAAAGCCTTCCTGCGGCGTTCTAGTAGTTGCTCCAGTGCCATTAGCCCATTAGCCACCAACCAATTAGATTGCATGTTTCGCTGTTGGGTTTTTTATTTGGAGAAAACTGAAATTTGGTAAAACAAAATCCCCAAATTCCAGTCGAGAAGGGACATTGAGCGAAAATGCGCGCAACATGTTCCTCATAGAGATTGCATAGGCGACATATTGGATTGTGAGGCCATGCCCGTTTTGTGAGATTATCAGTCGTCCCCTGTATTGACAGCCAAGAGAAAAACTAATTTGTGTGTGTAGGGGGAGGGGGGGGGGTATTTATCTTCTGGTGAGACTGGCAGAGATATTCGAGGTTGGTTAAATAAGATTGTTTGTTGGTCCACTCCTGCTTTTGAGAAAGGGCGATGACTTGAGCATGATACCAGAGGTCAACAAACTCTCTAAGCACCAGCGTAGTTGGGCTATTCTAAGTAAGACCAATCCATCTTTGATTTATTAGCTTGATGCACCATTATATTATGTTGCCTATTGTGTTTTGTACAAATCGGGAATGCAACCACCGGTGTGATGCCACTAGCCAGCGGCCAAACCAAAAGGACGTGAATTTGCCATCACCAATATGAATCACACTGCAAGCAACATATAATGCACGGACCTTCTTCTATAATAGGCGGTGGCAACCCATGCCAAGGTTTCTCCTTGTCAGTGCCGTTCTAGCACAACCATCTAGGTTTCAGAGCTCTGCCTTTCCAGTTGTATGTTGCAAGTTGGGAATTCCAAGGCCATCATAATGGACGAGGAAACAAATATGATACCATTGAACACTAATTACCACCACTGACATAACTTGAACCAACGCTTGGAAAAGCACGTCTCAATTATCTATTTGCTTGATGATTCTCTTAGCCATGCCTACCAACATGAGCTCAGAGATAATCATCGTAGTTGTAGAGATTTTTTATTGTGAGATACCATCTTGAGATATTCGGATTCACACAAACCGCTTTGGCTTTGGGGAGCATATGCCCCTGGATGAACATCAAATTAAAAATAAATAGCAAATAAAATGTAAAAAGTCTGATTTTATTATGGATGTTTATGTTAGTGTAAGAAGCATGCTTGACAATTTTTATGCGAAACACGATAGCAATGAGTTTGTTGATGAATAAATTCAAATTAAGTGTAAATTTTGGAGGTAACATCTGGCTTTCGATTTTTTTCACAGGTCAAAATGCTTAGGCTTTTCACCTTAAATTTTGCAAGTAGCGTTTGGGTGTGACAATGGACATATCTATTTTTTTTTGCAATTTTCTTTTTACATTTGCGTATAACATTTTTTCTGCTCGCAGGAGCATATGCTCTCTGCAGGTGCAGCGGTTCTTGACACTAGTACCTGGTCTAGGAACACCGGATGCACGCGCGAAGGAACCAATCTCTGGATCCGATACGCCCAATGCGGCTTCCCCGTCCAACCCCATAGCCGCCGTCCATCCAATTAAACCCCACCTCCCTTCCCATCTCCTCCATTCCCCCTCCCCCCTCCCTCCCCGCCGCCGCCGTCGACGCCATGGCCTCCTCCGCGTCGGCGGCCTCGCCGCTCACCTGCCACCACCTGGGCATCCGCCACCGGCCCCACCTCCCCTCATTCTCCCTCCGCCGCCGCTCCACCTCCTCACTCTCATCTAAGCCCATCTCCCTCTCCCTCTCCCACTCCCACTCCTACTCCCTCCCCAAGCCTCTGACCCCGTCCACAGCTCGCCACCTCCTCCCGCCCGTCGCCGCGGCGCCGGCATCTCCCCCCGCGCCGGTCTCGCCTCCGGCGAAGCCAGCCCTGCAGGGCGCGGCCATCAAGCCGCTGCTGGCCTCCATTGCCACGGGGGTCATCATCTGGTTCATCCCTGCCCCCGCCGGCGTGGCCCAGAATGCGTGGCAGCTGCTCGCCGTGTTCCTCGCCACCATCGTCGGGATCATCACGCAGCCGCTGCCGCTGGGCGCCGTCGCGCTGCTTGGCTTGGGCGCCGCCGTGCTCACCCGCACCCTCACCTTCGCCGCCGCCTTCTCCGCCTTCGGGGACCCCATCCCCTGGCTCATCGCGCTCGCCTTCTTCTTCGCTCGGGGCTTCATCAAGACGGGGCTCGGGAACCGCGTCGCCTACCAATTCGTTTCCGCCTTCGGGGGCTCAACGCTCGGCCTCGGCTACTCGCTCGTCTTTGCCGAGGCGTTCCTCGCGCCGGCAATCCCCTCGGTCTCCGCGCGGGCTGGTGGCATCTTCCTCCCGCTCGTGAAATCACTCTGCGAGGCGTGTGGATCGCGCACTGACGACGGCACAGAGAGAAAGCTCGGCTCCTGGCTCATGCTCACATGCTTCCAGACGTCGGTCATTTCGTCAGCGATGTTCCTCACGGCGATGGCGGCCAATCCGCTTGCTGCGAACCTGACGCTCACCACCATCGGGCAGGGGATCGGGTGGACGCTGTGGGCAAAGGCGGCTATTGTGCCAGGGCTGCTGTCGCTGCTGATTGTGCCGCTGGTCCTGTATGTCATCTACCCACCGGAGGTGAAAACCAGCCCTGATGCACCACGCTTGGCCAAGGAGAGGCTGGCAAAGATGGGACCCATGAGCACGGAGGAGAAGATCATGGCCGGCACGCTTCTGCTCACGGTATGATGCCACTTGTACCTCCTATCTTTTTTTGCAACTATTTTGTTTGAACCATGCCTAATTAGTTCACAATTGCTGTTATTGTTGTGATGAGGTAACTTCTATACCCTCTTGTGCTCATTGCTATTTGTATGCCGCTGTCATCCAGTGTTAGGACTTGATTCTCTAGTATTTGAGGAGTTGCAAGAGCCGTTTAGAAATAGAGATTTCCATGACAACATGGTGGCCTTGTCTAGATTAGGAGGGCCTAAGAGGCTGGACTATTGATTTAAACCGAACTGCAAGAGCCTAGTTACCTGGATTATTCTTCAATGCAGTCGACATGCGTCTTGCTTCTGTTCCATCCTCAGCTTCTTCCTCCCGCGATGACGGACCTCACCAGAGTCTTCCCTTTACCTCATTGGCTTAGGGTTTAGGGTTGCAGGGGCCCGGGGTTTGTTGTGCTCCCTGGGCTTAGAGGGAAGGTAGGTGGGTGTGGCGGCAGTTTGTGAGGACGGTGCAGTGAAGCAGTGACGACATGAGCGGGGAAGACAACCATTGTCAGAGGGCTGGTCGACCAAGAGGAGTTGGCATATGGCAGCGAGGTGATAGGGTTACTAAGCAGGGGAGATCGACACACAGATCTGGCGGCGGCGATGACGCTTGGGAAGTGGATGAGGTGGCGTAGGGTGGGTTACTGGTGAAGATGGGAGAAGGTTTGAGAGAGAGAGAGAGAGAGACGCAAGGGTGTATGTTGACTGGAATTTATAAGATGTCTTCAAGTGTTGTTTAGTGACTGACGGATTGAGCCATTTAACTACAGGTGGCACCTCTCAAATTATACTGTTGAAATTTTTCAGTAGACAGTCCGTGAATAAATATCTAAGGTTTCTGTTTTGTTGTTTTCCGTTGTGTTTTTGTTCATATTTAGAGCATTGCACAATTTATCACTTAAACCACTGTGTTACTTATTGAGTGCCTTATTTTGCATAAAATGGGGTAACCTTGTCGAAGCATGGCTGTTGGTACATCCACCTGTCTGCATCTTGCTTGAATGTAATCTGGAAAATGTTTTCGTACTGAAACATTGTACTGTCCATGCCACCAGGTTGGACTTTGGATCTTTGGAGGAATGCTGAGTGTAGATGCAGTGTCTGCAGCGATTCTTGGCCTATCTGTCCTCCTAATTACAGGAGTTGTCACATGGAAAGAGTGTTTGGCGGAGTCTGTAGCATGGGATACCCTTACTTGGTTCGCTGCGCTGATTGCGATGGCTGGCTACCTCAACAAATATGGGCTGATTTCTTGGTTCAGCGAGACTGTTGTTAAGGTATGGCTCCATTCTATTTCCCTCAGTTTCCTCTTGAAATGATAGTGGCTCCTATTTAGTTACTCTTGCTTACTAATTGTAGACATTGAGCATGATGTATGTGTGTTGCTGTACTATGCCACGTTGTTAGCATTTTGACAGCACAAACTTTTCTATATGCTGGCACCTCACTAAAGTTTATTATTTTAACGTTGCTGGTGTCCGTTGCAGAAAGTTCCTCTACTCACATGTCTGCACTCTACCACTGATAGGCTGGGTTAGATTGTTAGATCTGAACTAGAAATTTATTTCCTGGTTATATACATCTGAAGGAAGTAAGACATATCACATGAGGGCTCATTAGTTTGTTGGTGAATTGAAATATGATGGCTTTATCATTCCAGACCTGATATTCCAATATTTTTGCTTGTCCAGAGTAACATCACCATAGTTAGATGGAAAGTGCTTTCAATATTTTCATTTTCTGATATCTTGATCTGTTTTCCTCTCAGTTTGTTGGAGGTCTTGGTCTGTCCTGGCAACTCTCATTCGGCGTATTGGTGCTGATGTACTTCTACTCCCACTACTTCTTTGCTAGTGGTGCCGCACACATTGGAGCAATGTTCACTGCGTTCCTGTCTGTGGCGAGCGCCTTGGGCACCCCTCCGCTTTTCGCTGCCATGGTTATGTCATTCCTTTCAAACCTCATGGGTGGCCTGACTCATTATGGCATAGGGTCAGCCCCCGTCTTCTATGGAGCCGGCTATGTTCCGCTGGCCGAATGGTGGGGCTATGGATTTGTCATCTCCGTTGTTAACATCATCATCTGGCTTGGTGCCGGAGGCTTCTGGTGGAAGATGATTGGTTTGTGGTGAGCAACACAGTAAGTGCCGGACTTCCTGTTTCGATGAGAGCGAACGAAACTAGCAAAACATTTGCAAGTGGCACAGGTTGAGCTGACCACAAGTTTTGTCGACATGATCCATTCTTTTAGTTTGTACCCGTACATTTGTTTTTTCTGGCAGTTACTTCCAATGCCAGGGTGCAGTTACTGGCAAGTGGCATCTGATGTTATGTACTCCTAGTAGTTTCTTCTTCTGTTTATCTTATGCCTTAGTTTGTGCTTGGTGCACCTGATAAGCCTACATGATTGTTGCATGGATCTTTTGCCTTCATCCATAATCGGGTTTTCTGTCACAAAAACACCCCCCCGAAACGTTTGAGCAATCTAATTTTCTGTCTCAAAAATAGCACCTGGATTTCGAGCAAACGAGTTTTCTGGCAGAAAAAAAAGCAATAGATCTTTTCAGTTGTAGGTACGCACTACCATTTTGGTAACTTACATTAACTGTGCCAGAGACTATTCTTTTGGTAAGACTAGCCATAATGGGTAGTAACATAGAGTAGTAACATGCCCATGTTACTACTCTATGTTACTACCTCTATAGTGGGGAGTAACATATGTGTGGTAACATGGAAGACTTCATTTATTAGGCCATAGACTCATCTTACCTTGATATGTGTGATGTTACTCATACTAGTAGTAACTAGCTATGTTACCACATGCCTCTCTTTCTTCATTTATTGCTTGCCACATCATCTTTTTTATCTAGATATGTGTGATGTTACTACCTATGTTACTCCCACTATGGGTAGTCTAACTAACAGTAACTGCCGGAAACCCCAAACCACGGATCTGAAAGGGCACTGTTGAGTTTAATTAACCCATGTGTCAATTATGGAGAATCTTCACTATCCCAAGACTGTTCGTTTGTATCTCTCCGGACCATCGCGTCTATTGGAAATGTTCGCTTGTATCCACTCGGGGCTATATATGATTATACTCAATTTCATCTTCTGTCTCTCTCGTTTTACATTAACCATGTGTTCAGAAGATTTGCAACACATTGCAAATAATCTGCAGTTTCATTTACTGACTAAAGGTGTCACATAATCCTACAATCTTGCAAAAGTATGTCTGAAAAAGTGGAGGTACCAACAAAATCCACTCCACTCCCCATTTAAGGCAACAGGGGGAGATGGCACAAGTACATTAGGATTCAGCTTCTCGCAAGCAAAGGATATCAAGGCCTATGAATCAGTAAATGCAAGTCAAGTTCATGTTGGCAGACACCTAATGGGTAGTATACACCCAGTGGACGTGAAACCTTCACCAACCCAGATCATAGTGCATACAATGACCGGGACATCGGAATACCCGACTCAATCGCATTGGGAAATCGCGAGCAGTCACCATGGGTAACGATATTTTCATCAACTATATATATTGATATATAGATTCTGGATAATCATATAACTGGAAGTCTACAATTGTCAACATACATATACAAAAATCTTACAAATGATTCAGATCCAAAGACCATGGCCATGGCAAAGTGTGAACAACACTCGGACTGAATTCAAGCAAATGGTATAATCTAGGTAGAAATGATCTTGCTCAATAATGGTTAGGTATTTATAAGCAATACCTACACCAGTTTTCTTCTATAAACAGAATTGAGAACAACGAGGTGGTGAAACAAAGAGCAAGTACTGTAGCACAAGGGTTCACGCAGATACCCAACTTTTCTCCAGAGGTGGAGTATCATTCCGATAACTTATATCATTGGCAGTTCAAAATCATCTATCTCTAAAATTGATAGATGTAGTGATTACATATCCATGTAGATCACTAGATTCAGATATAGATGGTTCCCGACGGAACCTCAATTTTGAATCGAAGCATAAAATGCAACATACATTGTGTAAACTCAATAAGTCACCATATGACTTATTATTACAGTCAGTACATTTGATACAACCGACGTAGTGAGTTCCTTATTCACAAGGATTACTCCTACAATGATGATTATCCATGTTTGTGTGTCTACAATGATGACACATGTAATCATCTAAATGATGGAGTTTAAAATGAAGGATTTGGGTAAACCAAAATACTGCTCGTTACTACAACTTGAGCACCTTCATTCATACATTATGGTATACTATGTTGTCTATATCCAAAATATATTGGAGAAATTCATTGTGGAGTGTGGACAAATCTTATCCATCCATAGAGAAATGTCTATTTAGACCAAGAGATGATGGAAATGAGATATTGGGACTCAACGTTCCATAATGCCATTGGATCCACCAAACACAATTGGTTGGTACTCAATAATATCTTTCGATATCTTCAAGGCATCAAACAAATGACCAGATCTCCACTATGTCAGATCGTAGACAAGCTTAGTGTTCCTACTGGGTGTGGTAGCCCTCTAATGAAGAGTCTTCAAAACAGACCTCATGGCTGCATCCGCCAACCATCATCTCAAAGATAATGTTGCTTGTGTTGCCCGGATGCAAACATGTTACAAATAAGCAATATCTTTATATTGCATATCTTGCAAGTCGAATCATGCAACTGATTTGTTCACCAAGTCTCTACCAACCTTTACATTCCGGAAACATGTTCATGGAATTGGCATGTGACGGCTTTGAAATTTGCAAGAATCAGGGGGAGTATCTTCCTAAATTGTTCCTGTTCAATGCATCTAATTGTACTCTTTTTTCCTTCATGAGTTTACTATACAAGTTCTCATAAAGGTTTTTAATGATATCAACATGAGATCATATGTCATACTTTCTGTTTTTCGCACCGTTTTTTTGGAAAAGTATATATGACATATTTATTGTCCTCTAAACTCTATGGGTTTTCTCGTATTGAGTTAAAAGATACAATAACCATTATATGTTGCATCATTTTCTCCTTATTTTTCTCACTGGGTTTGCAGGAGTTTTAGCAACATATCAAACACTATACTCCTGACATTTTTTCCCATAGAGTTTTTGAGGAGCTTTTATTTAAGATGATGATGTCTACAAGGATAGCGTAGATTAGGGGGAGTGTTGAGTTTAATTAACCCATGTGTTAATTATGGAGAATCTCCACTATCCCTAACCGTCATGTATGAGGGATAGGACTGTTCGCTCGTGTCTCTCCGGATCATCGCGTCTGTTGGATGCCTCCCTTTGGGGCTATCTATGCTTGTACTCAATCATCAATAAGGACAATGATTCACTTTTACTTCTTTGTCCCTTCTCTCTCGTTTTACATTAACAGGCACAAAGCATACATGTTCGTTCTCTTTGGGATGGGGGGTGGTCTCCATCTTGATGACATCGTCGACCGTGGTGAGCCCGGTGCGCAGGAAGGCGGTCTCCGGCAGCGGCAAGTACCCTGCGGTGGAGAGCCGGTCCAGCTGACCGTGTGCCACCTTTGAGGCTTTCCACTTTCCATTAGTCGCGGATGAAGACAGATAGGAGAGGATGCAAAGTACCTTGAGTGTGTGTTCTCGTATTGCTTGTTACATATATACAATTTACAGCCGGGTGCTGGAGCGCAAGTACATGGGCGACGTGCGCCATAAGGTGGGGATCGTGCACGGGAATGTGCAGGACCAGGTCAGCTATGACCAGGACAACAGTTGTTGTCAACACCCCGCCGTAGGCTGGGCGTCCGATGGGCGGATGCACAAGCTGGAGCGGAATTCCTGGAATGCTGGCGTGAGGAGCCCTTTGTCATGACGTCAACGAACTGTTGCGAGGTAGGCAACTGACCGCCGGTCGGCGAATGTACAGGCACATGGAGTACATGCAGCTGACCGAGCGACACCTTCTCCCGAACGAGGTGTATGTCGAGCTCGATGTACTTCGTGCGCCGGTGATGAACTAGGTGTTGGAAATATGCCCTAGAGGCAATAATAAAATGGTTATTATTATATTTCCTTATTCATGATAATTGTCTATTGTTCATGCTATAATTGTATTATCCAGAAATCGTAATGCATGTGTGAATACATAGACCACAACATGTCCCTAGTGAGCCTCTAGTTGACTAGCTCGTTGATCAATA
>LR738713.1:184836054-184854816 GCA_902687465.1 Secale cereale | reverse complement strand
ACCAAGTGATTCATAATCAAGTGATTCCAAAAGTCCATCACTATGGAGTTTCTTCATGCGCTTTACACCATTATGACCTAAACGGCAGTGCCACAAATAAGTTGTACTATCATTATTAACTTTGCATCTTTTGGCTTCAATATTATGAATATGAGTATCACACGATCGAGATCCAACAAACCATTTTCATTGGGTGTATGACCATAGAAGGTTTTATTCATGTAAAGAGAACAACAATTATTCTCTAACTTACATGAATAACCGCATTGCAATAAACATGATCAAATCATATTCATGTTCAACACAAACACCAAATAACACTTATTTAGGTTCAACACTAATCCCGAAAGTATAGGGAGTGTGCGATGATGATCATATCAATCTTGGAACTACTTCCAATACACATCGTCACTTCATCCTTTAACTAGTTTCTGTTCATTATGCAACTCCCATTTTGAGTTACTACACTTTAGCAACTAAACCAGTATCAAATACCGAGGGGTTGCTATGAACACTAGTAAAATACACATCAATAATCTGTATATCAAATATACCTTTGTTCACTTTGCCATCCTTCTTATCCGCCAAGTATCTAGGGCAGTTCCACTTCCAGTGACCATTTCCTTTGCAGTAGAAGCACTTAGTTTCAGGCTTGAGTTTAGCTTTGGGTTTCTTCATGGGAGTGACAACTTGCTTGTCATTCTTCTTGAAGTTCCCCTTCTATCCCTTTGCCCTTTACTTGAAACAAGTGGTCTTGTTAACCATCAACACTTGATGCTCTTTCTTGATTTCTACCTTCGCCGATTTCAGCATCGCGAAGAGCTCGGGAATTACTTTCGTCATCCCTTGCATATTATAGTTCATCACGAAGTTCTACTAACTTGGTGATTGTGACTAGAGAACATTGTCAATTACTATCTTATATGGAAGATCAACTCCCACTTGATTCAAGCAATTGCAGTACCCAGACAATCTGAGCACATGCTCACTGGTTGATCTATTCTCCTCCATCTTGTAGGCAAAGTACTGTCAGAGGTCTCATACCTCTCGACACGGGCATGAGTATGAAATACTAATTTCAACTCTTGGAACATCTTATATGCTTCGTGGCGTTCAAAACGTTTTTGAAGTCCCGGTTCTAAGCCGTAAAGCATGGTGCACTTAAACTATCAAGTAGTCATCATACCGAGCTTTTGTCAAAACATTCATAACGTCTGCATCTGCTCCTGCAATAGGTCTGTCACCTAGCGGTGCATCAAGGACATAATTCTTCTGTGCAGCAATGAGGATAATCCTCAGATCACGGAACAATTCTGTATCATTGCTACTAACATCTTTCAACTTAGTTTTCTCTAGGAACATATAAAAAATAAACGTGGAGCAACATCGCGAGCTATTGATCTACAACATAGATATGCTAATACTACGAGGACTAAGTTCATGATAAATTAAAGTTCAATTAATCATATTACTTGAAGAACTCCCACTTAGATAGACATCCCTCTGGTCATCTAAATAATCACGTGATCCAAATCAACTAAACCATGTCCGATCATCACGTGAGATGGAGTAGTTTTCAATGGTGAACATCTTATGTTGATCATATCTACTATATGATTCACGCTCGACCTTTCGGTCTCCAGTGTTCCGAGGCCATATCTGCATATGCTAGGCTCGTCAAGTTTAACCCGAGTATTCTGCGTGTGCAAAACTGGCTTACACCAGTTGTATTTGAACGTAGAGCTTATCACACCCGATCATCACGTGGTGTCTCGGCACGACGAACTTTCGCAACGGTGCATACTCAGGGAGAACACTTATACCTTGAAATTTAGTAAGGGATCATCTTATAATGCTACCGTCATTCTAAGCAAAATAAGAAGCATAATAAGATAAACATCACATGCAAATCAAAATATGTGACATGATATGGCCATAATCATCTTGTGCTTTTGATCTCCATCTCCAAAGCACCGTCATGATCACCTTCGTCACCGGCGCGACACCTTGATCTCCATCGTAGCATCGTTGTCGTCTCGCCAACTATTGCTTCTACGACTATCGCTACCGCTTAGTGATAAAGTAAAGCAATTACATGGCGATTGCATTTCATACAATAAAGCGACAACCATATGGCTCCTGCCAGTTGCCGATAACATTACAAAACATGATCATCTCATACAAAACCGTATAACTCATCATGTCTTGACCATATCACATCACAACATGCCCTGCAAAAACAAGTTAGACGTCCTCTACTTTGTTGTTGCAAGTTTTACGTGGCTGCTACGGGCTTAGCAAGAACCGTTCTTACCTACGCATACAAAAACCACAACGATGTTTCGTCAAGTATGTGATGTTTTAACCTTCACAAGGACCGGGTGTAGCCACACTTGATTCAGCTAAAGTGAGAGAGACAGACACCCGCCAGTCACCTTTAAGCAACCAGTGCTCGTAACGGTGAAACCAGTCTCGCGTAAGCGTACGCGTAATGTCGGTCCGGGCCACTTCATCTCACAATACCGCCGAAGCAAAGTATGACATGCTGGTAAGCAGTATGACTAGTATCGCCCATAACTCATTCTGTTCTACTCGTGCATATCATCTACGCATAGACCTGGCTCTGATACCACTGTTGGGGAACGTAGTATTTTCAAAATTTTCCTACGATCACGCAAGATCTATCTACTAGATGCATAGCAACGAGAGGGGAGAGTGTGTCTACGTACCCTCGTAGACCGAAAGCGGAAGCGTTTATCAACACGGTTGATGTAGTCGTGCACCTTCACGATCTGTCCCGATCTAGTACCGAACGTACGGCACCTCCGCGTTCAGCACACGTTCAGCTCGATGACGTCCTCGCCTTCTTGATCCAGCAAGACGGGCGAAGTAGTAGATGAGTTCCGGCAGCACGACGGCGTGGTGACGGTTGTTGATGAAGAACAATCTCTGCAGGGCTTCGCCAAGCACTACAGAAACTAGACGGAGGATAAACTAGAGGGTCGGGGTAGCCGGCACACGGCTTGGTGTATCTTGATGTGTCTTGGGTGCTAGCCCTACCCCTCTATTTATATGTTGAGCCTTGGGGTCGAAACTTGGAGTAAAAGCCTTCACAAAGTCGGTTTCACCCGAAAGGCAAGAGTCCTTCTCGGACTCCAGGGCCAGACGCCAGGGTTCCCGGCGTCTGGACCCAGACGCCAGGGTCCCTGGCGTCTGGCCCCTGGACTCCACAAAACTTCCTTTTGCGCTTTCCAAAAACCTTGTGTGCTTTCCCTTTTGGCCCAAATAAAGTGTTCTCGTACCCAAACACTTCGGGAAACATCCGGAACCCCTTCCGGTGAATTCCGGAACCTTTCCGGAGGTCAAACACTATTATCTCATATATTAATCTTTATCTCCGGACCATTCCGGAGTTCCTCGTCATGTCCGTGATCACATCCGGGACTCCGAATAACATTCGGTCATCAACATACATAACTCATTAAATACTATATCGTCAACGAACGTTTAAGCGTGCGGACCCTACGGGTTCGAGAACTATGTAGACATGACCGAGACACTTCTCTGGTCAATAACCAATAGCGGAACCTGGATGCCCATATTGGCTCCTACATATTCTACGAAGATCTTTATCGGTCGAACCGCATAACAACATACGTTATTCCCTTTGTCATCGGTATGTTACTTGCCCGAGATTCAATCGTCGGTATCATCATACCTATTTCAATCTCGTTACCGGCAAGTCTCTTTACTCATACCGTAATACATCATCTCGTGACTAACTCATTAGTCATTTGCTTGCAAGGCTTATTATGATGTGCATTACCGAGAGGGCCCAGAGATACCTCTCCGACAATCGGAGTGACAAATCCTAATCTCGAAATACGCCAACCCAACAAGTACCTTCGGAGACACCTGTAGAGCACCTTTATAATCACCCAGTTACGTTGTGACGTTTGGTAGCACACAAAGTGTTCCTCCGGTAAACGGGAGTTGCATAATCTCATAGTCATAGGAACATGTATAAGTCATGAAGAAAGCAATAGCAACATACTAAACGATCAAGTTGCTAAGCTAACGGATGGGTCTTGTCCATCACATCATTCTCCTAATGGTGTGACCCCATTGATCAAATGACAACTCATGTCTATGGTTAGGAAACATAACCATCTTTGATCAATGAGCTAGTCTAGTAGAGGCATACTAGGGACACTCCGTTTTGTCTATGTATTCACACATGTACTAAGTTTCCGGTTAATACAATTCTAGCATGAATAATAAACATTTATCATGATATAAGGAAATATAAATAACAACTTTATTATTGCCTCTAGGGCATATTTCCTTCAGGGGGGGGGGGCGCTCCCCTTGGCTTGGGGTGCAAGCCACCCCCTCTGGCCGCCGCCCCCTCCTCAGATTAGATCTGAGGGGGCCGACCCCCTGTCCCTTGCCCCTATATAAAGAGAGGGGGTGGGAGGCCAGCGACACCCCAATCCCTGGCGCAACCCTCCCCCTCTCCCAACTAATCCTCCTCTCCTATGAAGCTTGGCGAAGCCCTGTTGGAGTACCACGCTCCTCCACCACCACCACGCCGTCGTGCTGCTGCTGGACGGAGTCTTCCCAACCTCTCCCTCTCTCCTTGCTGGATCAAGGCACGGTAGACGTCACCGGGCTGCACGTGTGTTGAACACGGAGGCACTGTAGTTCGGTGCTTAGATCGGATTCACCGCGATCTGAATCACTTCGTGTACGACTCCATCGACCGCGTTCTTGCAACGCTTCCGCATCGCGATCTTCAAAGGTATGAAGATGCACTCCCCTATCGTTGCTAGTAAACTCCATAGATAGATCTTGGTGATGCGTAGCAATTTTTTTGATTTTCTGCAACGATCCCCAATAGTGGCATCATGAGCTAGGTCTATGCGTAGTTACTATGCACAAGTAGAACACAAGTTGTGGGCGTAGATTTTGTCAATTTACTTGCCGCTACTAGTCTTATCTTGATTCGACGGCATTGTGGCATGAAGCGGCCTGGACCGACCTTACACGTACGCTTACGTGAGACAGGTTCCACCGACTGACATGCACTAGTTGCATAAGGTGGCTAGCGGGTGTCTGTCTCTCCCACTTTAGTCAGATCGGATTCGATGAAAAGGGTCCTTATGAAGGGTAAATAGTAATTGGCATATCACGTTGTGGTTTTGGCGTAGGTAAGAAACGTTCTTTCTAGAAACCTATAACAGCCACGTAAAAACTTGCAACAACAATTAGAGGACGTCTAACTTATTCTTGCAGCATGTGCCGTGTGATCTGATATGGCCAAAAGGATGTGATGAATGATATATATGTGATGTATGATATTAATCATGTTCTTATAATAGGAATCATGACTTGCATGTTGATGAGTATGACAATCGACAGGAGCCATAGGAGTTGTCTTATTTTATTGTATGACCTGCGTGTCATTAAAAACGCCATGTAATTACTTTACTTTATTGCTAACCGTTAGCCATAGTAGTAGAAGTAACGTTTGGTGAGACAACTTCATGAAAACACGATGATGGAGATCATGGTGTCATGCCGGTGACAATGATGATCATGGAGCCCCGAAGATGAAGATCAAAAGGAGCAAAATGATATTGGCCATATCATGTCACTATTTGATTGCATTTGATGTTTATCATGTTTTACATCTTATTTGCTTAGAACGACGGTAGCATAAATAAGATGATCTCTCACTAAAATTTCGAGAATTGTGTTCCCCCTAACTGTGCACCGTTGCTAAGGTTCATTGTTCCGAAGCACCACGTGATGATCGGGTGTGATAGGCTCTAACGTTCGCATACAACGGGTGTAAGCCAGATTTACACACGCAATACACTTGGGGTTGACTTGACGAGCCTAGCATGTACAGACATGGCCTCGAAACACGGTAGACCGAAAGGTCGAACATGAGTCGTATAGAAGATACAATCAACATGAAGATATTCACCATTGATGACTAGTCCGTCTCACGTGATGATCGGACACGGCCTAGTCGATTCGGATCATGTATCACTTAGATGACTAGAGAGATGTCTATCTGAGTGGGACTTCATTAATTTTGATTAGATGAACTTAATTATCATGAACATTGTCTAAAATCTTTACAATATTTCTTGTAGATCCAATGGCCCACGCTAATGTTGCCCTCAACTTCAACGCGTTCCTAGAGAAAACCAAGCTGAAAGACGATGGTAGCAACTATACGGACTGGGTCCGTAACTTGAGGATCATCCTCATAGCTGCCAAGAAAGCATATGTCCTTGAAGCACCGCTAGGTGATGCACCCGTTTTCCCAGCAACTCAAGACGTTATGAACGCCTGTCAGTCGTGTAGTGATGATTACTCCCTAGTTCAGCGCGACATGCTTTACAGCTTAGAATCGGGGCTCAAAAAGCGTTTTGAGGAACACAGAGCATATGAGATGTTCCAAGAGCTGAAAATGGTTTTTCCAAGCTCATGCCCGAATCGAGAGATATGAAGTCTCCGACAAGTTCTACAGTGGTAAGATGGAGGAGAATAGTTCTGTCAGCGAGCATATACTCAAAATGTCTGGGTTGCACAATCGCTTGTCTCAGCTGGGAGTTAATCTCATAGATGACACAGTCGTTGACAGAATCCTTCAGTTTCTCCCACCTAGCTACAAGAGCTTTGTGATGAATTTCAATATGCAAGGGATGGAGAAGTCCATTCCCGAGGTATATTTAATGCTGAAATCAACGAAGGTGGAGATCAAAAAGGAACATCAAGTTTTGATGGTGAATAAAACCACTAAGTTCAAGAAAGGCAAGGGTAAGAAGAACTTCAAGAAGGACGACAAAGGATTTGCCGCGCCCGGTAGGCCAGTTGCCGGGAAGAAGCCAAAGAATGGACCCAAGCCTGAGACTGAGTGCTTTTATTGCAAGGGAACGAGTCACTGGAAGCGAAACTGCCCCAAATACTTAGCAGATAAAAAGGCCGGCAACGTCAAAGGTATATGTGATATACATGTTATTGATGTGTACCTTACCAGCGCTCATAGTAGCTCCTAGGTATTTGATACCGGTGCAGTTGCTCACATCTGTAACTCAAAGCAGGAGCTGTGGAATAAGCGGAGACTGGCGAAGTACGAGGTGACGATGCGCGTCGGGAATGGTTCCAAGGTCGATGTGATCACCGTCGACACGCTAACTCTACATCTACCTTCGGGATTAGTTTTAAACCTCAATAATTGTTATTTAGTACCAGCTTTGAGCATGAACATTGTATCTGGATCTCGTTTAATGCGAGATGACTACTCATTTAAATCTGAGAATACTGGTTGTTCTATTTATATGAGAGAAATGTTTTATGGTCATGCCCCGCTGGTCAATGGTTTATTCTTATTGAATCTCGAACGTGATGTTACACATATTCATAGTGTGAATGCCAAAAGATGTAAGGTTGATAATGATAGTCCCACATACTTGTGGCACTGCCGCCTTGGGCATATTGGTGTCAAACGTATGAAGAAGCTCCATGCAGATGGACTTTTGGAGTCTCTTGATTATGAATCATTTGACACGTGCAAACCATGCATTTTGGGCAAGATGACCAAGACTCCGTTCTCCGGAACAATGGAGCGAGCAACCAACTTGTTGGAAATCATACATACTGATGTGTGCGGTCCAATGAGTGTTGAAGCTCGCGGTGCTTATCGTTATGTTCTCACCCTCACTGATAACTTAAGTAGATATGGGTATGTCTACCTAATGAAACACAAGTTTGAGACCTTTGAAAAGTTCAAGGAATTTCAGAATGAGGTTGAGAATCAACGTGACAGAAAAATAAAGTTCTTACGATCAGATCGTGGAGGAGAATATTTAAGTCACGAATTTGGCACGCACCTAAGGAAATGTGGAATTGTTTCACAACAGGTTCGGATCGCCCTAGTAGAAACCACTACTGATCATCGAGATAGTGCACATAGTAACGGCTACGTTCTTCATCATACTCCCAGTACAGCTCCGTGCCGACACCTGAGTAGTTCACCTGAGTACCTGCATCTGGTGTGGTGTAGAATCTGTGAGCCACGGAGGACTCATCAATCCCGTTCCCGGGTAGCAGAACTATCTAAGCCTTGGGTGTGGAACAAGGCTGAAGAAAGAATAAAAGGCTGCAGCTGCACTAGCACTAGCTTACGTGTTAAGAGCGAGAAGAGAAGTGCCACGAGCGACAAAGTGATCACGAAGTGATCCTATCTAAGCACGTCAATCATGACCCCACCGTGTTCACTTCCCGAACCCCTTTCGGAAAATGACCGTCACGGTACTCACGCTGCTAGTGTGTTCTGAACATGGTGTCAAGTTTTCTACAACCGGATATTAACAAATTCCCATCTGCCACATAACTGCAGGCACGGCTTTCGAAATTTCAAAACCCTGCAGGGGTGTTCCAACTTGGCCCATTACAAGCCCACGATCCGCGGAGTCGCAACTCCAAGGTGGGAAGGCCCGAGTATCCTCGGAATCCCATGCTCAAGATACTCTGACTAAGGTAAGACTAATCCAGCAAATCCTCCCGGCGTGCCGACACCCTGACAGTAGCCGCGCGTATCTAGTCTCAGGCCACGACCGGATGGGACAAGCTACGGGTGGATACCAAATACCCCGGGTTTCCCCAAGGCGGCCCCGCAGGTTGCCCAGTTCGGACCAACACTCATGTGGAGCACTGGCCCGGGTGGGTTGATTAATAAAAGGGTATAGCTAGTCCCTATGCAAGTTTTAGTTATTAGGAAAATGGAGTACCAATGTTGGGACTTGCTGGAAAAGACTTAGCGCTAAGCGGTTTATCGAGGGGGTCCCATAACCCCAACTGTGTGAGGAACGCATAATCAAGGAACATAACACCGGTTTATACGGTTCCTAGGGCGGCATGAGTGGAACAAATCATCAAGCAAGAGGCTTAGCCTTCCACCCATTACCAATATATAGATGATTTCATTTAAGAATTAATATAGTGTGATATCCCAACAAGCTTCAACATGAAGCAAGAATCTTCAAATCTTCTCCTGCAACTAGCAATGCTATAAGAGGGGCTGAGCGAAGCCTATGTAGCCAAACAAAGGTTTGCATAGGTTGGGTGGTTAGACAGATTCATGGTTACAATAGGAGGCTGACAGACAAACATGGGCATCGAGGCAATAAGCTAAAGAGCGAGACTTCTAGCAATAGGCAAAGATAGTAATGATATCTGGGTCAGGTCATCTTGCCTGTCGAGTCGTCGATGGGATCGTAAGAGGGCTCCTCGTTCTCAACCTCGGTAGTAACCTCGTTCTCGTACTCGGTCTCGGCTTCCGGCTCTACTCAACACAAGAACACACGAGGCACGAAATCAAACAAGGTGCAATGCGCAAACTACAGGATGCATGTAAGATGCACTTAGGATGCACTGGAGATGCACTTAGGATGCACTACATGAAAACACAGGAAGCACAGAGAAATAGTACAAGAAACATGACAATATGCGCAAGCAAGTAGGATGCAAGACAAGTCTATTTAGGATGCAAAACAAGGCAAGGTAGGAAGTACAGAGAAAAAACACAAGAAACAACAGGTTTAAATGAGGCCGGAAACTACTCAAGACAAATCCGGTAAATCCTCATAAGCATAGTTTGAAATTAGACCAGATCTGATCAAAACTTAAGTTAAAGTTGTTAAACAGCAAGTTAACATGAACCATGACAATCTACACGAAATTCTAGTCAAGTTTCATATAAAGTTTGTTTAAAACGGAGCTACGGTCTAGAAGATATGATCAAAACAAGATAAGCATGGCAATGGTGCAAAATGCACCCAAACATCAAGCAAACATACTCCAAACATGTTAACAAGATGATACTATGAATCTACATGCAAAACCACACAAGTTTCATGTAGGGCACGCTCAAAACGGAGCAACGGACTAAAAGATACACCCGAAACAAGAAACAATGCAAAGCTGAAATTAACAGCCACATAGCAACTTCGGAGCAAGAAATATATACTCTACAGCACTCAAACATGGTGACAAGAAGCATGGACATTAAGTAGACATATCCTACAGCAAACAACTCCATAGGAGCAACTCCATAGGAGGCATGGATCAATAGCAACAAGCTACAACATTTTGATCATGACAATAAAAACCTGACAGCAATATTTTATAGCAACTTGGGAGCAAGAATTAAATATGCTACGGCAATCCAAAAGAGCATGTGAGGGCATGGATGGATAGGCAACAACATATACAGCAAGGAATGATCAATGGCCACCCCAAAACTAACATGGATTTGCCTAGAACAACAAGCAAACATAGCATCAGGATATTACAGATTCCAGACTTTGTGAAATTTCACTAAGTGTTAAAACAGAAATATTATCATGGCATGTTTGCAAGCATATTTAAGTCACCTCAAAGCATAAGATGGCAAATGGTTTGCACCACAGCAAAGAGCACATGATGGGGAATCCAAAACATATGAGCATGCCACATGGGGACAAACACATCAATAACAACGAGCTCCACAACTAGGCATCTCGTAACAAGTTACAAAACCTAACAGCCATATGCACTTTTGCAACAGAGATAAACATGACAATATGAACTCTAACATGCATGCTATAGCAACCAACATGTAGAGCATCTCATGATGAACATTTGGACATATCATTTGCTTCATTTGGATAAACATGCACCAAGTTATCACATCTCAAACATGGCATGAAAATAACAAGTAGCAGCAGTTTATATCATGTAGCACTCTTTTCATCAAGATTAAGACATCTAGATGGACTCAAACATGCATGACACAATGGAACAAAACATAGTACACATCACCACGATCATTTTGACATATCATATGCACAAATCGGACAAGCACAGTAAAAGTTATTGCCATCACAATAATGCATCAGACAACAAAATGCAAAAGAACTTAGAGGAAACAAACGAGTCAACCTGACTGGATCGGGTCAACGGGCGCCGGTGAAGCGGGTCCGCGGGTCAACCGGGTTGCGGTGCGGTCGGGGCCGAAACGGGACCCGTTAGGGTTTCGGACCCGCAGGCGGATCGGGCGGCGGTTGCTGGATCGGGGTCGGGATCCCGATCGGATCGAGCTCGGCGGCAGGTGGTCGGCCACTCCGGCTAGGGCGGCGGCCGGCGGCGAGGGGTCGCCGGAGGAGGGCCCGACGGAGGCGGGACGAGGGCCGGCCGGCGGCGAAGACTTGGGGCTCGCCGGCGACCTCGAGGTAGCCCGCGGCGGAGCTTGAAGGGGCCCGATGGAACGGCTACTCGCCGGGGCGGCGGTGGCGGACGGCGCCCTCCGGCGGCGGGGCGCGGCCGGCGTCGGGCGCCCGGTGCGGAGGCGGAGGCGGAGGGGCGCGCGGGGCGCGGCCCAGAACGGCGGCGGCGGCTGCCACATGTCGCTCATGGATAGGCCGAGGGGGGCGGCGCGGACTGTCCGGCCCGGGTCGGACACGTCCGCCCGACGCGGATTCCGAGGCGGGGGCTGGAGGAGGAAGAAGACTAGGGTTTTTGGATGAAAAATGGAGGGGTGGACATTTTTCTAGGCACAAGGAGCTAGGAGACTCCAAATGGGGAGCGGTTTTCGGCCACGCGATCACAAATCGACGACCGAGATGATGGAAAGGGTTGTGCTGGGTTGGTGGGCTGTTGTGGAGGGGGTATTGGGCCTCAAAGAGGAGGTACTTTTAGCCCACTAGGTTAACCGTTGGAGTACCAAACGAACTCCAAACGTGACGAAACTTGACAGGCGGCCTACACGCACCAAAACAACATCGCACGACAAGTCTCACGCCATTCCGGAAATGTTACACGACCAAACACGAAAGAAGGACTCGGGGATGCCACGGCCACGTGTGAGAGCGTCGGAACTCGAAACGGACAACGGGAAGAGACGAGTGGGACCGGATGCAAACGACAACACAAATGCAATGCAATGCACATGACAACATGACATGGATGAAATGCACACACACACACGACAAAACGAAGAAACCCGAAAAGAAAGAAGAACCCAGAACAGAAATGATGAAGACAAAGTTTATATATTGCCATATAGGGAAAGTGTTACATCCGGGGCATTACAAACTCTCCTCTACTACGAAAAGATCTCGTCCCGAGATCTAGGAGTGGAAGAAGGAAGGGTACTCGGAGCGAAGGTGATCTACTCGTTCCCACGTAGCTTCTCGGTCGGTATGGTGTGACCACTTAACTTTCAAGAACTTGATTGACTTGTTGCGGGTCTTGCGCTCGGTTTCTTCAAGAATAGCAACGGGATGCTCTCGGTAAGACAAGTCTTGTTGAAGATCAATCTCCTCAAACGGAATGGTGCGTTCAGGTGTCTTGAAGCACTTGCGGAGTTGAGACACGTGAAACACATCATGAACATTAGCTAAGTTGGAAGGGAGCTCAAGTTGATAGGCTAGATCGCCTCTTTTGCCAAGGATCTTGAAAGGACCCACGTATCTAGGAGCAAGCTTGCCTTTGATACCGAATCTTTGGGTGCCTTTCATAGGAGAAACACGGAGATAGACACGATCCCCAATGTTGAAGGCCAAATCACGATGGTTGCCGTCATAGTAGCTCTTCTGACGCGACTGAGCGGCCTTGAGATTCTCACGTATGACTTTGCACATTTCTTCGGCTTCTGAGATCAAGTCATTGCCAAGAAGTTGACGTTCACCAGTCTCGGACCAGTTGAGAGGAGTACGACACTTTCTGCCATAGAGGATTTCAAATGGAGCTTTGCCGGCACTTGCTTGGAAACTGTTGTTGTAAGAGAACTCGGCAAACGGAAGGCAATCTTCCCACTTCATGCCAAAAGAGATGACACAAGCTCTGAGCATGTCTTCTAGGATCTGGTTCACTCTTTCGACTTGACCACTAGTCTGAGGGTGAAAAGCAGTGCTGAAACGGATCTTAGTGCCCATGGCAGACTGAAAGGAGTCCCAGAACTTGGATGTGAACAAACTTCCACGGTCTGAGGAGATAACTTGAGGAATGCCATGTAGGGACACAATTCTGGAAGTGTACAACTCTGCCATCTGAGCTGCATTGATGGATTCTTTGACTGGAAGGAAGTGAGCTACTTTGGTAAGCTTGTCAATCACCACAAAGATAGATTCATTCCCCTTCTTGGACTTGGGAAAGCCAGTGACGAAATCCATTTCAATGTGGTCGAATTTCCACTCGGGAATAGGAAGAGGTTGGAGAAGACCGGCTGGATGTTGATGCTCTGCCTTCACTCTTCTGCAGACATCACATTCATTCACGAATTGGGCAATCTCCCTTTTCATGTGAGTCCACCAGAAAGATTGCTTGAGGTCTTGGTACATCTTGGAACTTCCAGGATGAATTGAAAGGAGGGAGTCAAGTGCTTCGTTCATTATGAGCTTCCTGAGATCACCCTTGGGAACCACAAGTCTGTCCTCAAAGAACAAGGTATCTCTCTCATCAACACGATAGCACTTGTATTTGGGAGTACCCTTTGCAATACCATGTTTCACTTTCTGCACCATAGCATCACTGAGTTGGGCCTCACGGATATGATCTTCCAAGGTAGGAGCAACTTGAAGATTTGCAAAAAGCCTCGCGGAACAACTTGGAGGTTGAGCTTCCTGAATGCTTCACAAAGCTCAGGCTGGAACGGCTTGATAAGGAGACTGTTGCAATATGCATTTTTGCTCAAGGCATCTGCAATGACATTGGCCTTGCGAAGTGTGTATCCGATACTTGGATCATACTCTTGGATCATTTCAACCCAACGAGCCTGGCGGAGGTTCAGGTTCGGCCGTGTGAATATGTACTTCAAGCTCTTGTGATCGGTGAAGATGTCGACTTTTCTGCCCAACATAAGGTGTCTCCACGTGATCAAGGCGTGTACCACAGCTGATAGCTCGAGATCATGTGTGGGGTAGTTCTTCTCACTTGGCTTCAATTGACGAGAAGTGTAAGCCACAATTTTCTTGTCTTGCATTAGAACACCACCAAGTCCTTGAAGAGAAGCATCACAGAATACTTCTTAGGGCTTGGACTCATCTGGGGGGGTAAGAACTGGAGCAGAGATGAGCTTTTCTTTGAGAGTTTTGAATGCCACATCACAATCCGGAGACCAGTTGTACTTGACATTCTTCTGCAGCAAGTTGGAGAGAGGCTTGGCTAACTTGGAGAAGTTCTCAACGAACCTTCTGCAATAGCTAGCAAGACCAAGGAAGCTTCGGAGTTGCTTGCCGTTTTGAGGGGGTTCCCAGTTGACAATCGCTTCAACTTTCTCGGGGTTCACAATAATACCGTCAGCGGAGATGATATGGCCCAGATACAAGACCTTATCGAGCCAGAATTCGCACTTGGAGAACTTGGCATAGAACTTATGTTCACGGAGTCTGTCGAGAACCAGACGGAGGTGCTTTTCGTGATCTTCATCATTCTTGGAGAATACCAAGATGTCATCCAGATACACAAGCACAAATTCGTTGGTGTAGGGGTTGAAAATGTAGTGCATCATTCTCGAGAAGGTAGGTGGAGCATTAACGAGGCCAAAAGACATGACTGTATACTCATTGGAGCCGTAGCTTGTTCTGAAGGCAGTCTTGTGGATATCTTCTTCACGAATGCGAATTTGGTGATAACCCATCCGGAGATCGAGCTTTGAGAACACTTTAGCTCCTTTGAGCTGCTCGAACAATTCATTGATGTTGGGGAGAGGATACTTGTTCTTTATTGTCTTCTTGTTCAATGGCCGGTAATCAACGCAAAGGCGCTCCGTGCCATCCTTCTTCTTGACAAATAAGACACCACAGCCCCAAGGAGAAGTGCTAGGCCTGATCAGACCCATACGCTCTTGCTCATCGAGCTATTTCTTCAATTCCTTCAACTCTTCAGGGGAGAGCTTGTACGGACGCCGGCATGCTGGCTCAGTACCAGGCTCGAGTTCAATGACAAATTCAACTTGACGGTGCGGAGGCTTGACTGGAAGCTCTTCAGGAAAAACGTATTCATATTCATTGACCATCGGAATTTGAGAGATGGCATTAATCTTGCCCTTGTCATTGAGAGAGAATAGCCTGATTGTGTTATCTCGAGAGGCGAAGATAATCACGTCTTCGTCGGAATGAGTAAGCTTGACTTCCTTGTTTGCACAATCAATGTGAGCATCATGCTGAGAAAGCCAATCCATCCTGAGAATAAGATCAATGTCGGAGTTGCCGAGAACAACCGGAGAAGCCAGAAAGCGGTAATCACCCATGCTAATAGATACATTCGGAGCCACCATACTAGAACTCAATCTCTTGCCAGGAGATATAACACTCAAAGCTCTTGGTAATGCTTCGGTGTGAACATTATGCTTGGATGCAAATGGATATGACATGAAGGAACATGAAGCACCCGAATCAAACAACACTTTAGCAGGTTTGAGGTTGACTGGAAGATTACCAAGTATCACATCTGAAGAATTCTCTGCTTGAGCTGCATTCATCAGATTCACTCTTGCTGCCTTCGGATCATGCTTGACAATAGCAGTGCTGACAGGTGGAGGAGGCGGAAGGCGACTTTGAGTACACTTGTTGGCATAGTGACCCTTCTTGCCACACTTGTTGCAAACCACTTCTGAGAGAGGACGGTAATGAGGAGCACTTGACTTGGAAGCTTGAAAATGGTTCTCTGACTGATTGCTTGGGTTGGGTGGGTGGGAGAAAGCACGACCACCAGAATTCTTGTTGTTGTTGTTGGGAGCTCAGATCATTGGAGGAGCTGGAAGCCAAAACTTCTGTTGCTTTGCGACCACTTGAGAAGAAGAGGAGGAGTGAACAGCGTCTCTGATCCTCTTTTTGGAAGCTTCCATCTTGAGCTGGGCTGCCTCTTGCTTAAGTGCCATGTTATAGAATTGATCAAACTCATCAGGCTCGAACAAGGTGAGAGCTAGTTGGAGTTCATCCTTCAGACCACCACGGAACTGATAGATCTTGCTCTTGGCATCTGGGATGTCTTGCTTGGCATAACGGGCAAGGTTCTGGAACTTGACATTATATTGGTAGACAGTCATTGAGCGTTGCTTCAGGTTGCGTAATTGCTCACGCATACCCTCGATGACACTTGTTGGAATGTGGTGAGAACGAAAGTCCTTGCAGAAGTCATCCCAGGAGATTACACGCCCTGCTCTGGAGTCTTTGTATTGCTGCCACCAATCAGCGGCTTGTTCCTTGAGTTGGAAGGCTGCAAATTTCACATAGTCCTCGGGCCTGACGTTACTGCACTCGAAATGCTTCTTGATATCTATTATCCAGTCTTCAGCATCTAGATGGTCCACGCAAAAACTGAATGCCTTTGGTTGGTTTGCCAAGAACTGGTTGAGCGTAGCAAAATGAGGTTGGTTGAACAAATTGCCTTGGCCTTGGTTCCAATGAGCACCCTGATTTGCTTGATTTGCTTGAATGTTCTGCATCATTTGCAAAAGCATCTGGGTGTTCTGATTCGTCGCTTGCATAATTTCTCTCCAGGCCACAGACGGAGGAGGAGGTGAAGGAGGACGGTCAGGAACCTCTTCACCCTCTGGGTTAGCGTTGGGAACATTTTTAGGAGCCATCCTGAATGAGATGACAACTATTAGCCATTGATTGAAAGAATATATAAGCTGAATCAACGGCTAGAAAATGCAACATAGTCTTCACAAGAACATTCGAACAAGAATGAACGAATGAAATCTCAGTTTAATAGCAACAACAATCTTCACGAGAAGCCACTTGGGAGAACAAAAGGTAATTAAAAACAACAAGGAGCTGATAGAACAAATACAAGATAGAAGCTTCGTTCGACATATTCGTGCTGAAAGCTTATGGAACGTGTTACAAAAGGGTTTTGCAATCCCCGGATCAGCATAGCCTAGGACCCTTTAAGATGCAACTCCCGATCAGAACAACGGCCATAAAACTACTTCACTCAATGTAGAACCCCGACCTCCATATCATGCATTCGTTGGAAGAATGCCTATGAGCTACTAGATGAACCCACCTATTAATTTCCGAAAGTTTCCAGTTATGCAATCAGGTGTTGGGGATACAGGGGAAGCATCGCGCACTCAACTCTAATCCTACATCCAGCTGTATCCATCCTTCAACACATAACCAGTTATTTTCGGAAACCGTCTACCTCGGACCTTCGAAACGCATCTACTATACAAGCTATGGCAATACTCCCGAACTACCTCCCCGGTACTCGGTGATGTCGGGGTTATCTTGCCACTAACCGCATAGGAGAGTTTTCGATGTCGGCCGTCTTAAGTATTCCAGAACTGATGCGATATATTTGTGACGACAACACCTCCGAGCTCAACTCCCCCGGACACTGCCACAACCCCTAAATGACAGGAGGCATCGAGAACAATGTTCTCGTCACAAAGACATCGGAACAATCCAAACAATACTCGCGAGATTCCTAAATTTTTTTGGTGAAATTTTGAGAGTAGAAGAGACAAGAGTAATCGTTAGGAGTCCTCACCAGTGTGAAAAGAGATGAGGAGCAAAAGAAACCCTACTCTCCGATATATATATAGGACTCAAAACATTTTAAGTGTTCCTAGACTCAACCGTCAACGATTCGATCAATCAGTGGGGGCTTCTAGGTTGGAGAAGGCTCTGAATACCAACTTGTAATGCCCAGGATGGGACTATACCTCCTACGTGTCGAGGCACGACTTAAAGGTATAAGCCCATTCTGGAATGATCTCAAGTTCGGTATCTTTGCACATCTCATGTAAAAATAGGGATGAAAAGCAAAAGAGATAGTTGGCTTACACTCGCCACGTCACACAGTTCATTACATAGCAAAACATCATCCAAATAACATCACAACCCGACTACGGGTGAAGATCCAAATGAAAGATACCAAAATACATAAAGCCACAGGTTCGGATCGCCCCTAGTAGAAACCACTACTGATCATCGGGATAGTGCACATTGTAACGGCTACGTTCTTCATCATACTCCCAGTACAGCTCCATGCCGACACCTGAGTAGTTCACCTGAGTACCTGCATCTGGTGTGGTGTAGAATTTGTGAGCCACGGAGGACTCAGCAATCCCGTTCCCGGGTAGCAGAACTATCTAAACCTTGGGTGTGGAACAAGGCTGAAGAAAGAATAAAAGGCTGCAGCTGGACTAGCACTACCTTACGTGTTAAGAGCGAGAAGAGAAGTGCCACGAGCGACAAAGTGAGAACGAAGTGATCCTATCTAAGCACGTCAATCATGACCCCACCGTGTTCACTTCCCGAACCCCTTTCAGAAAATGACCGTCACGGTACTCACGCTTGTAGTGTGTTCTGAACATGGTGTCAAGTTTTCTACAACCGGATATTAACAAATTCCCATCTGCCACATAACCGCGGGCACGGCTTTCGAAAGTTCAAAACCCTGGAGGGGTGTTCCAACTTGGCCCATTACAAGCCCACGATCCGTGGAGTCGCAACTCCAAGGTGGGAAGGCCCGAGTATCCTCGGAATCCCGTGCTCAAGATACTCCGACTAAGGTAAGACTAATCCAGCAAATCCTCCCGGCGTGCCGACACCCTGACAGTAGCCACGCGTATCTAGTCTTAGGCCACGACCGGATGGGACAAGCTACGGGTGGATATCAAATACCTCGGGTTTCCCCAAGGCAGCCCCGCAGGTTGCCCAGTTCGGACCAACACTCATGTGGAGCACTGGC
>LR738713.1:184806453-184836026 GCA_902687465.1 Secale cereale | reverse complement strand
GGGGGTTGATTAATAAAAGGGGATAGCTAGTCCCTATGCAAGTTTTAGTTATTAGGCAAATGGAGTACCAATGTTGGGACTTGCTGGAAAAGACTTAGCGCTAAGCGGTTTATCGAGGGGGTCCCATAACCCCAACCGTGTGAGGAACGCATAATCAAGGAACATAACACCGGTTTATACGGTTCCTAGGGCGGCATGAGTGGAACAAATCACCAAGCAAGAGGCTTAGCCTTCCACCCATTACCAATATGTAGATGATTTCATTTAAGAATTAATATAGTGTGATACCCCAACAAGCTTCAACATGAAGCAAGAATCTTCAAATCTTCTCCTGCAACTAGAAATGCTATAAGAGGGGCTGAGCGAAGCCTACGTAGCCAATAAAGGTTTGCATAGGTTAGGTGGTTAGACAGATTCATGGTTACAATAGGAGGCTGACAGACAAACATGGGCATCGAGGCAATAAGCTAAAGAGCGAGACTTCTAGCAATAGGCAAAGATAGTAATGATATCTGGGTCAGGTCATCTTGCCTATCGAGTCGTCGATGGGATCGTAAGAGGGCTCCTCGTTCTCAACCTCGGTAGTAACCTCGTTCTCGTACTTGGTCTCGGCTTCCGGCTCTACTCAACACAAGAACACACGAGGCACGAAATCAAACAAGGTGCAATGCGCAAACTACAGGATGCATGTAAGATGCACTTAGGATGCACTGCAGATGCACCTAGGATGCACTACATGACAACACATGAAGCACAGAGAAACATCACAAGAAACATGACAATATGCTTGTAATGCCTAGGATGGGACTATACCTCCTACGTGTCGAGGCACGACTTAAAGGTATAAGCACATTCTGGAATGATCGCAAGTTCGGTATCTTTGCACATCTCATGTAAAAATAGGGATGAAAGGGAAAAATATAGTTGGCTTACACTCGCCACGTCACACAATTCATACATATCCAAACATCATTCAAATAACATCACAACCCGTCTATGGGTGAAGATCCAAATGAAAGATACCAAACATACATAAAACCACAGGTCTGAATCGCCCCTAGTAGAAACCACTACCGATCGTCGGGATAGTGCACATAGTAACAGCTACGGTCCTCGTCATACTCCCAGTACAGCTCGGTGCCGTCACTTGAATAGATCGCCTGAGTACCTGCATTTGGTGTGGTGTAGAATCTGTGAGCCACAGAGGACTCAGCAATCCCGTTCCCGGGTAACACAACTATCCAAGCCTTGGGTGTGGAACAAGGCTGAAGAAAGATCAAGAGGTTGCAGCAGCACTAGCTTACGTAAAAGAGAGCGAGAAGAGAAGTGCCTCGGACGACAGATGATCACGAAGTGATCCTAACTAAGCATGTCAAACATAACCCCACCGTGTTCACTTTCCGAACCCCTTTCGGAAAATGACCGTCACGGTACTCACGCTGGTAGTGTGTTCTGAACATGGTTTCAAGTTTTCTACAACCGGATATTAACAAATTCCCATCTGCCACATAACCGCCGGCACGGCTTTCGAAAGTTCATAACCCTGCAGGGGTGTTCCAACTTGGCCCATGACAAGCCCACGATCCGCGGAGTCGCAACTCCAAGGTGGGAAGGCCCGAGTATCCTCGGAATCCCGTGCACAAGATACTCCGACTAAGGTAAGGCTAATCCAGCAAATCCTCCCGGCGTGCCGACACCCTGACAGTAGCCGCGCGTATCTAGTCTCAGGCCACGACCGGATGGGCGATGTGCTACAGGTTTTTACCAAACCTCGGGTTCCCCCAAGGTGGCCCTGCAGGACCCCCAGTTTGGACCAAGACTCATGTGGAGCACTGGCCCGGGGTTGTTGATTAAGAAGAGGGTTAATTACTCCCTATGCAAGTTTTTAGTTATTAGGCAAATAGTACCAATGTTGGGACTTGCTGGAAAAGACTTAGCACTTAGCGGTTTATCGAGGGGGTCCCATAACCCCAACCGTGTGAGGAACACATAATCAAGGAACATAACACCGGTTTATACGGTTCCTAGGGCGGCATGAGTGGAACAAAACACTAAGCAAAAGGCTTAGCCTTCCACCCATTACCAATATATAGATGATTTCATTTATGAATTAATATAGTGTGATATCCCAACAAGCTTCAAACAAGAAGCAAGAATCTTCAAATCTTCTCCTACAACTAGCAATGCTATAAGAGGGGCTGAGCGAAGCTTACTTAGCCAATCAAAGGTTTGCATAGGTAGGGTGGTTAAGCAGATTCATGGTTACAATAGGAGGCTGACAGGAAAACATGGGCATCGAGGCAAAAGCTATAGAGCGAGACTTCTAGCAATAGGCAAAGATAGTAATGATATCCGGGTGAGGTCATCTTGCCTGTCGAGTCGTCGATGGGATCGTAAGCGGGCTCCTCGTTCTCAACCTCGGTAGTAACCTCGTTCTCGTACTCGTTCTCGGCTTCCGGCTCTACTCAACACAAAACACACGAGGCACGAAATCAACAAGATGCAATGCGCAAACCACATGATGCATGACTGATGCACTAAGGAAGCACTGTAGATGCACTAAGGATGCACAGAAAGACAACATAGGAAACACAGAGATACAACACAAGGAACATGACTATATGCAACTAGCAAGAAACTTCAAAACATGTTAATGAGAGGATATTATGAATCTACATGCAAAACCACACAAGTTTCATATAGGACTTGCTCAAAACGGAGCAACGGGCTAAAAGATACACCCGAAACAATAAACATGCAAAAGCTGAAACTAACAGCCACATAGCAACTTCGGAGCAAGAAATATATACTCTACATCACTCAAACATCATGACAAGGAGCATGGACATAAAGTAGACATAACCTACAGCAAACAATTCCATTGGAGCATCTCCATAGGAGGCATGGATCAATAGCAACAAGCTATAATATTTTGAACATGACAACAAAAACCTGACATCAGTATTTTATAGCAACTTGGGAGCAAGTATTAAATATGCTACAGCCACCCAAAAGAGCATGTGAGGGCATGAATGGATAGCCAACAACATATACAACAAGGAATCATCAATAGTCACCCCAAAACTTTCATGGATTTGCCTAGAACAACAAGCAAACATGGCATCTGGATATTACAGATTCCAGACTTAGTGAAATTTCACTAAGTGTTGAAACAGCAGTATTATCATGGCATGTTTGTGAGCAAGTTTAAGTCACCTCAAAGCATAACATGGCAAGTGGTTTGCACCACAACAAAGTACACATGATGGGGAGTCCAAAACATCTAAGCATGCAACAAGGGGACAACCACATCATTAGCAACGAGCTCCTCAACTAGGCATCTCGTAACAAGTTTAACAACCTAACAACCACAAGCACTTTTGCAAAGGAGATAAACATGGCAAGATGAAATCTATCATGCAAGCTAAAGCAACCAACATGTAGAGCATCTCATGATGAACATGTGGACATCTCATTTGTTTCATTTGGATAAACATGCAACAAGTTATCACAGATCAAACATGGCATGAAAACAACTAATAGCAGCAGTTTATAACAAGTAGCACTCTTCCCATGAAGATTAAGACATCTAGATGATCTCAAACATGCATGACACAATGGAAGAAAACATAGTACATGTCAGCACGATCATTTTGACATATCATATGCTCAAAACGGATAAGCACAACAAAAGTTATCCTCATCACAAAAATGCATCAGACACTGAAAAACTAAAGACTTAGAAGGAAAAACGAGGTCAACCTCCTGTAGCAGTCAAACGGGCGCGGATCTGGCGGAGCGGGTCAACCAGGTCGGGCGGATCGGGCGCTGGCGCTGCGGGTCGGTCAACGGATCCACCCGGGTCGGTCCGTTAGGTCTTCGGGCGCCCAGATCGGGATCCCTCGAGGCACCTCCTCGATCCCGGCCTGGATCGGCACGGCGGCGACCGGCGGTGGCCGGCGGGAGGCCGGGGCGGCGCGGATCGGCCTGCGAGAGGGGCGAGGGGCGCGGCGAGGGCCGGCGGCGGAGAAGTGGCGGCTCGGGGGCGCGGCCTGGCCGGCGGCAAGAAGTGGCGGCGGGTGGAGCTTGAGTGGCGGTGGCGAGCTGCCCAGAGGCGGAGGTCACGTCGGCGGCGGCTGGCCGGAGACGGAGGCGAAGGCGGCGGTGGGCTGGCCGGAGACAGAGGCGAAGGCGGGCGCGGGAGCGAGATTTGGCCCGGCTCGGCGGGCTGGCCTCGGGCCCCGCGGGCCCACGCGGCGAGGAGTGGAAGCACTGGCGACGGTCGGTGGAAGCACGGATCGGCGGTGGTGGAAGCACGGCTCGGTAACGGTGGAAGCACTGCGCGGCAGAGGTGGAAACACTAGGGTTTTGGACGCAAAATTGGAGGGGGTGGACGTTTATATAGGCACATGGAGCTAGGGGAGTCCAAATGAGGAGAGGTTTGCGGCCACGAGATCACAATTGAACGGCCTAGATGAAGGGAAGGGTTTGAGCTGGGTTGGCGGGCTGTTGGAGGGGTTTCTTGGGCCTCAAAGAGGAGGTGCTTTTAGCCCACGAGGAAAACTGTTGGAACATCAAACGAACTCCAAACGCGGACGCAACTTGACAGGCGGGTTACGGGTAACAAAACGACATCGCACGACAAGTCTCACGCCAAACCGGAAACGTTACACGGCCAAACACAAAAGAAGGCCTCGGGGAAGCCACGAGCACGTGTGAGAGCGTCGGAACTCGAAACGGACAACGAGAAGGAACGAGTGGGACCGGATGCAAACGACAACACAAATGCAATGCAATGCACATGACAAAATGACATGGATGCATGCACACACGCACATGACAAAATGACAAAAACCCTAAAAGACGAAGAACCCGGAATGGAACTGATGAAGCCAAAGTTATATATTGCCAAAAAGGGAAAACATTACATCCGGGGCATTACAAACTCTCCTCTACTACGAAAAGATCTCGTCCCGAGATCTAGGACTGGAAGAAGGAAGGGTACTCGGAACGAAGGTGATCTTCTTGTTCCCACGTAGCTTCTCGGTCGGTATGGTGTGACCACTTGACTTTCAAGAACTTGATTGACTTGTTGCGGGTCTTGCGCTTGGTTTCTTCGAGAATAGCAACGGGGTGCTCTCGGTAAGACAAGTCTTGTTGAAGATCAATCTCCTCAAACAGAATGGTGCGTTCAGGTGTCTTGAAGCACTTGCAGAGTTGAGACTCGTGAAACACATCATGAACATTAGCGAAGTTGGAAGGGAGCTCAAGTTGATAGGCTAGATCGCCTCTTTTTCCAAGGATCTTGAAAGGGCCCACGTATCTAGGAGCGAGCTTTCCTTTGATACCAAATCTTTGGGTGCCTTTCATAGGAGAAACACGGAGATAGACATGATCCCCAATGTTGAAAGCCAAATCATGATGCTTGCCGTCATAGTAGCTCTTCTGACGCGACTGAGCGGCCTTGAGATTCTCACGTATGACTTTGCACATTTCTTCGGCTTCTGAGATCAAGTCATTGCCAAGAAGTTGACGTTCACCAGTCTCGGACCAGTTGAGAGGGGTACGACACTTTCTGCCATAGAGGATTTCAAACGGAGCTTTGCCGGCACTTGCTTGGAAGCTGTTGTTGTAAGAGAACTCGGCAAATGAAAGACAATCTTCCCATTTCATGCCAAAAGATATGACACATGCTCTGAGCATGTCTTCTAGAATCTGATTCACTCTCTCGACTTGACCACTAGTCTGAGGGTGAAATGCAGTGCTGAAACGGATCTTAGTGCCCATGGCAGACTGAAAGGAGTCCCAGAACTTGGAAGTGAACGAACTTCCACGGTCTGAGGAGATAACTTGAGGAATGCCATGTAAGGACACAATTCTGGAAGTGTACAACTCTGCCAGTTGAGCTGCATTGATGGATTCTTTGGCTGGAAGGAAGTGAGCGACTTTGGTAAGCTTGTCAATCACCACGAAGATAGAATCATTCCCTCTCTTGGACTTAGGAAAGCCAGTGACGAAATCCATTTCAATGTGGTCAAATTTCCACTCGGGAATAGGAAGAGGTTGGAGAAGACTGGCTGGACGTTGATGCTCTGCCTTCACTCTTCTGCAGACATCACATTCATTCACGAATTGGGCAATCTCCCTTTTCATGCGAGTCCACCAGTAAGATTGCTTGAGGTCTTGGTACATCTTGGAACTACCAGGATGAATCGAAAGGAGGGAATCATGTGCTTCGTCCATTATGAGCTTCCTGAGATCACCTTTGGGAACCACAAGTCTGTCCTCAAGGAACAAGGTATCTCTCTCATCAACGCGATAGCACTTGTATTTGGGAGTATCCTTTGCAATACCATGTTTCACTTTCTGCACCATAGCATCACTGAGTTGGGCCTCACGGATCTGATCTTCCAAGGTAGGAGCAACTTGAAGATTTGCAAGAAAGCCTTGCGGAACAACTTGGAGGTTGAGCTTCCTGAAAGCTTCAGAAAGCTCAGGCTGGAACGGCTTGATAAGGAGACTGTTGCATTATGCCTTTCTGCTCAAAGCATCTGCAATCACATTTGCCTTGCCAGGTGTGTATTCGATGCTTGGATCATACTCTTGGATCATTTCAACCCAACGAGTCTGGCGAAGCTTCAGGTTCGGCTGTGTGAAGATGTACTTCAAGCTCTTGTGATCGGTGAAGATGTCGACTTTTCTGCCCAACAGAAGGTGTCTCCACGTAATCAAAGCATGTACCACAGCTACAAGTTCGAGATCATGTGTGGGGTAGTTCTTCTCACTTGGCTTCAATTGACGAGAAGTGTATGCCACAATTTTCTTGTCCTGGATTAGCACACCACCAAGTCCTTGAAGAGAAGCATCACAGAATACTTCGTAGGGCTTGGACTCATCTGGAGGGGTAAGAACTGGAGCAGAGATGAGCTTTTCTTTGAGAGTTTTGAATGCCACATCACAATCCGGAGACCAGTTGTACTTGACATTCTTCTGCAGCAAGTTGGAGAGAGGCTTGGCAATCTTGGAGAAGTTCTCAACGAACCTTCCGCAATAGCTAGCAAGACCAAGGAAGTTTCGGAGTTGCTTGATCTTCTGAGGAGGTTCCCAGTTGACAATTGCTTCAACTTTCTCGGGGTTCACAGCAATACCGTCAGCGGAGATGATATGGCCCAGATATAAGACCTTATCGAGCCAGAATTCGCACTTGGAGAACTTGGCATAGAACTTATGTTCACGGAGTCTGTCGAGAACCAAACGGAGGTGCTTTTCGTGATCCTCTTTGTTCTTGGAGAATACCAAGATGTCATCCAGATACACAAGCACAAACTCGTTGGTGTAGGGGTTGAAAATGTAGTGCATCATTCTCGAGAAGATAGGTGGAGCATTAGCAAGGCCAAAAGACATGACTGTATACTCATAGGAGTCGTAGCTCGTTCTGAAGGCAGTCTTGTGGTTATCTTCTTCACGAATGCGAATTTGGTGATAACCCATTTGGAGATCGAGCTTTGAGAACACTTTAGCTCCTTTGAGCTGCTCGAACAATTCATTGATGTTGGGGAGCAGATACTTGTTCTTTATGGTCTTCTTGTTCAATGGCCGGTAATCGACGCAAAGGCGCTCCGTGCCATCCTTCTTCTTGACAAATAAGACACCACAGCCCCAAGGAGACGTACTAGGCCTGATGAGACCCATACGCTCTTGTTCATCAAGCTGTTTCTTCAACTCCTTCAACTCTTCGGGGGAGAGCTTGTACGGACGCCGGCATGCTGGCTCAGTACCAGGCTCGAGTTCAATGACGAATTCAACTTGACGATGCGGAGGCATGCCTGGAAGTTCTTCAGGAAAAACGTCTTCGTATTCGTTAACCACCGGAATTTTAGAGATGGCATTAATCTCGACGTTGTCATTGAGAGAGAAAAGCCTGATTGTGTTATCCCGAGAGGCGAAGATAATCACGTCCTCGTTAGGATGAGTAATCTTGACTTCCTTATTTGCACAATCAATGTGAGCATCATGCTGAGAAAGCCAATCCATCCCGAGAATAAGGTCAATGTCGGAATTGCCGAGAATAACCGGATTAGCCAGAAAGCGGTAATCACCCATGCGAATAGATACATTCGGAGCCACCATACTAGAACTCAATCTCTTACCCAGAGATATAACACTCAAAGTTCTTGGTAAAGCTTCAGAGTGAACATTATTCTTGGATGCAAATGGATATGACATGAAGGAACATGAAACACCTGAATCAAACAACACTTTTGCAGGAATAGAGTTAACTGGAAGGTTACCAAGTATCACATCTGAAGAATTATCTGCTTGAGCTGCGTTCATCAGATTCACTCTTGCTGACTTGGGGTTGTGCTTGACAATAGCAGTACTGACAGGTGGAGGAGGAGGAAGGCGCCTTGGGTTGGGGCACTTGTTAGCATAATGACCCTTCTGAGTGCACTTGTTGCAAACCACTTCTGAGAGAGGACGGTAATGAGGAGCACTTGACTTGGAAGATTGAAACTGATTCTTTGACTGGCTGCTTGGGTTGGGTGGGTGGGAGAAACCACGACCACCAGAGTTCTTCTTGTTGTTGTTGTAGGGAGCTCGGATCACTGGAGGAGGTGGAAGCCAAAACTTCTGTTGCTTCGCGACCACTTGATAAGATGAGGAGGAGTGAACAGCGTCTCTGATCCTCTTTTTGGAAGCTTCCATCTTGAGCTGGGCTGCCTCTTGCTTAAGCGCCATGTTATAGAATTTGTCAAACTCATCAGGCTCGAACAAGGTGAGAGCAAGTTGGAGTTCATCCGTTAGACCACCACGGAACTGATAGATCTTGCTCTTGGCATCTGGAATGTCTTGCTTAGCATAGCGGGCAAGGTTCTGGAACTTGACATTATATTGGTAGACAGACATAGAGCCTTGCTTCAGGTTGCGGAATTGCTCACGTATACCCTCGATGACACTTGTTGGAATGTGGTGAGAACGAAAGTCCTTGCAAAAATCATCCCAGGAGATTTCACGCCCTGCTCTGGAGTCTTTGTACTGCTGCCACCAATCAGCTGCTTGGTCCTTGAGTTGGAAGGCTGCAAACTTCACATAGTCCTCGGGCCTGACGTTACTGCACTCAAAATGCTTCTTGATATCCGTTATCCAGTCTTCAGCATCCAGAGGATCCACGCAGTAACTGAAAGCCTTTGGTTGATTTGCCAAGAACTGGTTGAGCATAGCAAAGTGCTGTTGGTTGAACAAATTGCCTTGGTTCCCAGGAGCACCCTGATTTGCTTGATTTGCTTGCATTTGCTGCATCATCTGCATAAGCATCTGGGTGTTCTGATTCGTAGTTTGCATAATTGCTCTCCAGGCCTCAGACAGAGGAGGAGGGGAAGGAGGACGATCAGGAACCTCTTCACCCTCTGGGTTAGCGTTGGGAACCCTTTTAGGAGCCATCCTGAAAGAGATGACCACCATTAGCCATTTGATTGAAAGAAGATATAAGCTGAAACAACGGCTAGAATTGCAACATAGTCTTCACAAGAATCATTCGAACAAGAGGAACGAATGAAATTCTCAGTTTAATGATAACAACAATCTTCACGAGAAGCCACTTGGGAGACAAAAAGTAAATAAAAAAAACAACAAGGTGCAGATAGAACAAATACAAGATAGGAGCTTCGTTCGACATATTCGTGCTGAAAGCTTATGGAACGTGTTACGAAAGGGTTTTGCAATCCCTGGATCAGCATAGGCAAGGACCCTTTAAGATGCAACTCCCGATCGGAACATCGTCCATAAAACTACTTCACTCAATGTAGAACCCCGAACTCCATAACCTGCATTCGTTGGAAGAATGCCTACGAGCTACTAGATGAACCCACCTATTAATTTCCGAAAGTTTCCAGTTATGCAATCAGGTGTTGGGGATACAGGGGAAGCATCACGCACTCAACTCTAATCCTACATCCAGCTGTATCCATCCTTCAACACATAACCAGTTATTTTCGGAAACCGTCTACCTCGAACCTTCGAAACGCATCTACTATACAAGCTATGGCAATATCCCGAACTACCTCCCCAGTACTGGGTGATGTCGGGGTTATCTTGCCACTAACCACATAGGAGAGTTTTCGATGTCGGCCGTCTTAAGTATTCTAGAACTGCCGTGATATGTTTGTGATGACAACACCTCGGAGCTCAACTCCCCGGGACACTGCCACAACCCCTAATGACAGGAGGCATCGAGAACAATGTTCTCGTCACAAAGACATTGGAACAATCCAAACAATACTCGCGAGATTCCTAAAAAAAATTTTGTGCAATTTTTGAGAGTAGAAGAGGCAAGAGTAATCGTCAGGAGTCCTCACCAGAGTGAAAAGAGATGAGGAGCAAAAGAAATCCTACTCTCCGTTATAAATATAGGACTCAAAACATTTTAAGTGTGTGCCTAGACTCAACCGTCAACGATTTGATCAATCAGTGGGGGCTTCTAGGTCGGAGAAGGCTCTGAATACCAACTTGTAATGCCCAGGATGGGACTATACCTCCTACGTGTCGCGGCACGACTTAAAGGTATAAGCCCATTCTGGAATGATTGCAAGTTCGGTATCTTTGCACATCTCATGTAAAAATAGGGATGAAAGGGAAAAACATAGTTGGCTTACACTCGCCACGTCACACAATTCATACATATCCAAACATCATTCAAATAACATCACAACCCGTCTTCGGGTGAAGATCCAAATGAAAGATACCAAACATACATAAAACCACAGGTCTGAATCGCCCCTAGTAGAAACCACTACTGATCGTCGGGATAGTGCACATAGTAACGGCTACGGTCCTCGTCGTACTCCCAGTACTGCTCGGTGCCGTCACTTGAATAGATCGCCTGAGTACCTGCATCTGGTGTGGTGTAGAATCTGTGAGCCACAGAGGACTCAGCAATCCCGTTCCCGGGTAACACAACTATCCAAGCCTTGGGTGTGGAACAAGGCTGAAGAAAGATCAAGAGGTTGGAGCAGCACTAGCCCTAACTTACGTAAAAGAGAGCGAGAAGAGAAGTGCCTCAGACGACAGATGATCACGAAGTGATCCTAACTAAGCATGTCAAACATAACCCCACCGTGTTCACTTTCCGAACCCCTTTCGGAAAATTACCGTCACGGTACACATGCTGGTAGTGTGTTCTGAACATGGTGTCAAGTTTTCTACAACCGGATATTAACAAATTCCCATCTGCCACATAACCGTGGGCACGGCTTTCGAAAGTTCATAACCCTGCAGGGGTGTTCAACCTTGGCCCATGACAAGCCCACGATCCGTGGAGTCGCAACTCCAAGGTGGGAAGGCCCGAGTATCCTCGAAATCCCGTGCTCAAGATACTCCGACTAAGGTAAGCCCAATCCAGCAAATCCTCCCGGCGTGCCGACACCCTGACAGTAGCCGCGCGTATCTAGTCTCAGGCCACGACCGGATGGTCGATGCTACAGGTTTTTACCAGACCTCGGGTTCCCCCAAGGTGGCCCTGCTGGACCCCCAGTTTGGACCAAAACTCATGTGGAGCACTGGCCCGGGGTTGTTGATTAAGAAGAGGGTTAATTACTCCCTATGCAAGTTTTTAGTTATTAGGCAAATAGTACCAATGTTGGGACTTGCTGGAAAAGACTTAGCACTTAGCGGTTTATCGAGGGGGTCCCATAACCCCAACAGTGTGAGGAACGCATAATCAAGGAACATAACACCGGTTTATACGGTTCCTAGGGCGGCATGAGTGGAACAAAACACCAAGCAAAAGGCTTAGCCTTCCACACATTACCAATATATAGATGATTTCATTTAAGAATTAATATAGTGTGATATCCCAACAAGCTTCAAACAAGTAGCAAGAATCTTCAAATCTTCTCCTGCAACTAGCAATGCTATAAGAGGGGCTGAGCGAAGCTTACTTAGCCAATCAAAGGTTTGCATAGGTAGGGTGATTAGACAGATTCATGGTTACAATAGGAGGCTGACAGGAAAACATGGGCATCGAGGCAAAAGCTATAGAGCGAGACTTCTAGCAATAGGCAAAGATAGTAATGATATCCGGGTCAGGTCATCTTGCCTGTCGAGTCGTCGATGGGATCGTAAGCGGGCTCCTCGTTCTCAACCTCGGTAGTAACCTCGTTCTCGTACTCATTCTCGGCTTCCGGCTCTACTCAACACAAAACACACGAGGCATGAAATCAACAAGATGCAATGCGCAAACCACGGGATGCATGACAGATGCACTAAGAAAGCACTGCAGATGCATAGAAAGACAACATAGGAAACACAAATATACATCACAAGGAACATGACTATATGCAACTAGCAAGAAACTTCAAAACATGTTAACAAGAGGATATTATGAATCTACATGCAAAACCACACAAGTTTCGTATAGGATTTGCTCAAAACGGAGCAACGGGCTAAAAGATACACCCGAAACAATAAACATGCAAAAGCTGAAACTAACAGCCACATAGCAACTTCGGAGCAAGAAATATATACTCTACAGCACTCAAACATCATGACAAGGAGCATGGACATAAAGTAGACATAACCTACAACAAACAATTCCATTGGAGCATCTCCATAGGAGGCATGGATCAATAGCAACAAGCTAAAACATTTTGAACATGACAACAAAAACCTGACAGCAGTATTTTATAGCAACTTGGGAGCAAGAATTAAATATGCTACAACCACCCAAAAGAGCATGTGAGGGCATGAATGGATAGCCAACAACATATACAACAAGGAATCATCAATAGTCACCCCAAAACTATCATGGATTTGCCTAGAACAACAAGCAAACATGGCATCTGGATATTACTGATCCAGACTTAGTGAAATTTCACTAAGTGTTGAAACAACAGTATTATCATGGCATGTTTGTGAGCAAGTTTAAGTCACCTCAAAGCATAACATGGCAAGTGGTTTGCACCACAGCAAAGTGCACATGATGGGGAGTCCAAAACATCTAAGCATGCAACAAGGGGACAACCACATCAATAGCAACGGGCTCCTCAACTAGGCATCTCGTAACAAGTTTAACAACCTAACAGCCATAAGCACTTTTGCAAAGGAGATAAACATGGCAAGATGAAATCTATCATGCAAGCTAAAGCAACCAACATGTAGAGCATCTCATGATGAACATGTGGACATCTCATTTGCTTCATTTGGATAAACATGCAACAAGTTATCACATATCAAACATGGCATGAAAACAACTAATAGCAGCAGTTTATAACAAGTAGCACTCTTCCCATGAAGATTAAGACATCTAGATGATCTCAAACATGCATGACACAATGGAACAAAAAATATTACATGTCACTACAATCATTTTGACATATCATATGCTCAAAATGGATAAGCACAGCAAAAGTTATCCTCATCACAAAAATGCATCAGACACTGAAAAACTAAAGACTTAGAAGGAAAAACGAGGTCAACCTCCTGTAGCAGTCAAACGAGCGCGGATCTGGCGGAGCGGGTCAACCGGGTCGGGCGGATCGGGCGCTGGCGCTGCGGGTCGGTCAACGGATCCACCCGGGTCGGCCCGTTAGGTCTTCGGGCGCCCAGATCGGGATCCCTCGAGGCACCTCCTCGATCCCGGCCTGGATCGGCACGGCGGCGACCGGCGGGAGGCCGGGGCGGCGCGGATCGGCCGGCGAGAGGGGCGAGGGGCGCGGTGAGGGCCGGCGGTGGAGAAGTGGCGGCTCGGGGGCGCGGCCTGGCCGGCGGCGAGAAGTGGCGGCGGGTGGAGCTTGAGCGGCGGCGGCGAGCTGCCCGGAGGCGGAGGTCGCGGCGGCGGTGGCTGGCCGGAGACGGAGGCGAAGGCGGCGGCGGGCTGGCCGGAGACGGAGGCGAAGGCGGGAGTGGGAGCGAGATTTGGCCCGGCTCGGCGGGCTGGCCTCGGGCCCCGCGGGCCCGCGCGGCGAGGAGTGGAAGCACTGGCGGCGGTCGGTGGAAGCACGGTTCAGCGGTGGTGGAAGCCCGGCTGGGCAACGGTGGAAGTACGGCGCGGCAACGGTGGAAGCACTGCGCGGCAGAGGTGGAAACACTAGGGTTTTGGACGCAAAATTGGAGGGGGTGGACGTTTATATAGGCACAAGGAGCTAGGGGAGTCCAAATGAGGATAGGTTTTCGGCCAGGAGATCACAATTGAATGGCCTAGACGAAGGGAAGGGTTTGAGCAGGGTTGGTGGGCTGTTGGAGGGGTTTCTTGGGCCTCAAAGAGGAGGTGCTTTTAGCCCACGAGGATAACTGTTGGAGCATCAAACGAACTCCAAACGCGACGCAACTTGACAGGCGGGTTACGCGTAACAAAACGACATCGCACGACAAGTCTCACGCCAAACCGGAAACGTTACACGGCCAAACACAAAAGAAGGCCTCGGGGAAGCCACGGGCATGTGTGTCACGCCCTGCATTTTGTAACATGTTATTTGTATCTTTGAAGCATGAAAATTTGGACCAGCAAATTTTTTTTAGCATCATTTGGCTTTATTTGGAATTGAGTTTTCTTCATGTGCTTTTTCATGTGCTCATTAAAGTCAACTATGATCTCTTGTAGATGAACTTATGCCCAATGATCATGCCAAGTGTTATATAACAGTATAGTATTTTCTTACAAAATTAATTTGGCCAAAAAGTATTTTATAAATTTAGTTTTCCAAAAAACCCTGAATTGAGATTTGCACTGCAAGTACTTGATTTAGGGTGAGAAAATTATTTCAAAAGGTTTATTTGAGACCTAGTAGTCATAGGACTCCCAGAAACCACAAAGGTATAATTTTAAAAGTTATTTTTCTATTTTATTTAAAAGCTTTTTCTCAAGGCCAGAAATGGTCTTTAATAGGGGAAAATTATTTAACTATTTCAAAAATATTTGCCAAAATTCAGAGAGACTCATAGGACATATATTGTCCATATATAAGAGTTTCAACACTTGGTCATGTTAAAAATAATGGGCTAAACCCTGTAAAACCCTTTCTGGATATTTCAAGCTTTTGAAATATTTACAAAGGAAATTTTCTCCAAAAATTCCAGGGAAATTCTATCATGTCATATTTGACATATTTGGTGATCTTGCCAAATCCCATGCCTTGGGAAGCAAGAAAACATCCTCAAACCCCTTCATAACCATTCTGTCCATATTTGAAGTTTGAGCAACTTTACATTGCCAAACTTGTCCAAATGCTCTCAAACTTGGTGCACATGCTAGAATGACCTAATAAGGCATCTAGACCAAATGGCACAAGATTTGAAATAGAGAAACTTGATCAGATCACCTCAAAACCCTTTCTGTTCAAATGCAAATTTGAACAACTTTACATTACCAACTTTTTATCTGGAGCTTCAAACTTTGTGGGCATGATCAATACCCCAAATGATGATGCTACACCAAGTGGTGCATCAAGGGGAGATGATTAGCTTGACTCAATCAAGATGAAACTGTTTCTGTTGATTTCTAGGGTTCACCAAAGTTACATTGGCTAGTTTCTTCAAATGGGCCCAAACTTGGTGAAGCACCCTATTTTCTCATGTCTTTCAACCCTGTCAAGTGCCATGTCAAGTGGAATTCATTTACTTGACCAAACACTGATCAAACACCTTCTGCAGAATTTCTAAAACCTCCAACTTGACCACTTTTACTTTTCTCCATGGCCTCAACTTCTTACCACATGATCATTGAGTTACCAGCTACCTCCAGTAACTCCCATCACCTCAGCTCCATGATTGAAGGGTGAAAGCCCTGATTTACCTTGCTGTACAGCAAGCTTTCACCATTTCACCAGCCCTCTCCCGCTCTCTCTGCATCTCCAGGGCATCCAAGGCCTCAGGCCCTTTCTTTACTCCTCCCACAACATGCTAGACACTACTGGACAAGTTGGGTTTGACCAGAACGGCGAGAGCGTGGCGATGCCAGCCATACGCGCGCTCTAGAGCGTGTAACAGTGCAGACCAGCACTGTAGCTCGGGCCAATCAGCCTCCCCCGACAGCCTCGGGCCTCCCCCTCGCGCCAGTCGAGGCCCCTCGACGTCCGCGACCTCCCCGGCGCTGTCCCCCCTCCTCCTGCGCCCTCCAGTGGCCGTCGCCGCACGCGCGCTGGCCGCCCGCGGCGGCCACTCTTCTGCCTCACACGCGCGCACTCCTCTGACGCTCCCCCGCTCCTCTTTTCCCCTCCCCGGTGTGTTCCCAGGCTCCAGAACCTCTCCTAGCCTCGCCTGCAACCTCGCCGGCGCACGGGTCCACGGTGGACCACGGGTGCGGCTATATAAGGCCCTCCCGAGCCTCTCCAACGGCACCACAAGCCTCACTCCTCTCCACTGATCCCCCAGCACCTCCAGTTCGACCCCAGGAGGTCCCAGTGCTCGGGATCGACCGGAGCGCCGCCGCGTCGGGCCGCCGGCGATCTCGAAGTACGGGCCTCCCCTGCCTCTCCTTTCACCTGTTTCGGAACCGCCGAGCCACCCTGACTCTTTCCCCCTCGTTTCCCCTCTCTGTGGCAGTCGGAAACGACCTCGACCACGACCCTCCGACGAGCTTTCGCCGTCCCACCTCGCCGCCGGTGAACCAGGCCTCCCCGCCGTGCCGCACCACCACCACAGCAACCGCAACACGACACTGAGCTCATCCCTGCCCTCCGTTGCCGTTGCCGTGGCCGGAATCCTCGCCGGTGAGCTCGCCGCCGCCGTGGCCGTGGGGTTAGAGGTGACAGGCACGCCCCGCCTGTCATCCCCTCACCTCTCTCCCCCTCCTCTGAGCCACTGACCCACGGGCCCCGCCCGTCAGGTTTGAAAACCTGACGTGCGCGCGCAGGCTCCCGTGCGGCCGGGCCGATCCGTCTGGGCCGTGCACTGTGGACTCCTCTGGCCCAGTGCACAGGACCCTTTTTCCTTTTTCTTTTCTGTAAATGCTTTAAACATTTCTACAGAAAAGAATATTGATCCAAATTAAATATTTCCAACTCCTAAAATCTTGTAATATTCCAACCTATTTAATGGTACTACTTTCATTCAAATCCATGAAACTTTGCTGTACTATTCAAATTTAAATTCAAATTTGGGCAGTAATACTCCTGTTCTAAAATCAATATATTCCATTCTATAACTCCAAAACTCCAACTAAGATTTTTCCCCATCTTAGAAATCCCTCTAGTATTTTACAAAAATGAGTTGACATTTTTCTGAGCACTTTGATTTTTCTATTTTATTTGTATTCTTAATTTCCCGTGGTTATTATGCGACGTATAGATCCCGTATTTGACGAAGTTGCTGTGGAAGAAGAAGGAGAAGGATTTGAAGACTTTGAAGACCAAGCCAATCCAGGCAAGCAGCCCTTTGACCATGATACACTTGTTCTTTGGAACCCGTTTGTTTCCGATGCATGATGATTAGGGTTACGATGGTAACCTAGTTGATTCCACCATATGATGCATGACATGATCTTGATCTTGCTATGTGCTAGATGACTTGCATATGGTTAGTGGTTATGATTAGTGATGCATGTGTGACATGAACCTTCATGGTTGAAGTCTTTGCATAAAACCCCGTCGGGTGCCATTTATGCCCGAGGGAGATGATGATGATGAGTTGGGTGACCACTTGATGACGAAGTGGTGTGCCAAGGCAAGTGTGTGTGTTTTTCAAACGGATTGGTTTAAGTTGCGACCGTTATTCCAACCATACATGTGCAACCACACTACCCCTTATGGGACGGGGCTTTATTGATTACTTAGGTCGATACTAGCATGGTGCCCGCATTACTAGTGACGGGAAGACTTGAGGTCTTTCCCGGGACGGGGTCGTGCTTGGATAGACGACCATGACTGTTTTCACAGGGCACCGGACACACCGTTGGTCCCTTCGGGTATGCGTGACATTGAAATTAGGGCAAGTCCCGTGATCTATTGTTTGTACCCAAGGGCCGTGTACCAACGAGTGGACTCTATGTTAGTGTCGTCTAAGAAAAGGTAATGATCGGGTGCTTACCCCGGGTACTTGAGGTACCGCGGGTCGTGGATGACACGGAAGTTCCCCGGATCTTGTGGGTAAAGTGTACAACCTCTGCAGAGTGTCAAACTATTCGAATAGCCGTGTCCACGGTCATGGACAGTTGGGTAACCGCTCTTGGGCTACGTCCAAATGTTTGTGAAACCATGCGTGTGTAGGAGTCAGGATGGTGACTTGACTCGATGATGTGAATCATATTCATGTTGATATCGGTAACCTGTCTTCGAGGTTACGCAAGTTTATTGATGCATTAACTTGATGGTAGAATATCTGTTCTAGCCTTGCTAGATTGATCATCATTATTCAATTGCACTGTTATTTTGAACCACATCATGGGTTGCTTGCGAGTACATTCAAAGTACTCATTGGCTTGCCACTGGTTATTTAATTGGCCAGGCATGGAAGAACAGGATTATGAGGAAGAGTTCTTTGGAGACGAACATGCGAACTAGGACGCTATCCCAGTCAGAATGCCTGTAGGGTTAAGGCAGATGGCATGGGTTCTACCCGTTTATCGAAGACTTCCGCTATTTGAGTTATTTGCTATTCAGCCCGTGAGGCTCTATCTATGTAAGACTTGGCCATAATGGCCTTAATTCGTGTAAGACTATTTGTATGGATGTAAGACTCTTGTTATTTCAGCTTCTGTGTGTTCAGTGAGCATTGATCTCTGGGATCACTGTACACGTGCATTCGGTGATCTCGACTTCTAAGTCGGGGTCCCCACATAGCTGGTATCAGAGCCATCCTGACTGTAGGAAGCCTTAGTTAGCATGGGCGTTAGTTAGATGAGACCCCTTTTAAAAAAAAACCTTCTGAACCTCTCTTCTTTTCTAAACCTGAGATTTCATCAGCTTATTAACCCCTCCTATTCCACCTTTGTAGATGGCCGCTGTTCCCGAAGAGCACCTGACCACTTGGTTTCCCTTACTTCTCGAGGATAGCCTCCAGGAGTGTCAGTTCCACCGAGCACCCATCCTCACCTACCTTGAGCATTAGGTGAGTGATACTGAGGTGGAGTACCATGTGGAAGTGATCGTGAAGGCAAACGATCCTCCCACAAGTTGGTTCTTCGAGGGACCCCAGATGGCAACACTACCACTTGTTGTCGAGGCTGCTGCACTCAAGGCATTAACCCGTCTCCGCGAGCTTCTTCCGGAGATGGCAGCCAAGATGGCAACTCGCTTCTTACCTTACCGGAAGGAAGGTGACGAAGAAAGCAGCGCACTAGCCCCTCCACTGAAGGAAGGACTCTCGCTTCGATTCCAGACCTACTTCAGTCTGTGTGCCGACAGCCTGGCACAAGACTTGGTCTCGGAATCAACGAAGCTCCGAGAAGAACTTCACAAGACCAAGGCACTTCTTCGTCAAGCTCAAGAGAAGGCAAACAGGATCAAGAAGGAAGGAGCACCTTCTGGACAATCCGCTATCGCATATCGAGGCGGAAGGCCCTCCGAGGATGTATCTTCCAAGGGTGAAGAACCACCTCGGCAACACCGGATGAAGGCAAGGGAATATCGCAAGCTTTTCCCTGCACCACCGTCGAAGCACCGTCGTATCCAACTCCTCCACTCTCCCACTCCCTCAAGCGACAAGGGAGCCCAGACAGATGAAGACAAGGAGGAAGACCCAGAAGAGCCGGAATACGCGACCGAGCATTCCGCCGCTTAGGCATTATTCGCTACTCGGATATGCCAGTTGTAACCTCTACGGTAGGATAGGTCGTGTAACCCCTATGCGCAGTCGAGTCCTTGTGTGGTTCATATGAAACCATCTAGTGTTTGCTTTTGTTGTGTCTGGATGTATGTCGTATTCTTCCTTCGGGAAGGTGTAAACGACTACATCACCTATCTGGATTTTAATGGATGTGTTTTGGCCTTACGACCCTTGCATGATTTGATTTAGTGTCACACCCACCCCCTTACTAGGCACCCATCTATCTTGCTTTCCCTCTTCCAAGTCATGAGACCTTTTACCGCTCCAACAGGATGCCTGTTGTAACTCGTACTGGTACCTCTACCCAGCAGCCCGAAGCCGGAGCATCCTCTCAGCCAGAGGCAGGCCACGACCAAACCAACGACCAAGCTCCACCACCACCTCCTCCAAGCATGGACATGGCTCAGCTTCTTCAAGCTTTCCGAGAGGAACGCCAAGCCAACACTGCAGCTCTTCAGCTGATTGCTCAAGCTATCACCAACAACCGCCAGCCGGCGGGGAATGGCAATGGACGTTCCACGTTGGCAGAGTTCAAGAAGCATGCACCGCCAACCTTCATCGAGACTGCTGAACCCCTGGATGCAGATGACTGGGTCCGTTCCATTGAGGAAATCCTGGAACTAGTCGGATGCACCGAAGATCGCGAGAAGGTGGCTTATGCAGCCCACTGCCTCGGGGGAACTGCTAGAGCTTGGTGGGATGGATTCAAGGTCATGCATGCTGAACAAGACATCACTTGGGTTAACTTCAAGACAGAATTCCGCAAGGCCCACATTCCTTCCGGAATTATGGCTATCAAAAAGCGCGAGTTCCGAGCCCTGAAGCAAGGAAGTGGCACTGTCAAGGAGTACATGCAGAAGTTCAGCATTCTGTCAAGGTATGCCCCTGAGGATGTCAGCACTGATGCTGCCAAAAGGGAGCGCTTTATGGAAGGCCTTAATCAGACTCTGCAATACTCGCTTGTCGTGTGCGACTGCCCGTCTTTCCCTGACCTGGTGAACAAGGCACTTATGCTTGAAGACAAGCGGCGTGCTTTGGAAGACACTCGCAAGCGCAAGTTGGTCAGTAAGGGAAGTTCCAGCAACCAGAAGCCTCGTCCGTGGCAGTCAGCCCCGGCCAAGCCAACCTATCAGCAGCCAAGTGCTCCTGCACCTCGTGCCAATCCTCAGCCTCAGCAGTATGCCAACCCCAGGCCAGCTTTCAACCCCAATACCAGTGGTGGCAACAAGATCAACACTCCAAACCAAGTCACTTGCTTTGGATGTGGTCATCCCGGACACATCTCAAGGGTGTGCCCCAACAAGAAGCCTGATGCCCCGCGCCCCAATGCGCAGAACCAGGGACAAGGCCGTGGAATGCCACCAAGGAACCCAGCTCCTCGCAATCCACCGAACTATGGGAAGGGGCGTGTGAATCACGTCACTACTGAAGAAGCCCAGGAAGACCCGGACGTCGTGCTGGGTACGTTCCTTGTCAACTCAGCACCTGCAACTGTCTTGTTTGATTCTGGAGCAACGCATTCATTTGTCACTCAAAGATTTGCATTAAAAAGTGGCATGACCCCTACACCCCTGAATAACCCTATGGTGGTACAAACCCCCGGAGCCGAGATGAGAGCCAAGATAGGCTGTAAAGGAGTCGGTATTACCATTAACGGTGTAGACTTCCTAGCAGACCTTATCATCCTGAGATCGCAAGGCTTGGATGTGATCTTAGGGATGGATTGGCTCAGTAAGCACCAAGGCTTGTTAGACTGTGCCAATCGGACAGTCACTGTGACCAATGACCAAGGTGTCGAAGTCAAGTTTGCCCCCAACTCCTCTTCCGCTCAAGCCGCTAAAGTCAACTGTCTGTCTGAAGTTGGGCTAGATCAAGTACCAGTGGTATGTGAGTATCCTGATGTCTTTCCGGATGAACTACCGGGAATGCCCCCTGACCGTGACACTGACTTCATCATCGAGCTCGTGCCCGGAGCAGGACCCATCTATAAGAAGCCTTATAGAATGGGGACGGAAGAATTAGCCGAGTTGAAGAAGCAGCTAGAAGAGCATCTAAGGAAGGGATTTATCCGCCCGAGTGCCTCCCCTTGGGGATCTCCTGTTCTGTTTGTGGCAAAGAGGGACGGTACCATCCGCTTATGCATTGACTACCGTTCCCTCAATGAAGTTACAATCAAGAAAAAGTACCCACTTCCCAAGATCGAAGATCTGTTTGATCAACTCAGCGGAGCCAAGGTATTCTCCAAGATCGACCTCAGATCTGGGTATTACCAGCTGAAGATCAGACCCCAAGATATTCCGAAGACAGCATTCGTAACCAGATATGGCCTGTACGTGTGCACGATCATGTCTTTTGGGTTAACCAATGCCCCGGCCTACTTCATGTATCTCATGAATAAAGTCTTCATGGAATATTTGGACAAGTTTGTTGTTGTCTTCATTGATGACATCCTTGTGTTCTCGAAGTCGGAGGAAGAGCATGAGCAGCATCTGAGGATGGTCCTAGACAAGCTTCGTGAGCACCAACTGTATGCCAAATTCAGCAAGTGTGAGTTCTGGCTGCATAAAGTTGGATTCTTAGGTCATGTCTTGACCGAGGAAGGATTATCTGTTGATCCTGCAAAAATCGAAGCCGTGAACCAATGGCAATCTCCAACGACCGTCAAGGAAGTCAGAAGCTTCCTCGGATTAGCGGGCTATTACCGCAAGTTCGTGGAAGGATTCTCTAGCATTGCACGACCAATGACTCAGCTCCTCAAGAAGGACAAGAAGTTCGAGTGGACGCCAAAATGCGAAGAGAGCTTCCAAGAGCTCAAGAAGAGATTGACCACCGCCCTAGTTCTGGCAACACCTGATATTCACAAGGAGTTCGTGATATATTGTGATGCCTCTCGAACCGGATTGGGAAGCGTTCTGATGCAAGAAGGCCGCGTCATAGCATACCTCTCCAGGCAGCTATGACCCCATGAGGAGAACTACGCTACTCACGATCTTGAGTTAGCGGCAGTAGTTCATGCCTTGAAGACATGGCGGCATTACCTCCTAGGGAAACGGTGTGAGATTTACACAGACCACAAGAGTCTGAAGTACATTTTCACCCAAAAGGAATTGAACATGAGGCATCGGAGATGGTTGGAACTCATCAAAGATTATGACCTCAGTGTTCAGTATCACCCTGGGAAGGCTAACGTGGTGGCCGATGTCTTAAGCAGGAAGGCTTGCTCTTTGAATGCCATTATTCAAGGAAGGCAGCCAACCTTGTTTAAGGAGATCGAACAATTCAGTTTGGAATTGGTCACCCCCGGATTTCTGGATCATTTGGAAGTCAGACCAACCCTGATGGACGACGTCAAGAAGGCTCAAGATGGACACGCAAGCATCGAAGGCATCAAGAAGAAGATGAAGCTGGGCAAGGCCCCAGGATTCTCCGAAGACGAGCACGAGATTGTTTGGTACAAAGGTCGCCTCTGCGTACCAAACAACACCGAGCTAAAGACGCTGATTCTGCAAGAAGCCCACGACACTCCGTATTCCATCCACCCCGGAGGAACCAAGATGTACGAAGACTTGAAGGCACGATTCTGGTGGCACGGTATGAAGAGAGAGATTGCAACCTATGTTGCAAAGTGTGATGTGTGCCAAAGGGTCAAGGCTGAATATCAGCGACCTGCTAGATTGCTTCAACCACTCAAGGTTCCTGAGTGGAAGTGGGATAAAGTCGGAATGGACTTCATCACTGGATTACCATGGTCGGGCATGACTCTATCTGGGTCATAGTCGATCATTTGACCAAGGTGGCCCATTTCATTCCTGTCAAGACTACCTACTCAGGCAACCAGCTGGCAACTCTCTATATCAACCGAATCGTAAGTCTTCACGGTGTTCCCAAGGAGATTGTGTCAGATCGAGGCACCCAGTTCACTTCAAGGTTCTGGAAGAGATTCCAAGAGGCCTTGGGAACCAAATTGTCTTTCAGCACAGCTTTCCACCCACAGACCGGAGGACAGACTGAGCGAGTCAATCAGATTCTCGAAGACATGCTCCGAGCCTGTGTCCTGGCATATGGGGCCAAGTGGGAAGACTGTCTCCCTTTTGCCGAGTTCTCCTATAACAACAGTTATCAGTCAAGCCTTCAGATGGCACCATTTGAGGTGTTGTACGGACGCAGATGTCGCACACCCCTCAACTGGTCAGAGACTGGAGAAGGACTAGTCTTTGGATCGGATATTCTCCGCGCAGCAGAAGAGCAAGTCCAACTAGTCAGAGAGCGATTAAAGGCAGCCAAGTCAAGGCAGAAGAGTTATGCTGACACCCGACGCCGAGACATGAGTTTCCGTGTCGGAGATCATGTGTACCTGCGGGTAACTCCTCTGAAGGGAACCAAGCGTTTCCACGTCAAGGGGAAGCTCGCGCCAAGGTTCATTGGCCCTTTCAAGATCACCGACCGACGAGGAGAAGTGGCTTACCAATTGGAACTACCACCTGAGCTATCCGATGTGCACAATGTATTCCATGTGTCACAACTCCGGAAATGTCTCCAAGTTCCAGACAAGCCCAATCTCTACAAGGATGTGGATCACCAAGCCATTGATCTGCAGCCTGATTTGACCTACCGCGAGAAGCCCATTCACATTCTGGACGAAGCAGAACGACGTACGCGGAGCCGTACCATCAAGTACTTCAAGGTCCAGTGGAGCAACCACACCGAAGCAGAAGCAACCTGGGAACGAGAAGACTATCTTAGATCCGAATTTCCCGACCTCTTTTAAGCCCTAGTTTAGGAATCTAGGGGACGAGATTCTTGTAAGGGGGGGTAGGTCTATCACACCCTGCATTTTGTAACATGTTATTTGTATCTTTGAAGCATGAAAATTTGGACCAGCAAAAATCTTTTAGCATCATTTGGCTTTATTTGGAATTGAGTTTTCTTCATGTGCTTTTTCATGTGCTCATTAAAGTCAACTATGATCTCTTGTAGATTTCATCTCCATACCCAAAACTTCTGCCCAATGATCATGCCAAGTGTTATATAACAGTATAGTATTTTCTTACAAAATTAATTTGGCCAAAAAGTATTTTATAAATTTAGTTTTCCAAAAACCCCTGAATTGAGATTTGCACTGCAAGTACTTGATTTAGGGTGAGAAAATTATTTCAAAAGGTTTATTTGAGACCTAGTAGTCATAGGACTCCCAGAAACCACAAAGGTATAATTTTAAAAGTTATTTTTCTATTTTATTTAAAAGCTTTTTCTCAAGGCCAGAAATGGTCTTTAATAGGGGAAAATTATTTAACTATTTCAAAAATATTTGCCAAAATTCAGAGAGACTCATAGGACATATATTGTCCATATATAAGAGTTTCAACACTTGGTCATGTTAAAAATAATGGGCTAAACCCTGTAAAACCCTTTCTGGATATTTCAAGCTTTTGAAATATTTACAAAGGAAATTTTCTCCAAAAATTCCAGGGAAATTCTATCATGTCATATTTGACATATTTGGTGATCTTGCCAAATCCCATGCCTTGGGAAGCAAGAAAACATCCTCAAACCCCTTCATAACCATTCTGTCCATATTTGAAGTTTGAGCAACTTTACATTGCCAAACTTGTCCAAATGCTCTCAAACTTGGTGCACATGCTAGAATGACCTAATAAGGCATCTAGACCAAATGGCACAAGATTTGAAATAGAGCAACTTGATCAGATCACCTCAAAACCCTTTCTGTTCAAATGCAAATTTGAACAACTTTACATTACCAACTTTTTATCTGGAGCTTCAAACTTTGTGGGCATGATAAATACCCCAAATGATGATGCTACACCAAGTGGTGCATCAAGGGGAGATTATTATCTTGACTCAATCAAGATGAAACTGTTTCTGTTGATTTCTAGGGTTCACCAAAGTTACATTGGCTAGTTTCTTCAAATGGGCCCAAACTTGGTGAAGCACCCTATTTTCTCATGTCTTTCAACCCTGTAAAGTGCCATGTCAAGTGGAATTCATTTACTTGACCAAACACTGATCAAACACCTTCTGCAGAATTTCTAAAACCTCCAACTTGACCACTTTTACTTTTCTCCATGGCCTCAACTTCTTACCACATGATCATTGAGTTACCAGCTACCTCCAGTAACTCCCCCAGCACCTCAACTCCATGATTGAAGCGTGAAAGCCCTGATTTACCTTGCTGTACAGCAAGCTTTCACCATTTCACCAGCCCTCCCCCTCTCTCTCTGCATCTCCAGGGCATCCAAGGCCTCAGGCCCTTTCTTTACTCCTCCCACAACATGCTAGACACTACTGGACATGTTGGGTTTGACCAGAACGGCGAGAGCGCGGCGATGCTAGCCATACGCGCGCTCTGGAGCGCGTAACAGTGCAGACCAGCACTGTAGCTCGGGCCAATCAGCCTCCCCCGACAGCCTCGGGCCTCCCCCTCGCGCCAGTCGAGGCCCCTCGACATCCGCGACCTCCCCGGCGCTGTCCCCCCTCCTCCTGCGCCTTCCAGTGGCCGTCGCCGCACGCGCGCTGGCAGCCCGCGGCGGCCACTCTTCTGCCTCACACGCGCGCACTCCTCTGACGCTCCCCCGTTCCTCTTTTCTCGTCAGCTGGACGTGGAGCTAGTCCACGAACCTCCCCGGCGTGTTCCCAGGCTCCAGAGCCTCTCCTAGCCTCGCCTGCAACCTCGCCGGCGCACGGGTCCACGGTGGACCACGGGTGCGGCTATATAAGGCCCTCCCGAGCCTCTCCAACGGCACCACCAGCCTCACTCCTCTCCACTGATCCCCCCAGCACCTCCAGTTCGACCCCAGGAGGTCCCAGTGCTCGGGATCGACCGGAGCGCCGCCGCGTCGGGCCGCCAGCGATCTCGAGGTACGGGCCTCCCCTGCCTCTCCTTTCACCTGTTTCGGAACCGCCGAGCCACCCTGACTCTTTCCTCCTCGTTTCCCCTCTCTGTGGCAGTCGGAAACGACCTCGACCACGACCCTCCGACGAGCTTCCGCCGTCCCACCTCGCCGCCGGTGAACCAGGCCTCCCCGCCGTGCCGCACCACCACCACAGCAACCGCAACACGACACTGAGCTCGTCCCTGCCCTCCGTTGCCGTCGCCGTGGCCGGAATCCTCGCCGGTGAGCTCGCCGCCGCCGTGGCCGTGGGGTTAGTGATGACAGGCGGTCCCCGCCTGTCATCCCCTCACCTCTCTCCCCCTCCTCTGAGCCACTGACCCACGGGCCCCGCCCGTCAGGTTTGAAAACCTGACGTGCGCGCGCAGGCTCTCGTGCGGCCGGGCCGATCCGTCTGGGCCGTGCACTGTGGACTCCTCTGGCCCAGTGCACAGGACCCTTTTTCCTTTTTCTTTTCTGTAAATGCTTTAAACATTTCTACAGAAAAGAATATTGATCCAAATTAAATATTTCCAACTCCTAAAATCTTGTAATATTCCAACCTATTCAATGGTACTACTTTCATTCAAATCCATGAAACTTTGCTGTACTGTTCAAATTTAAATTCAAATTTGGGCAGTAATACTCCTGTTCTAAAATCAATATATTCCATTCTGTAACTCCAAAACTCCAACTAAGATTTTTCCCCATCTTAGAAATCCCTCTAGTATTTTACAAAAAATGAGTTGACATTTTTCTGAGCACTTTGATTTTTCTGTTTTATTTGTATTCTTAATTTCCCGTGGTTATTATGCGACGTATAGATCCCGTATTTGACGAAGTTGCTGTGGAAGAAGAAGGAGAAGGATTTGAAGACTTTGAAGACCAAGCCAATCCAGGCAAGCAGCCCTTTGACCATGATACACTTGTTCTTCGGAACCCGTTTGTTTCTGATGCATGATGATTAGGGTTACGATGGTAACCTAGTTGATTCCACCATATGATGCATGACATGATCTTGATCTTGCTATGTGCTAGATGACTTGCATATGGTTAGTGGTTATGATTAGTGATGCATGTGTGACATGAACCTTCATGGTTGAAGTCTTTGCATAAAACCCCGTCGGGTGCCATTTATGCCCGAGGGAGATGATGATGATGAGTTGGGTGACCACTTGATGACGAAGTGGTGTGCCAAGGCAAGTGTGTGTGTTTGTCAAACGGATTGGTTTAAGTTGCGACCGTTATTCCAACCATACATGTGCAACCACACTACCCCTTATGGGACGGGGCTTTATTGATTACTTAGGTCGATACTAGCATGGTGCCCGCATTACTAGTGACGGGAAGACTTGAGGTCTTTCCCGGGACGGGGTCGTGCTTGGATAGACGACCATGACTGTTTTCACAGGGCACCAGACACACCGTTGGTCCCTTCGGGTATGCGTGACATTGAAATTAGGGCAAGTCCCGTGATCTATTGTTTGTACCCGAGGGCCGTGTACCAACGAGTGGACTCTATGTTAGTGTCGTCTAAGAAAAGGTAATGACCGGGTGCTTACCCCGGGTACTTGAGGTACCGCGGGTCGTGGATGACACGGAAGTTCCCCGGATCTTGTGGGTAAAGTGTACAACCTCTGCAGAGTGTCAAACTATTCGAATAGCCGTGTCCACGGTCATGGACAGTTGGGTAACCGCTCTTGGGCTACGTCCAAATGTTTGTGAAACCATGCGTGTGTATGAGTCAGGATGGTGACTTGACTCGATGAGGTGAATCATATTCATGTTGATATCGGTAACCTGTCTTCGAGGTTACGCAAGTTTATTGATGCATTAACTTGATGGTAGAATATCTGTTCTAGCCTTGCTAGATTGATCATTATTATTCAATTGCACTGTTATTTTGAACCACATCATGGGTTGCTTGCGAGTACATTCAAAGTACTCATTGCCTTGCCACTGGTTATTTAATTGGCCAGGCATGGAAGAACATGATTATGAGGAAGAGTTCTTTGGAGACGAACATGCGAACTAGGACGCTATCCCAGTCAGAATGCCTGCAGGGTTAAGGCAGATGGCATGGGTTCTACCCGTTTATCGAAGACTTCCGCTATTTGAGTTATTTGCTATTCAGCCCGTGAGGCTCTATCTATGTAAGACTTGGCCATAATGGCCTTAATTCGTGTAAGACTATTTGTATGGATGTAAGACTCTTGTTATTTCAGCTTCCGTGTGTTCAGTGAGCATTGATCTCTGGGATCACTGCACACGTGCATTCGGTGATCTCGACTTCTAAGTCGGGGTCCCCACAATGTGTGAGAGCGTCGGAACTCGAAACGGACAACGGGAAGGAACGAGTGGGACCGGATGCAAACGAGAACACAAATGCAATGCAATGCACATGACAACATGACATGGATGCATGCACACACGCACACGACAAAACGACGAAAACCCGGAATGGAACTGATGAAGCCAAAGTTATATATTGCCAAAAAGGGAAAATATTACATCCGGGGCATTACAAACTCTCATCTACTACGAAAAGATCTCGTCCCGAGATCTAGGACTGGAAGAAGGAAGGGTACTCGGAATGAAGGTGACCTTCTCGTTCCCACGTAGCTTCTCGGTCGGTATGGTGTGACCACTTGACTTTCAAGAACTTCATTGACTTGTTGCGGGTCTTGCGCTCGGTTTCTTCGAGAATAGCAACGGGGTGCTCTCGGTAAGACAAGTCTTGTTGAAGATCAATCTCCTCAAACGGAATGGTGCGTTCAGGTGTCTTGAAGCACTTGCGGAGTTGAGACACGTGAAACACATCATGAACATTAGCGAAGTTGGAAGGGAGCTCAAGTTGATAGGCTAGATCGCCTCTTTTGCCAAGGATCTTGAAAGGGCCCACGTATCTAGGAGCGAGCTTTCCTTTGATAC
>LR738713.1:184795241-184806443 GCA_902687465.1 Secale cereale | reverse complement strand
ATCTCGTCCCGAGATCTAGGACTGGAAGAAGGAAGGGTACTCGGAATGAAGGTGACCTTCTCGTTCCCACGTAGCTTCTCGGTCGGTATGGTGTGACCACTTGACTTTCAAGAACTTCATTGACTTGTTGCGGGTCTTGCGCTCGGTTTCTTCGAGAATAGCAACGGGGTGCTCTCGGTAAGACAAGTCTTTTTGAAGATCAATCTCCTCAAACGGAATGGTGCGTTCAGGTGTCTTGAAGCACTTGCGGAGTTGAGACACGTGAAACACATCATGAACATTAGCGAAGTTGGAAGGGAGCTCAAGTTGATAGGCTAGATCGCCTCTTTTGCCAAGGATCTTGAAAGGGCCCACGTATCTAGGAGCGAGCTTTCCTTTGATACCAATTCTTTGGGTGCCTTTCATAGGAGAAACACGGAGATAGACATGATCCCCAATGTTGAAAGCCAAATCACGATGCTTGCCGTCATAGTAGCTCTTCTGACGTGACTGAGCGGCCTTGAGATTCTCACGTATGACTTTGCACATTTCTTCGGCTTCTGAGATTAAGTCATTGCCAAGAAGTTGACGTTCACGAGTCTCGGACCAGTTGAGAGGGGAACATCACTTTCTGCCATAGAGGATTTAAAACGGAGCTTTGCCGGCACTTGCTTGGAAGCTGTTGTTGTAAGAGAACTCGGCAAATGGAAGACAATCTTCCCATTTCACGCCAAAAGATATGACACAGGCTCTGAGCATGTCTTCTAGAATATGGTTCACTCTTTCAACTTGACCACTAGTCTGAGGGTGAAATGCAGTGCTGAAACGGGTCTTAGTGCCCATGGCAGACTGAAAGGAGTCACAGAACTTGGAAGTGAACAAACTTCCACGGTCTGAGGAGATAACTTGAGGAATGCCATGTAAGGACACAATTCTGGAAGTGTACAACTCTGCCAGTTGAGCTGCATTGATGGATTCTTTGGCTGGAAGGAAGTGAGCGACTTTGGTAAGCTTGTCAATCACCACGAAGATAGAATCATTCCCTCTCTTGGACTTAGGAAAGCCAATGACGAAATCCATTTCAATGTGGTCGAATTTCCACTCGGCACAAGAAACATGACAATATGCTCAAGCAAGTAGGATGCAAGACAAGTCTATATAGGATGCAAAAAAAGGCAAGGTAGGAAGCACAGAGAAACAACGCAAGAAACAACAGGTTTAAATGAGGCCGGAAACTACTTAAGACAAATCCGGTAAATCCTCAAAAGCATAGTTTGAAATTAGACCAGATCTGATCAAACCTTAAGTTAAAGTTTTTAAACGGAAATTTAACATGCACCATGACAATATACACAAAATTCTAGTCAAGTTTCATATAAAGTTTGTTTAAAACGGAGCTACGGTCTAGAAGATATGATCAAAACAAGATAAGCATGGCAACGGTGCAAAATGCACCCAAACATCAAGAAAACATACTCTAAACATGTTAACAAGATGATACTATGAATCTACATGCAAAACCACACAAGTTTCATGTAGGGCACGCTCAAAACGGAGCAACGGACTAAAAGATACACCCGAAACAAGAAACAATGCAAAGCTGAAATTAACAGCCACATAGCAACTTCGGAGCAAGAAATATATACTCTACAACACTCAAACATGGTGACAAGAATCATGGACATGAAGTAGACATATCCTACAGCAAACAACTCCATTGGAGCAACTCCATAGGAGGCATGGATCAATAGCAACAAGCTACAACATTTTGATCATGACAATAAAAACCTGACAGCAATATTTTATAGCAACTTGGGAGCAAGAATTAAATATGCTACAACAATCCAAAAGAGCATGTGAGGGCATGGATGGATAGGAAACAACATATACAGCAAGGAATGATCAATGGCCACCCCAAAACTAACATGGATTTTCCTAGAACAACAAGCAAACATAGCATCAGGATATTACAGATTGCAGACTTAGTGAAATTTCACTAAGTGTTAAAACAGCAATATTATCATGGCATATTTGCAAGCATGTTTAAGTCACCTCAAAGCATAACATGGCAAATGGTTTGCACCACAGCAAAGAGCACATGATGGGGAATCCAAAACATATGAGCATGCCACATGGGGACAAACACATCAATAGCAATGAGCTCCTCAACTAGGCATCTCGTAACAAGTTACAAAACCTAACAGCCATATGCACTTTTGCAACAGATATAAACATGAAAATATGAACTCTAACATGCATGCTATAGCAACCAACATGTAGAGCATCTCATGATGAACATTTGGACATATCATTTGCTTCATTTGGATAAACATGCACCAAGTTATCATATCTCAAACATGGCATGAAAATAACAAGTAGCAGCAGTTTATATCATGTAGCACTCTTGTCATCAAGATTAAGACATCTAGATGGACTCAAACATTCATGACATAATGGAACAAAACATAGTACACATCACCACGATCATTTTGACATATCATATGCACAAATCGGACAAGCACAGTTAAAGTTATTGCCATCACAATAATGCATCAAACAAAAAAAATGCAAAAGGACTTAGAGGAAACAAATGGGTCAACCTGACTGGATCGGGTCAACGGGCGCCGGTGAAGCGGGTCCGCAGGTCAACCGGGTTGCGGTGCGGTCGGGGCCGAAATGGGACCCGTTAGGGTTTCGGACCCGCAGGCGGATCGGGCGGTGGTTGCTGGATCGGGGTCGGGATCCCGATCGGATCGAGCTCGGCGGCAGGTGGTCGGCCACTCCGGCGAGGAGCGCGGCGGCCGGTGGCGAGGGGTCGCCGAAGGAGGGCCCGACGGAGGCGGGACGAGGGCCGGCCGGCGGCGGAGACTTGGGGCTCGCCGGCGACCTCGAGGTAGCCCGCGACGGAGCTTGATGGGGCCCGATGGAACGGCTGCTCGCTGGGGCGGCGGCGGCGGATGGTGCCCTCCGGCGGCGGGGCGCGGCCGGCGTTGGGCGCCCGGTGCGGAGGCGGAGGCGGAGGGGCGCGCGTGGCGTGGCCCAGAACGGCGGCGGCGGCAGGCCCGCAGCGGGCCGCGCGGGCCGGCGCGGTGGGGCGGCGACGGCTGCCACATGTCGCTCATGGATAGGCCGAGGGGGGCAGCGCGGACTGTCCGGCCCGGGTCGGACACGTCCGCCCGGCACGGATTCCGAGGCGGGGGCTGGAGGAGGAAGAAGACTAGGTTTTTTGGACGAAAAATGGAGGGGTGGACGTTTCTATAGGCACAAGGAGCTAGGAGACTCCAAATGGGGAGCGGTTTTCGGCCACGCGATCACAAATCGATGACCGAGATGATGGGAAGGGTTGTGCTGGGTTGGTAGGCTGTTGTGGAGGGGGTCTTGAGCCTCAAAGAGGAGGTACTTTTAGCCCACTAGGTTAACCGTTGGAGTACCAAACGAACTCCAAACACGACGAAACTTGACAGGCGGCCTACACGTACCAAAACAACATCGCATGACAAGTCTCACGCCATTCCGGAAACGTTACACGGCCAAACATGAAAGAAGGACTCGGGGATGCCACGGCCACGTGTGAGAGCGTCGGAACTCGAAACGGACAACGGGAAGAGACGAGTGGGACCGGATGCAAACGACAACACAAATGCAATGCAATGCACATGACAACATGACATGGATGAAATGCACACACACACACACACGACAAAACGAAGAAACCTGAAAAGAAAGAAGAACCCAGAACGGAAATGATGAAGCCAAAGTTTATATATTGCCATATAGGGAAAGTGTTACATCCGGGGCATTAGAAACTCTACAAAATCTCCTCTACTATGAAAAGATCTCGTCCCGAGATCTAGGACTGGAAGAAGGAAGGGTACTCGGAACGAAGGTGATCTTCTCGTTCCCACGTAGCTTCTCGGTCGGTATGGTGTGACCACTTAACTTTCAAGAACTTGATTGACTTGTTGCGGGTCTTGCAACCGGTTTCTTCAAGAATAGCAATGGGATGCTCTCGGTAAGACAAGTCTTGTTGAAGATCAATCTCCTCAAATGGAATGGTGCGTTCAGGTGTCTTGAAGCACTTGCGGAGTTGAGACACGTGAAACACATCATGAACATTAGCGAAGTTGGAAGGGAGCTCAAGTCGATAGGCTAGATCGCCTGTTTTGCCAAGGATCTTGAAAGGCCCCATGTATCTAGGAGCAAGCTTGCCTTTGATACCGAATCTTTGGGTGCCTTTCATAGGAGAAACACGGAGATAGACATGATCCCCAATGTTGAAGGCCAATTCACGATGCTTGCCGTCATAGTAGCTCTTCTGACGCGACTGAGCGGCCTTGAGATTCTCACGTATGACTTTGCACATTTCTCCGGCTTCTGAGATCAAGTCATTGCAAAGAAGTTGACGTTCACCAGTCTCGGACCAGTTGAGAGGAGTACGACACTTTTTGGCATAGAGGATTTCAAACGGAGCTTTGCTGACACTTGCTTGGAAACTGTTGTTGTAAGAGAACTCGGCAAACGGAAGGCAATCTTCCCACTTCATGCCAAAAGAGATGACACAAGCTCTGAGCATGTCTTCTAGGATCTGGTTCACTCTTTCAACTTGACCACTAGTCTGAGGGTGAAAAGCAGTGCTGAAACGGATCTTAGTGCCCATGGCAGACTGAAAGGAGTCCCAGAACTTGGATGTGAACAAACTTCCACGGTCTGAGGAGATAACTTGAGGAATGCCATGTAGGGACACAATTCTGGAAGTGTACAACTCTGCCAGCTGAGCTGCATTGATGGATTCTTTGACTGGAAGGAAGTGAGCTACTTTGGTAAGCTTGTCAATCACCACAAAGATAGAATCATTCCCCTTCTTGGACTTGGGAAAGCCAGTGACGAAATCCATTTCAATGTGGTCGAATTTCCACTCGGGAATAGGAAGAGATTGGAGAAGACTGGCTGGACGTTGATGCTCTGCCTTCACTCTTCTGCAGACATCACATTCATTCACGAATTGGGCAATCTCCCTTTTCATGCGAGTCCACCAGTAAGATTGCTTGAGGTCTTGGTACATCTTGGAACTTCCAGGATGAATCGAAAGGAGGGAGTCAAGTGCTTCGTTCATTATGAGCTTCCTGAGATCACCCTTGGGAACCACAAGTCTGTCCTCAAAGAACAAGGTATCTCTCTCATCAACGCGATAACACTTGTATTTGGGAGTGCCCTTTGCAATACCATGTTTCACTTTCTGCACCATAGCATCACTGAGTTGGGCCTCACGGATCTGATCTTCCAAGGTAGGAGCAACTTGAAGATTTGCAAGAAAGCCTTGCGGAACAACTTGGAGGTTGAGCTTCCTGAATGCTTCACAAAGCTCAGGCTGGAACGGCTTGATAAGGAGACTGTTGCAATATGCCTTTTTGCTCAAGGCATCTGCAATGACATTGGCCTTGCCAGGTGTGTATTCGATACTTGGATCATACTCTTGGATCATTTCAACCCAACGAGTCTGGCGGAGGTTCTGGTTCGGCTGTGTGAAGATGTACTTCAAGCTCTTGTGATCGGTGAAGATGTCGACTTTTCTGCCCAACAGAAGGTGTCTCCACGTGATCAAGGCGTGTACCACAGCTGCTAGCTCGAGATCATGTGTGGGGTAGTTCTTCTCACTTGGCTTCAATTGACGAGAAGTGTAAGCCACAATTTTCTTGTCTTGCATTAGAACACCACCAAGTCCTTGAAGAGAAGCATCACAGAATACTTCGTAGGGCTTGGACTCATCTAGAGGGGTAAGAACTGGAGCAGAGATGAGCTTTTTCTTTGAGAGTTTTGAATCCTACATCACAATCCGGAGACCAGTTGTACTTGACATTCTTCTGCAGCAAGTTGGAGAGAGGCTTGGCAATCTTGGAGAAGTTCTCAATGAACCTTCTACAATAGCTAGCAAGACCAAGGAAGCTTCGGAGTTGCTTGACGTTCTGAGGGGGTTCCCAGTTGACAATCGCTTCAACTTTCTCGGGGTTCACAGCAATACCGTCAGCGGAGATGATATGGCCCAGATACAAGACCTTATCGAGCCGGAATTCGCACTTGGAGAACTTGGCATAGAACTTATGTTCACGGAGTCTGTCAAGAACCAGACGGAGGTGCTTTTCGTGATCTTCTTCATTCTTGGAGAATACCAAGATGTCATCCAGATACACAAGCACAAATTCGTTGGTGTAGGGGTTGAAAATGTAGTGCATAATTCTCGAGATGGTAGGTGGAGCATTAACGAGGCCAAAAGACATGACTGTATACTCATAGGAGCCGTAGATTGTTCTGAAGGCAGTCTTGTGGATATCTTCTTCACGAATGCGAATTTGGTGATAACCCATTCAGAGATCGAGCTTTGAGAACACTTTTGCTCCTTTGAGCTGCTCGAACAATTCATTGATGTTGGGGAGCAGATACTTGTTCTTTATTGTCTTCTTGTTCAATGGCCGGTAATCAACGCAAAGGCGCTCCGTGCCATCCTTCTTCTTGACAAATAAGACACCACAGCCCCAAGGAGAAGTGCTAGGCCTGATCAGACCCATACGCTCTTGCTCATCGAGCTATTTCTTCAATTCCTTCAACTCTTCAGGGGAGAGCTTGTACGGACGTCGGCATGCTAGCTCAGTACCAGGCTCGAGTTCAATGACAAATTCAACTTGACGATGCGGAGGCATGCCTGGAAGCTCTTCAGGGAAAACGTCTTCGTATTCATTGACCACCGGAATTTGAGAGATGGCATTAATCTCGCCCTTGTCATTGAGAGAGAATAGCCTGATTGTGTTATCTCGAGAGGCGAAGATAATCACGTCTTCGTCGGAATGAGTAAGCTTGACTTCCTTGTTTGCACAATCAATGTGAGCATCATGCTGAGAAAGCCAATCCATCCTGAGAATAAGATCAATGTCGGAGTTGCTGAGAACAACCGGAGAAGCCAGAAAGCGGTAATCACCCATGCAAATAGATACATTCGGAGCCACCATACTAGAACTCAATCTCTTGCCAGGAGATATAACACTCAAAGCTCTTGGTAATGCTTCGGTGTGAACATTATGCTTGGATGCAAATGGATATGACATGAAGGAACATGAAGCACCCGAATCAAACAACACTTTAGCAGGTTTGAGGTTGACTGGAAGATTACCAAGTATCACGTCTGAAGAATTCTCTGCTTGAGCTCCATTCATCAGATTCACTCTTGGTGCCTTCGGATCATGCTTGACAATAGCAGTGCTGACAGGTGGAGGAGGCGGAAGGCGCCATTAAGTACACTTGTTAGCATAGTGACCCTTCTTGCCACACTTGTTGCAAACCACTTCTGAGAGAGGACGGTAATGAGGAGCACTTGACTTGGAAGCTTGAAAATGATTCTTTGACTGATTGCTTGGGTTGGGTGGGTGGGAGAAAGCACGGCCACCAGAATTCTTGTTGTTGTTGTTGGGAGCTCGGATCACTAGAGGAGGTGTAAGCCAAAACTTCTGTTGCTTTGCGACCACTTGAGAAGAAGAGGAGGAGTGAACAACATCTCTGATCCTCTTTTTGGAAGCTTCCATCTTGAGCTGGGCTGCCTCTTGCTTAAGTGCCATGTTATAGAATTGATTAAACTCATCAGACTCGAACAAGGTGAGAGCTAGTTGGAGTTCATCCTTCAGACCACCACGGAACTGATAGATCTTGCTCTTGGCATCTGGGATGTCTTGCTTGGCATAGCGGGCAAGGTTCTGGAACTTGACATTATATTGGTAGACAGTCATTGAGCGTTGCTTCAGGTTGCGGAATTGCTCACGCATACCCTCGATGACACTTGTTGGAATGTGGTGAGAACGAAAGTCCTTGCAGAAGTCATCCCAGGAGATTACATGCCCTGCTCTGGAGTCTTTGTACTGCTGCCACCAATCAGCGGCTTGGTCCTTGAGTTGGAAGGCTGCAAACTTCACATAGTCCTCGGGCCTGACGTTACTGCACTCGAAATGCTTCTTGATATCTGTTATCCAGTCTTCAACATCTAGAGGGTCCACGTAGAAACTGAATGCCTTTGGTTGGTTTGCCAAGAACTGGTTGAGCGTAGCAAAATGAGGTTGGTTAAACAAATTGCCTTGGCCTTGGTTCCCATGAGCACCCTGATTTGCTTGATTTGCTTGAATGTTCATTTGCAAAAGCATCTGCGTGTTCTGATTCGTCGCTTGCATAATTTCTCTCCAGGCCTCAGATGGAGGAGGAGGTGAAGGAGGACGATCAGGAACCTCTTCACCCTCTGGGTTAGCGTTGGGAACCTTTTTAGGAGCCATCCTGAATGAGATGACAAGTATTAGCCATTGATTGAAAGAATATATAAGCTGAATCAATGGCTAGAAATTGCAACATAGTCTTCACAAGAACATTCGAACAAGAATGAACGAATGAAATCTCAGTTTAATAGCAACAACAATCTTCACGAGAAGCCACTTGGGAGAACAAAAGGTAATTAAAAACAACAAGGAGCAGATAGAACAAATACAAGATAGAAGCTTCGTTCGACATATTCATGCTGAAAGCTTATGGAACGTGTTACAAAAGGGTTTTGCAATCCCCGGATCAGCATAGCCAAGGACCCTTTAAGATGCAAGTCCCGATCAGAACAACGGCCATAAAACTACTTCACTCAATGTAGAACCCCGACCTCCATATCATGCATTCATTGGAAGAATGCCTATGAGCTACTAGATGAACCCACCTATTAATTTACGAAAGTTTCCAGTTATGCAATCAGGTGTTGGGGATACAGGGGAAGCATCGCGCACTCCACTCTAATCCTACATCCAGCTGTATCCATCCTTCAACACATAACCAGTTATTTCCGGAAACCGTCTACCTCGGACCTTCGAAACGCATCTACTATATAAGCTATGGCAATACTCCCGAACTACCTCCCCAATACTCGGTGATGTCGGGGTTATCTTGCCACTAACCGCATAGGAGAGTTTTCGATGTCGGCCGTCTTAAGTATTCCAGAACTGATGTGATATATTTGTGACAACAACACCTCGGAGCTCAACTCCCCGAGACACTGCCACAACCCCTAAATGACAGGAGGCATCGAGAACAATGTTCTCGTCACAAAGACATCGGAACAATCCAAACAATACTCGCGAGATTCCTAAATTTTATTTGGTGAAATTTTGAGAGTAGAAGAGACAAGAGTAATCCTCAGGAGTCCTCACCAGAGTGAAAAGAGATGAGGAGCAAAAGAAATCCTACTCTCCGATATATATATATATATATATATATATATATATATATATATATATACAGCCGGTCTATTCTCATAACATTATGAGAATAATATTCTCATAACACTTCCGAACTGCATTGCAAAATTGCATTGGAGAGCTAAACGCACCGCACCACAAAGACCAGCGAACTTCATGTTGAAAAAACTGTACGTGTTGTTTTTTCGGTACCTTTTTTGCTCTAATTTTTTAACCGTTTATCGGAATTATGCGTGTAATATACCGTTGAAAAGCTATGGAGTAGACGCAACTTTGCCATGTTGAACACTTTTCAAAATTCATCATAGTTTAAGAGCAGTTTCAAAAATCGTGCGGCTCACAAGGATTGGCAGCGAGCGTTTTTTGGCGTTTGTTTCTAAACCGCTCGTCGGAACGAAACATATGATACACCGTTGGAAATGTATCGTCGGCGCACACCTTTTTTGTATCTATTATTTTTTTCTAATTCGCTATGGTTTAAGAGCAGTTTTGAATTTACTAGATCGCGGAATTGTGTTTTTCGAATTTTTTCAATTTTTTCGGTACTGTTTTCACTCCAGTTTTTTAACCGTTTGTCGAAACAAGGCGTGTAATATACCGTTGGAAAGCTACGAACGAGACGCAACTTTCATATGTTGAAATATTTTTGAGATTCCTTACGGTTTTTAGTTAAATTTGAAAATCGTGCGGCTGACTACGAACGACAGCAGCCGTTTTTTCGTGAAATTTTTACAAAAAGTTGGCCGAAATGATCCAAATGATACACCATTGGAAAGATATCGTCGAGACGCTACTTTCTCATGTAGAACACGCCCTCTAATTCATTACGGTTTAAGAGCAGTTTTGAAATTACAAAAACGCGAAAAGCGCACTGCTTCAAACTGAAGAACGCACTGCATCAGACAGTTAACCGAACCTCATGATTTATTTTGTTGGACGTAGATTTTTCTCAGAGGAGTTTTGTTGTCTTTTTTCCAACTTTTTTTTGAAGGAAAGTGGACCGCAACATTCCCGAAAGTGAAGCGGAACACTACCAAAAGGGAACCTCATGATTTGCTGTTGTCTTTTTTCGTACTACCAAAAGTGAGCTGCTTTTCTGATGTGTTTTTGTTTTTGGATCACCAAGTGAACCGCAATGGTTTTTTTATGGCCAACTTCGTGGAAAGAAACAAAGTGAGCTTCAAAGAGTCCTTTGCAATGGACTTTTTTTAGACGAAAGTGCACTGCATTTTTACTTGTTTTTAAATGCATTTTGTTCGAAATGAACTATACTGAGGAGTCCTTCGTAGCAGACTTCTTTTTTACCCAAGTGCACTGTACGTTCACTTACGTAACAAACCACCATAAAATGAACCAGACACCTTTCATAGACACCACAAAATTCGTTTTTACTTTGAGAAGTGTTGAGAAGTGAGCTGCTTTTTCGATGTGATTTTGTTTTTGGATCACCAAGTGAACCGCAATGGTTTTTTTATGGCCAGCGGGCGCTTGATCTGGCGGTAGGCACGTCGATGCAGTCCATCCTCGGATCCGAGCGCAGATGCCGACCCCTCTGCACCTTGGGGGCGCAGAGGGGCCGGTGGTGGAGCTCCTCGTCCTTCTCCCCTGCGGTGGACAGTGTGGGACGGGGTGAGAACCCGATCTGAACTGCACGGCGCCATGACCCTCGTCGGATCTGACGGGGAGGTGCTGCTCCTCCCAGATCGAGAGCAGCCCCGACGACGGTTGTTGATGCACCGCACGGTGGATCCTCGTCGGCTCTGGGAGGCAGATTGGATGGAGGTGCTGCGGCGGATGAAGAGGGCCGACATGGCCGAGGTGCGGCGGCACAGTTAGTGAATCACGACGGGGCAGGGAGCGCGGAGAGGTTGTAGGGGTAGGCGGCGCTGGGTGTTGGCCGGGGAGGGAGGCGCGGGGTGGTTGGTCGCTGGGGCGGGTGGCGCAGGGTGGTTGGTCG
>LR738713.1:184739563-184779637 GCA_902687465.1 Secale cereale | reverse complement strand
AGTAGTGCTTACTAAATTCATTAACTTCATACCGCTCAAAATTGATCCATTAATAAGCTTGATCAAGTCTTATTAAGAGCATCTCCAGCTGTTGGCCCCCCAGAGGGCTCGAAAAATCTCCGTCTGGGGGCGAACCGGCGCTAAAGTCAGCCTTGGGGCCGATTTGGTTCCCAACAGTCGGTCCCAGGGTCATCCCAGATGCATTTTTGGTTTACAAAACAGTAAATTCGGCGATAATTCGGCAAACGGGACAAATATTTGGCAAAAGCGAACATTTTTTACATAGAAAACATTAAAGAGAAAAACAAAGGCCACTACAGGCCGAAGAACTGGCTCAGGACGGTGTAGTCGCCATCGCCATTGTCGCCGCCATCGCCGTCGTCGTCGTCGTCGCCGTCGTCCATCTCCTCCTTCACGCGGATGCCGCTGCTGGAGCCCTTCCTAGGGTCGCCCTGGCGGACCGGCGGCGGCGCCTCATTGTCGCTGTCGTCGAGAACGACGACGCCTCCCTCGTCGCAGCCATGGCACCGAGCGGCGATCTCCTCTAGGGCGCGGCGCTGGCGCTCCAGCTCCTCCCGCGCCCAGTCCGCCCACGCCCACTTCATGACCGCCGCGTTGTCCAGGTCAAGATCCACCATCACGCCGGCGACCCCTGGTTCTGTCTTCACGACAGCGATTCCTGGCTCCGTCTTCGGCTTGACGAGGCGAGGAGGAGGCGTGCCCGCCCTCGTTGATGTAGATGCCGGCGTTGCGGGTGCGCCTCTCGAGCGGCATCTCCAAGGGCTCCGCCTTAAAGGGGATGAGCGTCGGCGACCCAGAGGAGTGGGTGGTGGACCGAGAGGAGGAAGAGGAGGAGGAGGACTCGCCGAGCATCCTCCTCGGCAGCCACGCGCCATCGCTGCGGCTGCCGATCCGGCGAACGACCCGGTCGCTGTTGCTGCGGTCCCACACCACCGGCGCGATGTTGGTGGAGGCGAGCCGCTCGGCATGCCGGCGCTCGAAGTACGCCGCCCACGCCTCGTGGTTGCCGATGGCGTACTCCCGGCGGGCTCGTTCCTCCTCCATCAGCGTACTCCGGACGCGCTCGATCTCCGCCTGGAAGTAGGCGGGGTGGCCGACGTCGGGGAGAGGGGGAACGGGCATGCCCCCGGCGCTGAGCCTCCACCGCCCCGACGCGCGCACATCGGGTGGCGCGGGGTAGTTCGCCTCGTACAGGAGGTGAGCTCCCCACTCGTGCAGCGTGCGGTGACCGAAGCCGTTGGCCGCCGCCGCGTCACCAGGGAAACGTTCGGCCATCTCGACAGGGGAGGGAAGAAGGGAAGGGAGGCAGTCGGTGGCGAGGTAGGAGACTACAAGATGGTTTCAACGGCGAGGAGGGGCGGCTTTTATAGCGGCCGGGGGGGCGGCCACGGGTGTACGCGTGGCGGAAGGGGAAGGGGGCGCGTCACCGCACTGCGCCGCCCGTGAGGAATCAATGGGAAGGCTGATCGGCGACAGCCTTGGCATTTATTCCCCATGGGAAACCGAGGCGATGAGGACGACGAGGCACGGCGGTCGCTGACTCACCGGGCCTTCTATTATTTCATGCCAAAAACGCTTGCCCCGACGCCCGCGGGCGCCCCCCAGCTCGTCGGGTTCGGCTTGGGTGCGCCAGCGCCAGTTTCGGGCCTAGATGGCAAAAATGGGCTCTTGGGGGCACGACTGGGCGTTTTTCAGTGCCGGCGCCCAAAAAGGGGCCTGGGGGGGGGGGGCTGTTGGGGCGAGACTGGAGATGCTCTAACAACCACTTTTGATTAGCATCAAACCGAAGAACTTTCATAAATCACTAAGTTACCTCAACGAGGATATGAAAGTCCCCAACAATAAGCATTTCATATTTCTTTTTAACAGTAGGTAGAGGTATTTGAAAACCTCCAATAGTGTCTGTCAGAGATTTTTCAATAACATGAATACCATTCACTTGGAATTGCTTCTTCGGAAAGTGCACCTTATGCTCATTACCATTGTTATGAAAAGTGACCTTGCTTTTATTGCAATCAATAACAGCCCCTACAGTATTCAAGAAGGGTCTACCAAGGATAATCGACATGTTGTCATCCTCGGGCATCTCAAGTATAACAAAGTCAGTCAAAATAGTAACATTAGCGACAACAATGGGCACATCCTCACAGATACCGATAGGGATGGCAGTTAATTTATCTGCCATTTGCAAAGATATTTCATTAGGTGTGAGTTTATTCAATTCAAGTCTTTTATATGAGGAGAATGACATAACACTAACACCAGCTCCTAAATCACATAAAGCAGTTTTCACACAATTCCTTTTGATGGAGCAAGGTATAGTTGGTATTCCCGGGTCTCCAAGTTTTTAGGTAGTCCATCCTTAGAAGTATAATTAGCAAGCATGGTGGAGATTTCAGCTTCTGGTATTTTTCTCTTATTGGTGACGATGTCTTTCATGTACTTTGCATAAGGAGGCATTTTCAAGATATCAGTCAAGCGAGTACGCAAAAAGACTGGCCTCAGCATTTCAGCAAAGCGTTCAAATTCTTCATCATCTTTGTTTTTAGTTGACTTGGGTGGAAAAGGCATAGGTTTTTGAACCCACGGTTCTCTTTCTTTACCGCGTTTCCTAGCAACAAAGTCTTGTTTATCATATATTTTATTCTTAGGTTGTGGGTTGTCAAGATCAACTGGTGGTTCTATCTCAACATCATTATCTGGTTCTCTTTCATTATTTAATTGAGTATCTTCATTATCGTCAGCATTTTCTTTATCATTATCACTAGGTGGATGTTCATTACCAGATTGAGTTTCAGCATCAGAGATAGTAACATCATTATCATTGTCAGGAGGTTTTTCTATTTTAGGTTCACTAGTAGCATGCAAAGTCCTATCAGTTTTCCTTTTCTTTTTCTTTTTAGAGGGACTAGGTGCAGTGGTGTTGTTTCTTTGTGAACCATGTTCAATTCTTTTTGGGTGTCCCTCAGGATAAAGTGATTCCTGAGTCATTTTTCCTCCTCTAGTTGCAACTCTAACAGCAAAGTCATGTTATTTCATCAAGCAATTCTCTTTGTGATTTAGCAACTTGTTCTAGCTGGGTTTGCACCATAGAAGCATGTTTTCCTACACCTCTAACATCATTTGAAATTCTAAATAACAAGTCACTCAAGCAAGCAATAATATCAGAATTGTATTTCAATTGTTTCATAACATTTGCATTGAAGTGATCTTGTTTCCTAATGTAGTTTTCAAACTCATGAAGGCATTGACTAGGGTGCATATTGTGAGAATTATCATTGTGCACTGAATTTCATTAGAGAATTTACCTCTACCACCTTAGGCAGTGGTGGCGTATTTAGCCCATGTATTTCTTCAATATGAGGTAAATTCTTAACATCCTCCGCTTTAATACCTTTTTCCTTCATGGTTTTCTTTGCCTCTTGCATATCTTCAGGACTGAGATATAATATACCCTCTTCTTCGGAGTAGGCTTAGGCGATGATTCATGAAGAGTCCAATCATCATAATTTTTCAATATGTTATTCAATAGTTCTTCAGCTTGTCCAATAGTTCATTCCCTGAAAACACAACCAGCACAACTATCTAGGAAGTCCCTAGAAGCATCAGTTAGTCCATTATAGAAGATATCGAGTATTTCATTTTTCTTAAGAGGATGATCAGGCAAGGCATCAAGTAACTAGAAAATCCTCCCCCAAGCTTGTGGGAGATTCTCTTCTTTAATTTGCACAAAGTTAAATATTTCATGTAAGGCAGCTTGTTTCTTATGAGCAAGAAAATATTTTTCGGAGAAGTAATAAAGCATATCCTGGGGACTACACACACAACTAGGAGTAGGAGTATTGTACCAAGCTTTAGCATCACCCTTTAATGAGAACGGAAATAATTTTCGAATATAGTAGTAACGGGTTTTCTCATCATGAGTAAAAAAGGGTGGCTATGTCATTTAGCTTAGTGAGATGTGTCACAATAGTTTCAGTTTCATAACCGTGGAAAGGATTAGATTCAACCAAAGTGATTAACTCAGGGTCGACAAAGAATTCATAATCGTTATCATCAATTAAGATAGGTAAGGTAGGAAACTTGGGATCATATTTCATTCTAGCATTCAGAGACTTTTCTTTATACTTGCATAATAATTTTTCTAGATAATCTCTATCATTACAAGCAAGAATATCTCTTGTTGTTTCCTCACTCATAACATAACCTTCGGGTACCTTAGGCAATTCATATCTAAGAAGGCTAGTTCTAGCAGGTGTTTTAAAATTTTCAGTTTCAAGCTCATCATCAGATTCAACAACATCATGTTGTCTTACTCTAGTAATTTGTTCATCAAGAAAGTCACCAAGTGGCACATCATCATCATGCAAGGTACAAGCATCATCATAAGTATCGTTCATAGCAGAAGTAGCATCATCAATAACTTGCGATATATAAGGAGTAATAGCATGTTGTGGTGTTGCAAGTTTACTTATAACAGAGGGTGAATCTAAAGCAGAACTGGATGACAGTTCCTTACCTCCCCTCGTCTTAGAGGAAAAAAATCTTAGTCTTAGCATCCTTCAGATTCTTCATAGTGATAAATTTATAATAATCCCAAGTGACTCAACAAATATAGCTATGTTCCCCGCAACTACGCTAGAAAAAGGTCTTGATAACCCACAAGTATAGGGGACCGCAACAGATTTTGAGTGTAGAGTATTCAACCCAAATTTATATATTCAACACAAGGGGAGCCAAAGAATATTTGTAAGTATTAGCAGCTGAGTTGTCAATTCAACCACACCTGGAGATTAATTATCTGCAGCAAGTAATCAGTAGCAAGGCAATATGATAGTTTTGATAGTAATGGCAGCAGCAATAGTAGCGGTAACAGTGATAGCAGTAGTTTTGTAACAAGTGCAGTAGTAATGATAGCAGTAGTAACTTAGCAAGAACAATATAGGATACATTTGTAGGCATTGCATCGGCAATTTGTTGGATGATATTCATCATGTGACAGTCATAACCTAGGGCGATACAACACTAGCTCCAGTTCATAAATATAATGTAGGCGTGTATTCCGTAAATAGTCATACGTGCTATTTAAAGAACTTGCATGACATATTTTGTCCTACCCTCCCATGGCAGCGGGGTCCATATTGGAAACTCAGGGATATTAAGGCCTCCTTTTAATAGAGAACCGGAACAAAGCATTAACACACAGTGAATACATGAACTCCTCAAACTACGGTCATCACCGGGAGTGGTTCCGGTTATTGTCACTCCGGGGTTGCCGGGTCATAACATGTAGTAGGTGACTATAACTTGCAAGATCGGATCTAAAACGTGAATATAAATAATATCATAAACGGTTCAGATCTGAAATTGTGGCACCCGGGCCCAAAGTGACAAGCATTAAGCATGGCAAAGTCATAGCAACATCAATCCCAGAACATAATGGATACTAGAGATCGGCCCTAACAAAACTAACTAGATTACATGATGAATCTCATCCAACTCCTCACCGACCAGCGAGCCTACAAAGGAATTACTCACTCCTAGTGGGGAGCATCATGGAATTGGCGATGGAGAAGGGTTGGTGATGACGAAGGACAAAGACCCCCCTCTCTGGAGCCCCAAACGGACTCCAGATCTTGCCTCCTCAGGAAGAATAGGAGGTGGCAGCTGCTCCGTCTCGTAGATCGTGATAATTCTTTCTCCCTGAATTTCTTCTCGGCAAATGTGAATATATAGTATCAGGGTTGACGTCTGTGGGGCCACCAGGTGGTGACAACCCACCTGGGCGCGCCAGGAGGGGGGGCGCCCTAGTGGGTTGTGCCCACCTAGGTGCCCCCCTCCGGTGGTTCTTGGCTGCAGTATTTTTCTTTTATTATATAAAAAATCCTCACAAAGTTTTGTTCCATTCCGCAAACTTTTATTTCTGCAGAAAAACAACACCATGGTAGTTCTGCTGAAAACAGCGGCAATACGGTGTTAGTTTCATTCAAATCATGCAAATTAGAGTCCAAAATAAGAGGAAAAGCATTAGGAAAGAAGATACGTTGGAGATGCATCGCTCCCCGGCCGCCGTGCATGACAAACAACGATGGGTCGGAGCGTGCTGCCACGAAGCCGATGGTCGCGAGGAAGGCAGCGAATCGAGCGAACCGGGCGCACGCGGGGGGGGGGGGCTGCTTGAGTCCATAGAACGACTTGTCGACAAGGCAAACGTAGTATGGATGCTTGTTGTCAACGAAGCCAGCTGGTTGCTAGCAGTAGACCCGCTCGACGAGGTGACCGTGCACGAACGTGTTGTTGATGTCCATCTGGTGCACCAGCCAGCCTCGAGCCATGGCGACAACAAGGACAATGCGAATGGTAGCTGCCTTGACCACTGGGGAGAAAGTTTCGTCAAAGTCCATGCCGGGACGTTGCAAGGACCCTCTAACCACCCAGCGCGCCTTGTATCGCTCCAGGGCACCGTCCTATCGGAGTTTGTGCCGGAAGAGCCACTTCCCGGTTACAATGTTGGCGCCGGCGGGGCGGGGCACCATCGTCCATGTGCTATTCGCCATTAGGGCCCTGTACTCATCGTGCGTAGCTGTTAGCTAATGGGGATCTCGCATCGTGGCGTGCACTGTTTTGGGAATGGGTGAGACAATGGTCATGGCGGTTATAGTGATAGATGCGGGAGCGGCTGCCATGGCAGCGTTTTCCGCAGGCGCCCGACTGGCTGCCATGCCAGCGTTTTCAGCATGCGCCGGAGCGACTGACATGAAAACACTATCAGTGGGCGACAGAGAGGCTGTCATGGCTGCGCTTGCAGCGGGCATCGGAGCGGAGCGACCGCGGGTGGATGTGGGGCGAGTGAGCCTGTCTCGGTGTGTAGATGGTGGTGGTAGGGTGTGGACGGGCTCAGCGTTCGCGGTTGGCTAGATGCTCGGCGTACGGAAGGGAAAGCGCGACTCATCAAACACCACATGGCGAGAAATGAGGACGCAACCGGTGGAGCGGTCGAGGGAGTGGTAGCCCTTGTGGTCATGAGAGTAGCCGAGGAAGGCGCAAGCTTTGGATCGTGGCGTGAGTTTGTGAGCTACCGTGGCGGAGGGGTTGGCGTAGCAGAGACAACCTAATAGGCGGAGCGAGGTGTAGTCGGGCTGGACATCAAAGAGGAGGAAGAATAGTGTGTGGCTGTGGCGAGAACGACTCGATTGGCGGTTGACGAGGAAGGTGACAGTGGACATGGCTTAGGATCAGTAGCTCGCAGGCATGGAGGAATGGCTAAGCATGGAGCATACAAAATCATTTAGGGTGCGGAGTATGCGCTCGGCGCGCCCGTTTTGCGACGGTGTGTATGGGCATGACATGCGGAGGACGATGCCTTTGCCGGAGAAGAAAGCGCGCACGGGTGAATTATCAAACTCTCGTCTGTTATCAGTTTGGATAGTGAGAACATTGAGGTTGAATTGGCGACGAGCAAAAGCAGCAAAGACACAGATGGTGGGAAATACTTCAGACTTACGAGTGAGTGGGTAAGTCCAAACGAAGTGACTATAACCATCGAGAATTACAAGATAGTACAGTTTTGTGGAAACACTAGGTACAGGAGACGTCCAAACATCACAATGTACTAACTGAAATGGGAAATACGACACATGTTCTGAACTAGTAAAGGGAAGATGGACACTTTTGCCTATTTGATAGTCATGGAAAGGGGTGATCACAACACCGGGCGAGGGGATGGATGATGCGCACAGCATGGCCAAGAGGACGTCGTGGCTGGGGTGGCCAAGGCGGAGATGCCACAAGTCTTGGGAGGCGATGACAGCGAGAGCTAGGTGGCGTCGTGGTGCTATGACGGGGTATAGCTCGTCGTCAGATGAGTTACACCGGAGGATCACCCGTTTCGTCCTTCGATCCTTGACAAAAAAACCAAAGTCATCAAATTCCACTTTAACGGGGTTATCTCGAGCTAGTTTCTTGACAGAAATGAGATTTTGGATGATATTGGGAGAGACGCGCACATTGCAAAGAGAGAGTGGTTTGATGTGTGTGGGGATGGTGGTGTGGCCAGAGTGTGTGACCGCAAGCGAGGAGCCATCACCAACAGTAATGCAAGAGGTGTAACAGGGATCGAAAGTGGAGAGCAAATCTGAGGACGACACCATATGCGTAGATGCACCTATATCTAGGTACCAGTCCGCGCCCATGGAGGCCCCCTGCCCCTGCTACACGCGCATGTTGTAGAGGGTGTTGATGAGTGCGGTCTGGTCCCATGCAGAGTTGGTGGGGACAGGTGCTGGCGGCATGTTGTAGAGGGCATGCGGCGGAGCACCATCAGGCGCCCAATGGACTGGCGTGCCGGCGGGCGGCTGTGTGCTAGGGAACGACATTGGTGGTGGGATGTGTAGCAATGAAGTATGTCTACCAGAGGGGGGTGAATGGGAGTTTTAAAATTTCTTCAAAAATATCAAAACTCTGGGAACCAAGCAGCGGAGCGAATGAGAACAATGTACAGTGAGCGAATATAAACTAACGAATGGAAACTAAGAAACATGCATCGAGACAAATCACATGATTGAAACAATTTGAATGTAAAGAGAAGCAGAGGTAACCCGTGATGCTTGATGGCAACAAGGAATTTGGTAGACCAGTTCACCCTTCTGCACAAGGACTATGTGTGGTTGGAGGGGTTGTGATTTAACACGGAAGATAAACTCTCTTCGCCCTTTTCTCCTCGACAATTGGTTCGTCAACCAATGCCGATCACTCGTGGTAGATACTTGAGGATTTCTCCAAACCTTTACAGACTTCTTCTTCGATAACCACAATTACTCTTGGTCTCTGAAGAAATTGGCACCTAATCGTCTAGAGAGTTTGCAGCTCTCAAGAGTAATAGGTGGAGTGTACTGGACTTAGATTCGAGTGAGGCTGAACCACTATCTAATTTTTCGGCTCTGGGGTTTTCTCTTGGTCGATTTTAAACTCAAATAACCCAGGAGAGGGGGTTGCTCAACAATCTTCTCACAATCAAATAGAGCAGCCATCGGACAACGCTAGTGCGGGGTGGCTATTTATAGCTGCAACCTTTCCTGGTGGGAAATGGCCATTTTGGACATGCGGTCCAGCCAATGGCCAACCGACATGTTCACAACGGTCGGATTTCAAGAGCAACAATAACATTACTTGAGGACCAAGTAGTGCTAACTCCTCGGTCAGAGACAAATCTCTCGCAGCGAAGAAGATCACTATCTCTTGCTGGCAAGTATTTGCTCGGAGCACAAAGAGATTTCTCTCGCAACTTACATAGGATTTGGGTTTAGCATCATAGAATCAAAGCTTCGAACGCTACACCCCTCTTAGTAGTACGGTGGTCCTATGACTCGATAAAGAGAAGAGAAACAACAAAATAAATGCTACATCTTCAATCTTCTTACTCGTAGTCACTTCCTTCGGACGAGCACCGAACCAATTGCTTCGCGTCAGCAATTTTTGAGGGGTCACTCTTGTTATCATAATTTTCGGTGATAACCTTCACTGCTACGCAGGGGATTATCTTTGGCGTTTGAGTCAAACTCCTCTAGATTCTAGGGATCCGTTACTCTGTCTGCACTAGCAAACACATAAGTCACTTACTATTTATGTAAATAAACTCCAGAACATGGGAGGCAAATTATTGCACCAACAAAAATCCCCCTTTTTAGACGAATGTTGACAAAACAGATAATCATCGAAGTGAAGATAGATAAGTGACAAGTAATTCCAACAAGAGTGAATAAGTATTAATTTGCTCGATGATGAAATAGACTCTGCCTAGATGTATGCAGGGAAAAAGATATAAGATTAAATCTCCTGCGAGTATTGAGGTATACAGAGGAAATTTCAATCATTCGAGACAATGATTCGCACTGATGACATATAATCCATCGAGATCGTAGTGCTATCGGATACGTCTCCAATGCATCTATAATTTTTTATTGTTCCATTCTATTATATTATCAACTTTGGATGTTTTATATGCATTAATATGCTATTTTATATCATTTTTGGGACTATCCTTTTAATCTAGTGCCTAGTGCCAGGTTCCATTTTTTCCTTGTTTTTGGCTTTTACAGAAAAGGAATATCAAACAAAGTCCAAACGGAATAAATCTTTACGATGATTTTTCTTGGACTAGAAGACACCTACGAGACTTGGAGTGGAGGCCAGAAGATCTACAAGGAGGCCACAAGCCATAGGGACGTGCCCTAGGGGCGTGCCACTTGGGCTTATGGCCCCCCGTGGCTCTCCTAACCCTAATCTTCACTCTATAAATACCCAAATATTGGGCCAGGCGCTGGAGCGAAAATACATGGGCGACATGTGCTAGGAGGTGGGGATCTTGCACGGGAATGTGCATGACTAGGTCAGCTACGACCAGGACAACAATTGCTGTCAACAGCGGATGCCAGCTTGGTTGTTGGAGCGGGCCCTTGCCCATATCGACGAGCAGGCCGACCTTCCTCATGGGTCACTCGCTAGCCATCGCTTTGGCTACAGTGGAAAGTTGTGGCGCGTGGAAGGAGAAAAGCCTGGTGGCGTGACAATGGAGCACTTGGAGCTTTGGGTGAGGAAGAAGATGAGTGCGGGGGAAATGAGAGCGCAAAATTATCTCTCGTATCATCTCCTCCCTTTTATAGGAAGTGGGGAAAATGGAGCAGTGGCAGCTTAGCGCTGCCATATGGCAACAAATCTCTTTGCATATCATGATTGAGTGTTAATGATGCGAGCGGGTTGAGGGGTTGCTGTTAATCCTCATGCGGGGATCGAGGCGCACACCCCCTCTCAATAGGACGTGCCTTTGGAGGCCCCTAACCCACTCCCTTATGTCATATTGACTGTCAGGCCCCGTGGATAAGACTGTCCCGACTTGTTAGAGCCGGGTAGGAGGACTTTCGAGACGCTGTGCGGGAACTTGTCCCGCCCTGAGATAGGCCACACAGGAAAACTCTTCGGGCGTGTAGTTCAGTTCTCTCTCTTCAACAACTCTAAAGCCGATGTGGTTCAATTCACCTTGGAAGGCACCTCGACAAGTGGAGGTCAGCTGGATGAAGACACTGATCAAGAGACTATTGTTAAACTATTTTCAAGACGGGCGACTGAAGACGATGAAGCAGCTCCGAAGGACCGAGGTCCTGCCGCTTGAAGACTAGTTCATGGGTTATTGATGGTGTCCTGGTTAAGGGGCCTCTCATGACGACGGTTCCCGGCTTGGGGTAGGGGGAGCGGGCTGAGGGCCCCTTTGTCGGTTCCATCATGGTGACACTTTGGGTGGCCTATGGAGAAATACACAGTGATTCTGCAAAACTTGACGTACATGACAAGAAGACAGAGTCATGGAGAGTTTTACCACCTTAGACATAGCCGGGCTAGTTGTGTAAACCCTCGGACCCCTGGTATGCTATATAAGCCGAGGGCTGGGCTCGTCATAGAAGACATTGGAATCGCTCGGTACAACCGAACATAATAAAGCTCGGTACTTGTATATACACCCGAACACAATAAAGCTAAGAGCAAGATGTAGGAGATTATCTTCACCGCAAGAGCCCAAACCTGGGTAAAACCCCTTGTCCTTATTACCACCCCGCCAAGTAGCCTAGTTTTTTTTTGAGTTAAAACGAAATTTTATTCATTAGCAATAATCAATACATTGTTTGTGAGAAACATTACAATTTCACTAATAGGCTGCTCAAACTAATCCAAAGTCCAAGAAAATCTAGCTAATCAAGCAAGTTCATGTGCTACTTTATTTGCCTCTCTATTACAATGTTCGAATTTGATCATGATTAAATCACAAGCATAGTGATAGCAGTCAGCGAAGATTGCCGCCGCCGCTCCTACTGACTGTCCTCCGTCCTGCATGGTCTCAATCACCTCCAGATTGTCAGAGTTGATGATTAGGCAATTACATCCCGCCCTATGCGCTAAATTTAGGCCAAATTTGAGAGCTAAGGCCGCCATGAAAACATCCGCGCAGTAGTCTATCTTTCCATTTCCTCCTGCAATAAACCTACCTTTGTCGTCTCTCAAGACTGCCCCCATCGTACCCTCCAGCATGTCATGGTCAAAAGAGGCGTCAACATTGAGTTTCACAAAGCCCCTAGGAGGACATTGCCAACCCCCCTTTTTCATGGACGCCTTTGAAGATGATGCATTTCAAAGTTATATGTAAGAGCTATGATCCCCATTGATATCTGAGTCGCATTTTTAGTTAACTCCTTGTGCACTAATTTCTGCCTGTCCCACCATAGATAAGAAGCTGGAAGGAGATCTATCATTTCTCGAACATTTTGGTACCCCATAATGCGCAGATCTTGATCTGGAAGGAGTAATAGGTATTCCAATGTCGCCTCTCTAGCACGACCAATGGTCAACATAGTTTGTCTAATCAGGTCCTCATCCCAATTACTGTAGATAGGGTCAATCAAATCTACGACTTTTGATAACAAATGTCCCCCCTTAGGGGTCACAATCTTCCTAGTGGCACAATTTGGGATCTAGGCATCATCACAAATATTGATGTTATGTCGACCCCCACTCACCAAATATAACCTCACTTGAGAGTAGTAATGCCTGCCATAATGCTTTGCCAGGTGAAAGGCGCACCATGCTTTGGCTTGGAGTTCAGAAAATCACCATTAGGATAGTACTTGGCCCTTCGAATAGTAGCACACAAGAAGTCAGGATTATCAAGGAGATGCCCTGCTTGTTTTGCAAGCAAAGCCATGTTGAAACAGTGGACGTCACGGAATCTTATTTCTCCTTTGTTTTGTGGTACACACATTTTCTAACAGGCCATCCAATGCACCCTCTTCTGGTTCTCCTCGTCTCCCCACCCAAAATGCGCCATCACATCAATGATTCCTTTACATTTTTTAGGAATTTTAAAGACCGACATTGCATAGGTAGGTATGGCTTGGATCACCGCCTTTAATAGGATCTCCTTCCCCCTGGCAGATAGTAATTTTTCATTCCAACCACTAATTCTCTTAACAATACATTCAATCAAAAAACTAAAGCAGTCTGTTTTATCAACACCCACATTTGCTGGTAAGCCCAAATATTTATCAGTCAGAGCCCCCATCATTATATTTAGCGTTGTACACAATTGTTCTATGATCTCTACCTTTTTTATTAGGACTAAAGAAAATACTGGATTTTTCAACGCTTACCAACTATCCCGACGCCGCACAATATAAATCTAGTGTTGATTTCAGGTTTTCCACATTATGTTGGTTGGCTTTCATTAAGATCAATGAGTCATCCGCAAAGAGAAGATTTTTGACTGGAGGGGCGTCTCTACAGACTTTAACTCCTCATATGTTTCCATTCTCCTCAACATGCGCAAGCAAGGCATTCAATCCTTCTGTGCACAGCAAAAAAAGTTATGGTGATAGCGGGCCCCCCTATCTCAACCCTCTCGTAGGCTTAAATCTCTCACTTTCCTCTTCATTGTCCTTACTTTGTATTCTACGGTTGAGATGCATTGCATAATCAAGTTAACCCAGTCACGACGAAAATCCAATTTCAACATAATCTCCTTCAAAAAAGTCCACTCAACTCTATCGTCGGCTTTGTGCATATCAAGTTGTATAGCACACAAGCCCTCTCTGCCCTCTCTTTTGTTCTTGATTGTGTGAAAACATTCATAGCCAACTAAAATATTATCCGTTATCAATCTACCCGGTACAAATGCACTCTGTGTTGGGCTAATAATTTCTGGTAAATAAACCTTCAAGCGAGAAGCCACCATTTTTGCAATTATTTTATATAGCACATTACATAAGTTGATCGGCCTAAATTGGGTTACCTTCTCTGGTGTATTAATTTTAGGAATCATCACAATTGTCATATCATTCCAACCCTATGATATAGTGCATGTGTTGATTGCTATCAGAACCTCCTCAATTAAGTCTTCCCCCGGCATGGGCTAAAACCTTTTATGGAAGATAGCATGGAATCCATCTGGCCCTGGATCTTTCAAGTCCCCAATATCGAATAAAGCCTTGTGAACATCTTCCGCAGTATAAGGGGAAAGTACACTACGGCAAGATGCTGCTAATGCGACACTACGATTAGAGACCCTTCGACGAAACTGTGTGCGTTACAATAATCGCAAACGGTGGTGTAAAAAACCCGTGAAAAAAGGTGCAAATTTTTTGCGATGACGGATGCATCAAACACGGTTCAGATTTTGGTTGCGTGTGTGATGCAGGGCATACATTTTAGTTCAATGAACTGTTTACGATGAGGAAGAAGAACGGAAACGTGCAGCCAGATGAAGGCGTGTGCGATATACGACATACAATTCACTCATATTAACTGTTTGTGATGAGGCGGAACAACATAAACGGGCAGCTAGATAAAGTTGTGTGTGATTGAGGGCATACACTTCAGAAGGATTAACTATTTACGATTAGGCAACATAACAGAAATGGTCAGCCACATCGAAGTGTCTGCGATTGATCGCAGACACTTCACACGGATGAACTGTTTATGATTAGCCACAACAAACATAAACAATTAGACAGATCAATGTGTGTGCGCTAGATGCGCACCCATTCTAATTAAAGGAAGCGTGCGCGATGGTAATAACGAGTGCGCATGGTTCTTGGAACAAGACGTGTGCTCACACTGCCTATTGCGGTGCACCCTATGGTGCTAACACCACGTAAGCATCCAAGAACGCGTGCCCACATTACGCCGTCCGAGAATAGTGCCGTACTTAGAAATTATACAACCGTCAATAAATTTTGAGCCTGCGTCCCGTCACATTCCAAATTACAAACCTATTCACACTGATCAAAACCTAAACGCTTTCCCACATAGGAGCGTATTAGTACTCGGTAATAAATACTACTACTCCAAGACGACTGCTCATTCCTGCTCAACTCCTCATCCACAAAAACAAACAAGTCATTCATCATCGTTCCCTTGCGTCTGCCATGGCCAGCGTGAGTTTTGGGTCGAGAGATGAGGTGAGAAAGGAAGCGGAAGCACGAGAGATATCCCGCCTTGCCGTGAAAGCAATCGACATGTCCCGCCGCATGGCCGTAGCATGCAGAGAGGTCCCGCCGCGCCGCTGAAGTAGCACGGAGGACCCGCCGTGCCGTTGATGCAGCAGACTGGTTTGGCCATGCCGCGGAAGCAGCAGAGATGCCCCGCCGTGCCACGAATGCAGCAGACATGTCCTCCCCTGTCGCGGTGGCCTGGGAAAATGTCTCACAGGTAGGCGAGGACTCTTACAGTCACATGAATGTGCTCATCGATAGCCAGATGGATCAGATTGATGGCTGGGCGAGGTTGCAGGACGACATGGAAACCCCGCTTGAACATGCTCTCGGCGTCATTCGACAACTAAGGGAGGGCAATGCGAAGCTCCGGGGCGAGCATAATGAGATCACTGCCTTGTTAAAGAGCACCGGCGTTATCGTCAAGAAACTTATGGATGAGAATGACATGCTCCGCACGGAGCGTCGAAGGCTGCTAGAGGAATCCTTGGATGCTCTCAAGGAGCATGTTGAGGACAAGAAAGAGCTTGTCACCGCTCACCGCGGAGACTAGTTTCTTCTTCTTTTGCCCTTGGGCGTTGCCGCATGTGGCTTTTTTTAATTATGTTCCTAAATATGCAAGACAATTATTATCCATTGTCATCGTCCTTATATTCATCATGCTTGCTATAAGTCGCAGTTGATGCTATATAGGTCCGTCGGATCTTACATCAATATCCGTGCAAAACTTTCTTTTTAGATTTTCATTTTTCTCTCTTAAATCTCAATCCAGTGAGACATAGCCATGCCGTGAAACAGGGGCTCGGGCACCATTAATGGAGATGTTGGGAGGGAGGTGCGCGGCGGATAGAGGTCAAAGGGCTCTCCTCCCGATGAGCATGCACAAGGGTCTGATCACACGCCTCCCGTACTCAAATAGCTACCCCTCACGACACCTCCTAGCCAATAAAAAAAGGGAACGCGTGGCAGCACATAATTGGTAAGTAGAACGCCCACGGTTACAATAATAGTTGTATTTCCAATTTTTAACGTGACAACACTTGTTCCAAAATGACTTTGTTGATTGTTAATGTGTGCGCCTTCGCAAATCAGACAGAAAAATTACTACAACATGCTGGTGCCATGTCATGACACCATGCCAAGTCTCATGAATTTCAGGCGTGTTTTGGATTTACATGAATTAAAAACTAAGTTTCTCAATCTTTCCGGCCAAGCCATGACACCCAGATGTTTGAATTTCATTCCCATTTTTTGCGTGGGACCTAGAAATTCACCCAAGGACACACATGTGATATTTCAACCAACTTTGGTGCACTGGAGCATGTGCTTGTAATTCAAATTTGAATTATGCACATTAAATGCCCAGAAATTCAATTAATGTATAAAAAGGGCCAAACGAACTAGTAATAATTCCAAAATTTAGCATGATACTTCTATTTGGTTTAATCTGCATGTGTAACAAAATTAAGGCGAGAGAAGGCAGTGTACGTATGTCGTTTCGCACACGGAGGTGACACGTTCCCTCTCGGAACCACGAGCCTTCTTGAGAGAAGCTTCGGTTTGCAAGAATCTTATACCAAAGCTTGTCCCAATTCGGCCAAAACATTTACCGCAACATGTTGGTGCCATGTCATGACACCATGTCAAGTTTCATGATTTTCAAGCGTGTTTTGGATTTACATGAATTAGAAAAACCAAGTTTCTCAATCTTTCCGGCCAACCCACGAGGCCCAAATGTTTGAATTTCATTCCCATTTCTTGCATGGGACCTAGAAATTCACCCAAGGACACACATGTGATTTTTCAACCAACTTTGGTGCATTGGAGCATGTGCTTGTAGCTCAAATTTGAATTATGCACATTAAATGACCAGAAATTCAATTAATGTATAAGAAAGTCCAAACGAACCCGGATTAATTCCAAATTTTAACAAATCACTCATATAGTTCTATGTTGCCTTTGTAAAAAAACAAGGGGGGGAGGCAGCGTATATCTTTTCAAACACAAAGGTGACACGTCCCCTCTCGGGAACCACGAGTCTTCTGGAGAGAAGCTCCGGCTTGCAAGAAGCTTATACCAATAACTTGTCCAAATGCGAACAATTTTTTTACCACAACATGTTGGTGCCATGAAATGACACCATGCCAAGTTTCATGATTTTGAGGCGAGTTTTCAATTTCAAGGAATTTAAAAACCAAATTTCTCAATGTTCCCGGCCGAGCCACGACGCCTAGATGTTTTAATTTCATTCCCATTTTTTGCATGGGACCTATAAATTCACCCAAAGACACACATGTGATTTTTCAACAAACTTTGGTGCACTGGAGCATGTGCTTGTAGTTAAAATTTGAATTATGCACATTAAATGCCGAGAAACTCAGTTAGTGCATAAAACTGCGAAACGAACCCGGAATAATTCCAAATTTAAACACGACCCTCATGTAGTTGCATGTTCACTGTACATAAATGTTCTAGCAATTCAAACACCATTCTTTTCCTCTGTAACACCATTTTGTCGTTCAAAACATAATGAAAAAAATCAGGTATACCACAAACAGTTTACTTGAAAGAATCATGTGGGATGCGATATAAAATATCTTGGCGCACCGTCTTGTCTGGCTTACGTAGAAAGCTTTATCGTCTATAGTCCACCGCCCCCACTTGAACCACACTTGCGCGCCAGTTTCTCGCAGCACCGAGCGATTTTTTTTGCCACCGCAGAAATATCTATCTCCCCCCCCTCCCTCCCACCACAAGCCACATTTCCACTGTTCCTCCTTGCTTTCCAAGTTCAAACCTTCACTACTGCTTACTGGCAGCTCAGCCTCCTCGCCGGGTGACCCTTCTTCTTGCAGCGCCGCCTCCTCGCTGGCTACCCTTCTTCTTGCAGCACCGCCTCCTCACCGGTGACCCTTCTTCTTGCAGCGCCACCTCCTCGCTAGCGACCCTTCTTCTTGCTGCGCGGCCTCCTCGCCGCCGACCCTCCTTCTTGCTGCGCGGCCTCGTAGATATTGTCAGGTAATCCACACCCCACCCACACCATCCTCCTCCTTTCCCGTCCCGCATGCCCCGACCGACGGCGCAACACCTTTCGCCGAAATCACCGCCCCCTCCTCCAATTAAGCGCCACCCACAACCATTTTGTACGTAACATAACGTGGAGCTCAGTAGCATCTAGTAGTAGAGAAACAAATCACGGCCGCACGCGCGCATGAGGTCGCTATGGCTGCCATGCGTGCCGACCGCCAGATCTTGGAGGAGTACCTCGTCTTCGAGGCTACCGTCGACACCGCCACGTGGTTGTCTACTTTAAAATACAGTTCGTGCTGTTTTCTCGAGGCCACCACCAGTACCTTATAGTGATTTGTCCTATGTAATGTTAATATGCAATCTGATGTTCAGTTAACAGTTTGGTCCTCTGAAATGTAATGTTCAGTTAACACTTTGGTCCTCTAAAATGTAATGTTCTGTTAACAGTTTGGTCCAACAATTGCTACATTTTGTAGTACTGTTCTCAAGCATTCTTTGTTTTGTTAACCGTCTTATCTTCTAGTACATGTTTCTATTCTGCAATGTCGTGCTCAGTTAATTATTTTGGTTCATTTGGTCTGTTATCCATTTAACTATTTGGTTCAGTTCTGCAATTTGATTTTCATTTGATGTGGGTACAATTTTGTATTGTTATGCATGTGAAATAATTCAAATTTGGCTGTACTCAATACATATTCTACTGATAGTATGGCAACTCTCAGTTAACCTGATCAAGATCTTCCTTATGTGTGTTAAAGGGAAACAATGGGAGACACTTCGGTTTACCATCGAGGTTTGTTCAAGCATGGGCCTTTGGATAATAGCACATTATTGTGCAATTGCAGGAATCATTCTAATATTTAGGTTTCTTACAATTTGGTCTTGCACATGTAGGTCTTGCTGTCAGAGGCTTAAACCCACTATTCGACCCATTTTGCAAATGGGGAAATGAGATGTCCATGAATATTAGTCAAGTCAAGAAACTTAGAAATATTGTTCGGATGAAGAAACTTGTGACAAATAACAACAAGATATTTGTTTGCACAATGAAGAATACATCAATCAACTATAGGATGGTACTAACTCTTTTACCTTGTTTTTACCCCCTGCGCCATTTCAAAATTTATAACAGCGATTTATGCATATATTTGTTTTCAGTACTTTTCAAAGCAGTTCACTGATAATTACCTCTCAAACCACCTGCATGGTCAAGAGTCAAGCAAAGGTATTCAGTCAACACCCACAGACAATATTGAAGTCTTGCTGAGGAGGACAAAGGTTGGGAGGGAAATTATCCATAGCCACTGGCCTAAAGTTGCAAGGACATTCAACATCACTGAAGGCTCAATATTTGCCTTCGCTTCTGCAGTTTCCCAGATTAGATTCATCTGTCTATTTACCGTGTATGATGCTACTTTCCAAAGGTTTTGGATCACTAAAAAAAGACACATCTGTGACATTTTGGGCCGAACGATTTTTTTCCCTGTCATGCTTATGACACTTCTATGACGATAATTGTGACAAAACGGGGTATCATCATAGATGTGGTGGGATCCTACTTCTATGACAAAAAATCAAGACAGAAAATGGGCTTTTCGTCCTGGGCAGGCCGGATAAGTAGCTGCATGCCATTCTTTGGGCCGTCCATGACGGAAAAAACCATGGTAGAAGCGAGGGCGAGGAAAATATCGAGAAGTTCCCGGGTACGGTGGGTTGGTCGGGGCCGAGCGATGCACGGAGGTTTGCATGTTTCTCTCGTACATGTGCGCGTGTGTGTGCGAGGCGTTCCGCTTTAACTGAACCCGAGCGATTGCACTAGCTACGTTACTGAACCCGAGCAATCGATCCCTTACTGTTAACTGAACCTGGGTGATTCCTTTGCTACTGCTGCTAACTAAAGCCGATCGATGATGCCTCTGGATGAACAGTGAGCGTTGTTGGGGGGTTTGGAGGAACAGTTCCTGGTGGGGGTTGGATGAACATGACCCCGTGGTAGTAGAGGCCGTTGTCGCTGGATGAACAGGACCCCGATTGATTGAGCCGGTTGGGGGTGGATGAGCAGGACCCCGTGTTGGGCTAGATGAACAGGACCCCGTGGAGTGCTGGTTGAATAGTAGCCGGTGGAGGGCTGGATGAACAGTAGCCCGTGGAGGGGTGGTTGAACAGGACCCCGTGGAGAGGGCTGGTTGAACAGTAGCCGGTGGAGGAGCGGTGGAGGCTGGATGAATAGGAGCCCATGGATGAACAGACGCAGGTGGAGGCTGGAGGAGGTCGAGGTGGATGAACAGTAGCCCGCAAAGACTCATATCATACAAGATGCTCCAAACAAAACACATATCATGTGACGAATAAAAATATAGCCTCGAGTGAAATACCGATAGTTGTTGGAAGAAAGTGGGGATGCCACTCGGGGGCATCCCCAAGCTTAGTTGGTTGCTTATTTTTGGATACTAGCTTGGGATGCCGGGGCATCCCCAAGCTTAGGCTCTTCTATCCTTCCTTCATCCATCGTAAGATAACCCAAAACTTGAAAACTTCAATCACACAAAACTTCAACAAAACCTTCGTGAGATCCGTTAGTATAAGAAAGCAAACCACTACTATAAGTGATGTATCAAACCAATTCATATTTTGTTTTTTTATTATATCTACTGTATTCCAAATTTTCTATGGCAAAAACTCATCAAAGAAAACCATAGAGCCATAGAAATAAGCACACAACACAAAGCAACAGAATCTGTCAAAAACATAATAGTCTGTAGTAATCTGGAAGTTTCTAATACTTCTGGAACTCTAAAAATCTTTAAAAAAATAGGTCCATGTGGGAAATTTGTATATTAATCTTCTGCAAAAATAATCAACTAAAAATCACTTTTCTGTTAAAAATGAGAATTTTTCTTTTGAGCGCAAAAGTTTCCGTCTTTTTCAGCAAGATCAAACAACTATCACCCAAGAAGATACTATTGGTTCTACTTGGCACAAACACTAATTAAAACATAAAAAACACAATCATACCAGAAGCATTATTTTGCTAACACTCAAGAACATAAAGCAAAAAGAGAAAATATTTTTTATTCATTGGGTTGCCTCCCAACAAGCGCTATCGTTTTACGCCCTTAGCTAGGCGTAAGGCAAGGATCTAAGTTTTGTCATCTTTCTTCTTCTTAGTTTTCTTAGATGTGTTTTAATCATTGGGTTTTCTAAGCACAACATAAAACATATTATCCATGGAAACTTTAGCAATCCTTAGTTGGTTTTTATCATAACCCCTTTGATTTCCCGCAACAATCCAAGAGTAGTGTTGATTAACATTATTAAAAACTTGTTGGATTATGTCTAGAACAGGGACTTCCTTTTTAAGATTTTCATCAAAGATCTTATTATCCCCAAGAAAATTCCTTAGTGCATAGTCACTGTTGTAAAGAATTTCATCCATCACTGGGTTTTCACGATTCATACCATAAAAATCAAAGATTTCCCTAGCTTCCCGAATTATGTAGCCAAACTCATTCATAAGAACAAGAGTGGCCAACTTTTTGGCTCTAGGATTCTTTATTTCGGGAAGCTAAAAAAATAATCGTTGCAAAGTACGATGAGTGCGGATAAATTTACTTTCAAGTTTCAGTATTAGTGCTGAAATAGCATCTACATAAGATCTAGTAGTTTTAAGTATAGGAGCATCATCAAGGCTCAGATTTCCAACACAATTGAAAAATTCTTGGATACGTTCTTTCCCCATAACATTCCCTTGCCCCAAGATAAAAGTTTTAGCATCTAGATTGCATGTACGTCCAATTTTAGGAGTGAGGCCATGATATGTTGGTGCCATACCGATATCACTCATGATTGCAAGCAAAGAATAGATCTGTTGAGAGAACGGTGAACAGAAAAAGAGAGGCGAATAAAATTGCAAATATTGTGAAGTGGGGGAGAGGAAAACGAGAGGCAAATGGAAAATAATGTAAATTGTAAGTAGATGAAATTTGTGATTAGGAACCTGGTATATGTTGAAGATCCTCCCCGACAACTGCGCCAGAAATTCCTTTTGATGTCGCTTAAAGCTACGTCGGTATTTCCCCAAAGAGGAAGGGATGATGCAGCACATCGGCGGTAGGTATTTCCCTCAGATGTGAAACCAAGGTTATCGAACCAGTAGGAGAACCAAGCAACGCAAACTAAACAACACCTGCACACAAATAACAACTTCTCGCAACCCGACTTGTTAAAGGGTTGTCAATCCCTTTCGGGGTACGGCACCTCAAGATAGGCAAAACGAACGTGAGAAATTTGTAGTAGATTGATAGATCGAACGCCAAATAAAATAAATAAGAATAAATTGCAGCAAGGTATTTTTGTATTTTTTGTTTAGTAGATCTAAAAAAAATGCAAGGAAAAAGTAGACCACAAAGGCAATTATATGAGAAAGAAGACCCGGGGGACGTAGGTTTCACTAGTGGCTTCTCTCGAGAAAAATAGCAAACGGTGGGTAAACAAATTACTGTTGGGAAATTGATAGAACCACAAATAATTATGACAATATCCGGGCAATGATCATTACATAGGCATCATGTCCAAGATTAGTAGACCGACTCCTGCCTGCATCTACTACTATTACTCCACACATCAACCGCTATCCAACATGCATCTAATGTATTAAGTTCATGAAAAAATGGAGTAATGCATTAAGAACGATGACATGATGTAGACAAGATCCGTTTATCTATGGCGTTAGATATGGATCTCCTCGTTTTATCCAGCACTGTAAGATCGAACCCTTTTTTCACTGGGATCAAGCACTGTAAGATCGAACCCACTACCGGGCACCTCTTCCCATTACAAGATAAATAGATCAAGTTGGCAAACAAAACCCAAATATCATAGAAGAAATAAGAGGCTATAAGAGATCATGCATATAAGAGATCAAAGAAACTCAAATAACTTTCATGGATATAAAAAGATAGATTTGATCATAAACTCAAAGTTCATCGGATCCCAACAAACACACCGCAAAAAGAATTACATCATATGGATCTCCAAGAGACCATTGTATTGAGAATCAAAAGAGAGAGAGGAAGCCATCTAGCTACTAACTACAGACCCGTAGTTCTACGAAGAGCTACTCACGCATCATCTGAGAGGCACCAATGGAGGTGGTGAACTCCATCCGAGATGGTGTCTAGATTGGATCTGGTGGTTCTAGACTCTGCGGCGGCTGGATGAATATTTTGTCGACTCCCCTAGGGTTTCTGAATATTTTGGTATTTATAGAGCAAAGAGGTGGTGCGGGAGGCCACCGAGGTGGGCACAACCCACCGGGGCGCGCCAGGGGGCCTGGCGTGCCCTGGTGGGTTGTGCCCCGCTCGGGCACCCCCAGGTGCTGCCTTGGCCATTAGGTGTCTTCTGACCCATAAAAAATCTCCAAAAAGTTTCGCGGTGTTTGGGCTCCGTTTGATATTGATTTCCTACGATGTAAAAAACATGCAGAAAACAACAACTGGAACTTGGCACTATGTTAATAGGTTAGTACCAAAAAATGATATAAAATGACTATAAAATGATTGTAAAACATCCAAGAATGATAATATAACAACATGGAACAATAAAAAATTATATATACATTGGAGACGTATCACATCACAACCATCCACGGGAGGAGGGAGCAGGCATTCCCGTCGGCGATGGTTTGGGTGGCTAGAGCAGGAAGATCAGAGATTGAAGAAGCACGGCGGCCGGTTGATGGACATCCAACAGTCACTACTCTGTGTTGACTAAGTTGACAAAGCCTTGCGTACGCGTCAATTTTTTTAGGATAGCGTCATCATGAACCTAGTAGGCCCAGAAGTCAGCCTCCAAATCTGTGGAAAACAGCATACATCCCATTAGCCATTATTTTCAATAATTTATAGCCCATTTGCTAATTCTTAAGGATACTTGAAGCCCATATTCTTTTTATTAGCATTACACACCCTATATTCTCGGAACTGCTAAAATTTAACGATTTTTTTAATATTTTGGAGGGGCCCGAACTCTTTTAATCACGAAATTTCGAGTCACGTTAACAATAATTTTTACAAAATTATATCAAAATAAAATTCAAGAAACAATTCTCCGCAAAAAATGAATAAAATTTAAAATCTTAACTAGCAAGATGTCCGTGCGTTGCACGGAACATGAAGATGCATTTGTATGAGTAGTTTATCTTGTGGGAGAAAAGACGATATTTTAATGTAATTGCTAGTTGGATTTGGTTTTTATAAGAGTAGATAGTAGAGAAATCCATAAAAAAAGATATTTTAATGTAATTGCCGGTCGGCTTTGGTTTAAAATTTTACAACCCATTTCTTACAACTTATAGCCCATTTTCTGGGGAAGCCCATTTCTTACTACTTACATCCCTCCTCGCCTTGAAAGATTTGCAGTCCAGTAGGACTGAGAAAAGCAAGTAGGCCTCGGTTTTGGTATTCTCCAAAAAAAACTGGGCTAGCCATTTTCAGAAACAAAAAAGATATCAACTGGGCTCGTCATGTGCTTAAATAAAAGCGTAAGGATGGGCTAGACGGGCCATAGCCCCCGCACAACACGCAGTTGAGCTCCGTCTCTGAAACTAAAAAACAACTGGGCGAGCTGCTGGGTCCCTGCTATTATCCGCTCGTTGTGTAATTTTCTCATTTATTGACTACATTGACAATGGCGTGGGACCTAGTTGTCAAACAATTAGGAGGAAGTATTTTTTGGCTTGTAATAACGAGGCACCTACTTCGTAATGCAATGACCCTGGTGGGTCCCTACTGTTAGCCTCTCCACATACAGTCATCTCCTGATTCCTCTTGGTTGTTGACCATGTTGACAACGCCAGACGGAGGCGGGCACAACGAGCGAACCAAGGCGGAGAACGACGGCGAGGCCTCGGACGGGAACGAACAGCATCCGTGGAAGATGCGACAGTGTAGTGGCAGGTGGAGGGGAGTACGAGGGCAACAACATGCAACTCAAGCTTACAAACGGTACAAAAAGCCCAAGGAATAATTGTTCATCAAATTTTTAGACAAAACCCATATTGAACATGGCAGTAACATATAACCCAACCACTCTTTTTTGCAGTCATAAACAAATGGATCGGTCTGATCCATAAAATCAACATCCTGTGCAAAAAAATATTTCAGGATGACTACAACTTGTTGTAAATAGAAGCCGAACACGTTTAGAAGCCCATTTGTCCACCTGAAACTTATTTTTTTGCTGTTCAACGTGTCCGTCCCTGAGAAATCTCTTGCGGTAAAACGTGAGCCTCATGGACAATAGTAACCTCGCATTCAACGGGAAGAACGTGACAAAGCTTCTGTTTGCCTGGTTGGATGCATATCCTTCCATCATTATTGTGCTCAAACGAATGTCATGAGAACTGAGAAAATCCTGGTGCTTATTACGCCACTGATTGGTTATACGTTTTTCTCCATGTGGTTGCAGTACCTAAGTAGATATGAAGATTTGAAAACAGTTAAGGTCTGAAAAAAGAGTATGTCAAAAGAGCAACAGCTGAATAGTTAATTCTAGTACAATATATACGGTCTTTCAATGTGCATGAAATCATCACCTTTATATATAAATTCTCCAGAGACCGAAAGCATCGCAGCAAGCCAATAATTCTGTTCAGGTCATAACTAAACATTCCGATATATAAGATCTTGACAGAATCCAGCAACACTGATAGGCTATCCATGGAAGAACTCTTCATTGAGCATATACCATAATATTAGTACCCAAAGTATACTCCAAGATGATATGAAACTTATGTGCACAAATGAAAAATGCAACTTAAGATTACAAATGTGTAGATGATAATATACGGTACCTGAAAAAGTGAGGAGGCAAAGGCCAACTTGTTGTGTTCATCAAACGGAGCACTAATTAGACTCAAGGCCTCCAGTTTGGGCGCAGAAACGACAGTTATTTGCGAAGGTTTATAACAATCATCAAGGAGAAACCTTTGAAGTGAAGGGGCATCTTCGATGATGAGCTGTTGTCCTTCAAAACAAATTTCAATGCTTTTAAGGTGAGGCGACTTTATTTGGAGACAACTGATAGGGATTTCTATTCCCAAAACAATCAACAAGCACTCCAGGGCAGGGCAACTGGAGTGGATGGTGCTGTGTAGTGAGGCCTCTGACAGATAAACCACCACAAGCAAAAGTTTTTTTAGCAGTGGGAGTCAAAGCATTTGTACCAGATCGTCTGGTAGATGGCACCGAGCAAAGGTGGCGGTGTGGAGAGAGGAGGAAAACCATGATATGGACAATGGTGGTGTGGGCATGAATTCTTGGTGTGCTCGTGGTATGAAACTTCCATGGTAATGGTAGAACTCAAACTGCTGGAGTTTTCCGAATTTAGGGGATGTCAGCCAAGCATCCACCGTATCGGGTATGGACAACAGGTAGCGTGTCGGGATGCAGAGGCCTTGAACGGGGCCCTGCTAGTGAGAGGAGAGGATGGCTCTAAGGAGATCAAATTCAGGAAGGATAGATATCTAATGACAATCGAGATTGAGGGGCGCGGTGCGCCATAGAGGGCGTCACCGAGTTGAGAGGACTTGTGTGCAGCAGAAATCCTTGGTGGCGAGAAGCGAGATGATCTCCTCAAGGATGACGTCCGAGAGATCGCTGATGCGGTCCACCAGAGATTCTACCGGTTCCTCAGATCCGGGTGGGGGTGGGGGCTCGCCGCTTCTCCCCGCGCTGCCAGGTACAGGATCTACAACCGGCGTCGCCACTGTCGGGAGCCTCATCTTCTTGGCGCTGGGGCCAGCCGACTCCATTTTCCTTGTGGGCGTCGCACCGAGCTCACGGGTTTGAGCAGAGTGGCCAGAGACGAGCCTAGTGGCAGTGCGAGTGGGGAAGAAGGAGGGCTGCAGTTTTCTATAGGAGTGGAAAAAGAGGAGCATGAGTTTTCAGTACGAGTGAGGAAGAAGGTGAGCGGGGGTTTTCTAGACGAGTGAGGAAGATGGGGAGCGGGAGGGGGGATTGGGGGGAGACGGAAGCGGGAGAGCGAGCTGAAGTATAAGTGGAAGCGAGGAGGAAGGAGGGTTTTCCTGGGATCGCACCCTCTTCAAGAAATATGGGCTTCTCCTCGCAAAAAACAAAAACAAACAGGCTTTAAGATGGATATGCTTTTGTATCGGCCCAGTCGGCTGCCCGTGTTTCATACTGGAGGGCCTTGTGCTAGAGGCAGCCCGAGACACTCTCCAGCTTATTGCCCATTCGAAAGAAAAAAAGAGACGCCTCCAGCTTATGGCTACTCATCGGTAACCTTTTTCAAGTTGGCATCCACCAAATTAGAGGATGCGGTACTGGAATACTAGATGCAGACACTCACACTGGTCGCATAGCGCGGCAAAGTGAGGTGTCAATAACAGGCCTACAATATACTTACTAGATTGTGAAGGTTCACATGCTAGTCAACATTCACATTGAACTAAGCTTCAGAAGATACGGTATGCATACTAACATTCAGAAGAATAAAAGTTCAACATGTTTATGCATCTCAATGATTCACCATACTATAACCAATACAAAGTTGTGAGAAGGTGTGGAATAAAGAAAATCGGTCGATGCTTCTCTGAGCAAAGGGCCTCCCTGCGCACACATTAATTTCCTGGGCATGCTTGTCTCTTCTCAATGTTGCAAGCACTTTGAGCATGTTGGCAACTCCACAGCTAGCTAGCTGCCTCATCTTGCAATTGATGTTGACACATTTGCAGCAAACACATGAGGCAATAGAGATGACTCAACACGAGCCCATATTGTGCAGTTCCTCTGAAATCATCTTCATTGTCCTGAATATGGAAATATAGGAAAACAATAGCTATACTTAAATGGTGTTGCAAAACAGTAGCACATATCAATAGCTCGGCATGACAGAACACGATCATCTGGACGAAGGATACTGACTTGCCAGCTGAGGAAGATTATATAATTTCATAAGTCCTTAGTTGATTTCCACATTCGGCTGCACTGCTTGTTTGCTCCTCCACACATGACAGGATCGTTCCGCACTGCAATCAGCAAGTCAACGTACAAATAAGCTTATTTCATCTTGCGGTGGTCATTGTACCTAGTTACGAATGTAGGAATACCTGGAGCACCATGAGATTAACTGACAGCAAGTAGATGCAGCCATATAAATTTTGTGCGGTGCTACCAAAATTGAGGTTTGTATCCCTTCCCATTATGAGAATTCTTCTTGAAGTTGGTAGAATGTGATGGCATGTTCTTTGCATCAAACTTGCCTTTCCCCTGAGATTTGTTATTGTTGTTTTGGCGCTGGTTGGGCTAGAAGTTCTTCTCGTGTACCATGTGGGCACTAGAAGCTCCCTCAGCGACCTGAGCACGTGTGTCTTTTGCTCTTGCCTTCTCTTCAAAATCAAGAGTGCTAATGAGATCCGAAACGGAAAACTCATGTCTCTTTTTTCCAGAGAAGTAGCAAAATTGTTCCACGAAGGTGGAAGCTTGGCAATGATGGTCCCAGCAACAAATTTGTCTAGGAACACACACTTAAGGTACTCATGTTCCTTAGCGAATGACTACATCTCATGAGTCTGCTGAACAACAGAGCGCTCATCAGTCATCTTGTAGTCACATAATTGCTCCATGACGTACAACTCGTTGCCAGCGCCCGAGGACCCAAACATGGCCTCGAGCGTAGCCCACGTGTCTTTGCCGCTGTCAAACGACATATATGAATCCACAATGGAATCGTCAAGAACACTCAGCAGAGCGGCTTTGAAGAGGGTATCCATGTTCTCAAAAGCTTCCTGCTATGTAGGATTAAGATCGCCCTCAGGCTCACCCTTAGTGGCGTCATAGCAGTACATGATCTGAAACCAATATACTGCTCTTGTGCGCCACCTTTTATATTGCACCCCCTTAAAAGTAGGCGGCTTCAAAAGCGCAGCAAAACCACTCGGAGTAAATTGCCTATAATCAGGTTTTTGGATTGGATTGTTGAATATATGAGCAATTTACTATGAGATTTAATCCAAATAAACAGTAAATATATCATGGCGTCAATTGCAAAGATCAAAGTAATGATGCAGCGGGAGCAGAACCGCTGTGGTTGATGTTGTCACTCATGTTGTTGATGAAGAGGTTACCGAGGTCGGGGAAGAAGGCTGTCGTTGAGGAAGTCATCGCTGGGAGCAGTTAAAGGAGTGTGCTCCCCAAAAACCTGATCGCCCCTCTCCCGTACAAGATCACGAAAGGCGGGGTTCGGAGGACTGTTGTCCCTTCTCGCGGTGCATGCCGGAAGGAGGGATGGAGAAGAATTGCATGGCGGAACTAAGATCTGGAATGGTGTGAAACCATATGATACAGCGGCGGCGAGGGTAGATCCTGTCAAGTGGGTCGTGCGAGTAAGACCAAGTATAATAGTAGGCCTTTGGCCCAAACCCCACGTCCAAGTCAATAATAGCCCCACTATCCAAAAGAAGCACAAACGGCTGAGTAATTAAGGCGTCGTTAATTATTAATTAATGACTTCATAAATTTTCTGACCAACAAAAGTATAGACCATGTGCATAACTTTTGTCCTTGGGCATTCTCATTCCCGAAGAGCGCGCGCGTAGGTTTCCTATTATCATGTCCATGCAAATGCTAGAATAGATCATATTATAAAGTGGTGCAACTCACACTCACCTACTCCCTCCTTTTATCTATATAGGGCCTAATGCGTTTTTCGAGGCTAACTTTGACCAAATGTTAGAGCAATAATATATGACATGCAACTTAGTACACAAAGCATACTATTAAATTCGTATGTGAAAGGACCTTCCAATGATATAATTTTCACATCATACATCTCATATACTATTAATCTTGTCAATAGTGAAAGGCGGTCTTGAAAAACGCATTAGGCCCAATATAGATGGAAGGAGGGAGTAGCAGTATGGGACTAAACTTTAGTCCCACTCACACCACACTTAGAGCATGGTTAATAGTATAGCCCACATCCGGCTATATGAAGTTGACACATCATCTAGAACCAACCTAATAGCCTGCTAGTACAATAGTTAGTCCCTATAATACTATATCATTAATAATGGCCCCACCTTTTGTCTCACAAAGTATGTTGGAGCTCGTGCTACACGGCTACAAGTTTACAACCCGCTTCTCTTCTCTCTCTTCTTCTCTCTCCTTCAACTAAGCACAAATACTATATTGAAATCCTTATAGCCTGCTTATGTCATCTAATTGTAGTACTTGCTCTAAAGTTCCTCTCCACTGTGTAGTCTGAAATGTCGGGCGTGCAGCGGGCGGTGCCCTCGGTCGGCGCGTCGCTTCAACGATGAAAGCAGTGAGAGGTCATGTTGCCCTGACTTGCCATCAATGTGGAGCGGCGGGCTCAGCTGGCGTCGGGCGTGGGAGGGGGGGGTTTGGTGGGCCAAGAAGGTGAGAAGCCAACTTGGGATCGGTTCAGACAGGGAAATATCATGTGCTCCCATACTCACTAGTTTCATGCATATGAAACCAGTCTATGTTACTACTTTCTCCTTTCTGGTTTATAGGGCTTATCTCAAAATCTTAGTTTTTCCATTTTATAAGGATCAATTTGGTTGTTCCCCATCACAAGTTTAGATTTCAAGGTGCATTAAATAATTGCATGCAAGTATTAAGAGAAAATTGACCAATGCATGTACTTTATGCATGCATGCATTGCAATTAATACAATGGTAAACATATTTTTTTAGGAAAACAAGAGCATTACTTGGGTGCTTTTGCAAATTACAAAAAGTATTCCACCACTCAGCATCTACCTTGGTTGGTCAGTTTTTCGAATTGAGCCATATAAACCGAAAAGGAGGGAGCCCTAGAAACTGGAAAGGAGGGAGTAGTACAGTAATGTTATGATGGCTTCATTTATTAGCTTGTAGACTCATCTTGTCTTGGGAAACGCTATGTTACAGTAACACTTCTCATTAACTACTTGCCACATAAGCAAAATTTTCTTGGAGTGCGCTAAGTTACTCACACTATAACTAGCCGTACAAAGTGTGGGCTATGTAGAGGGCGTAGTAAGCAAGCTTCTCATCGTTTTGCGAGTTGACATGACACATCAAAGTAGTAGTTTTTTTCTTCAAAATGTACATCAAAGTACCAGTGTAGTAGTCTTAAAAAGGACCAACCATGTCCATGGCTACCATCCCATCCCGTGCTCCGTCATTGAGTATGTGCACGATTCACGTGCCATTCAAGAAAAAACTGTGTACGTTCCATTGAAAAAAAAATTAAAAACAAACACGCCACCGCTTCATGGTCGAACTTTGATTTGTCCACGCATGGTTCCCGACCCTCCACTAAGTGAACAACTACCAAACACGTCAAATTATCACGTGAGCTGCCTCTTCATCCATAAATGAGCTCCATCGTGTATCTGTGCGCGTGTGTTAGGGAATGAGGCACATAGTACATGCGTTCGTGCGTGCAATTTTTCTCTTCGTGCACATACTCCTTTTTTTGTGGGTGATTCCTGCACGTACTCGGCCGACGTTGGTGACCGTTGGTGAGTATCACTTATCTCTACATCTCAACATGTACATCTACATCTGCATCTACGTCTACACTACATCTACATATACATCTACCTCTACTATAGTAAAACAAGTTTTAAACATGAGACCAGCCATTTTCTTGCATGACACGACCAGCCCGTATCGCTTCTTGCTCATCGTCTCTCTCAAAGTGCGTCCGGCAGGCGATTTTGCCGTCGAGTGAGGTCGGTTCGCTCACACTCAGTCCCACATGTTATAAATCTAAAAAGAATACTCTGACCAGCGGACCATTGAAAGAAGTATATTTTTCACCCTCAAATGTAAGTTGATGGACAAATAACCTCCCAAAGTCAATTTTGGTACGATTTTTACCCTCAAATCTCTAAAACCGGGTATATCACCCCCTTGAGCGGTTTTAGTGTTCACATGTTAGAGTCTAGGCGGTTTTGATTGTTGACTAGGATTTGCCTAATGATTTACACTACTGAAATGGCAACGACCCTGTTGGAAGTCGCGGATGTCGTCGGAGATGTACCCAATGGACCTCGACCTTCCCTACGAGGAGAGGAGATCATGCGGGTGCCTTTCAAGCTCAAGGGATCATTGGGCTACCTCGTCGGCTCGTCGCCCGCCTACCTCTGGTCCTCCCAGAGCCTATATAATTGTCGCGCAGCTCACGGTGGCGCTCATTTGTAGGTAGGAGACATAGTTGAGTTAATCGAGCCCTACTTGAAAATCAATTGTGTCCTGGGCCTAAGCTCCACCACTACTAGAAGAAAACTCCTGCAGAGGAGGTCGATGAGAGGTAGCACCGTGCTACCTACATTGGTCGTTTAAATCATAGGATAGAGTGCTATAAGATTTTTTCCCATGTAATCATGTGATAATTGGCAACCTAGCATCCACCCAACTTTTCTTCACTTCCTTTGTTTTTCCTGTGTCAAACACTCTGTTTTTAGGGGAACACTATGTTAATACTATGGGATTCAAGTGGACATGCCACTCCAACCCTTCATTTTTCTTTACGAAGAGAGTACTTGCTGCTGCAAGAGCACTGTCTTAATGATGTGCCACTGCAAGAGCCACCTATATTAATTAACCGTGCAACAGTTCATTTAGTAGTACTAGGTTAGTAGGTGACCTTGCGCTTGGCTCTTCTCCTCTTCTGAAAGTCGAACAATAATGATGGTACTACAGTAGTACTTCTGGCAATCTGACACCAAATGAACTGCTGCACGTCCACCGCTTGTAAGCAAAAGTTTCTCCTCGTGCTGCGAGCCACCGCGCACCCATTGGCGAGGGAGCTCATCATTCTTAGAGCTAATGGAACACATCAAAGTTATTTAGTACTCTCTCCAAAAAGGGCCGACCATGTCCATGGCTACCATCCCGTGCTCCGTCATTGAGTACGTGCACTATTCATGTGCAATCGAGGAGAAAAATATTGTGTAGTACTAGGTGCCATCGAAGTGCACACTCACTTACGCACTGCTTATCTCCATTTTCTTGCATGACACGTGTACCTTGATGCTAGATGTCCCGCGTGTTGGCAAAAGGATGAACAAAGCTCACGTAAAAAAGTGGAAGAACATAAGGCCTATTTGGTTCCCAGCCTAAGGTTGCCACGTCTAACCTTAGTCATGCCACAACATCTTAGACATGTGTTTGGTTTATTGCCACACTTGCGGCTTGCCACACTTCTCTAGTTATATGGTCCGCATGTCATAGGCTCAATTTTTTGCCAAATCTTGCCACACTTGTGGTGGCCATAGCCACACTTTTTGTGGCAGCCACACTTTGCCTAAGGTTAGTTGGGCAAAGGGGCTGTTTGGTTCTAGGCCTAGCATCACCACACTTTGCCACGCATTTTTGCCAAGCTTGCCTAAGGTTAGTTCATCAAAATGAGAGCCATGAGTTGGTAAGCCCAAGGAATCTTGCCTTATTTTGTGTGTGTATGTCATGTGGGGTCCAAGTGTGGCTTGACTAAGGTGTGGCTTGAACCAAACACTCACTTCATAGATTCTATCCTCATAGATTCCGGACGACCGAGAAGGAGCAAGGAACCTCGCGGTAGAGCGTCTGCACTCATAATATTTTATATTACTCCCTCCGTCCGGGTGAATAATCTTTGGTTGTGCACCGTGACTAAGGAGGGAAAAACAAGAGAACTTAATGTTTATTTGCTAATTAATAGCATAGCATGCAATGAACTAACCACTGCATGTCGTGTTTGGTAGTCTCGAGTCATTGAAAACATGCACGCCCACATATCTTATTGGTTGATATGTCAAGAAACACGAATGTTTATTTGCTAATTAATAGCATTACATGCACACCCGACGACCGAGAAGAAACAAATAACCTTGTGGTGGAGCGTCTGCACTCATAATATTTTATATTATTCGGCGATATAAAATCGACCAATCATCTCCACAGTAGACCGGAAGAGTACGAAACACGGCAACCGAGTGTAGTTACATCATACTACATGGCTAACCCATGCTATCACCATATTTCTTGGCCTCCGTGCGACACCTAGCTCTAGTAATCGAGTAGCCTGTATTGCTTCTCGCTCCTCGTCTCTCTCAAAGTGCGGCGGGCTGGCGTTTTTGCCGTCTATTGAGGTCGGTTAACTCATCACATGTTAGTGACATGCCAAGAGCATTTTAATTTTTTATTGTACTCTATTTTTATGCCAAGAAGTGGAAGCGCTTTGACCAACCGACCAAACGAGACAGGCATGCCGTGCCGTGAGTGGGTCCAGTTTCTCGTTTTGAACTTGTTTGGTGTAGTAGTAACCCTTGGTTTTGACTATTGATAAGATTTTATATAGGGCCTAATGTATTCTTCGAGGATGCGTTTGACTATTGATAAGATTTTATATAATTTGAAAATTATATCATTCGAAGATCCTTTCACATTCCGTTTAAAAAAAAGATCCTTTCACGTACGAATTTGACGGTATGCTTTAAGCAACTTGCATGTCCTATATTGCTCCTGTTTGGATACTCTAACCTAGCTAGAGGTTAGACTAAGTCATGACTAACCCTGAACTAACTGTAGCCAAAGAGGTGTTTGGGTGACAGTGTTAGATTGACAATAAATGCACTTGATGGAGAGGGAAAAGTGATTTTTCAGTGGTCCCAATGAGAACTATCTCCAATTAGCACCTCTTGGGTGGGATAGCTTTTTTGGTGGGTTCGGTGCAACTTGCTCCAATTTAACCCTCATGCTTGGATACTTTAGGGCTATTTGAGCCCCAACTAGCTCAAACTAACTCTAACCCATGGATCCAAACAGGGCCAAAGTTAGTCTCGGAAAACACTTTAAGCCCTATATACATGGACAGACGGAGTACATGATACTAGGAAACACTCACCATTAGTAGTAGTTCATTGGTTGGTTTTGATTTTTGATTCAGTTGTTGTGCTACTACCGTCCGATATTTGCATGTCGTTGTTTCTAGAGTAAAAAAGGAGGCACTAGTACTTACTATGGGAAAGGTGAAGTGATGGTTGCTTTGCCCGAGGAACTTATTACTCTGGGAATATGGGAGTACCAGCGGATTCAACGAATAGAGAAATGATGGTTGCTTTGTCCGAGCAACTTACTCTGGCAAAGGTGGGGCTCTGTGATTTGACTGCTCACTAGTCATTACTACTGCAGTGCAACGACCATGGTGAATCTTTCCCCGCAGTTGTGCACTCAATATTGCTGCATGGCAGGTGGAGCCAGATGAAGGATGTCCCACATGTCGGTGAAACGAAGTTGAATTGTTTCTGGCATTGCTATCAATCCTTCAGGATTTTTTTATATGTACGCATAATTTTAATGAAATTGTACTGGGATGCTATGAAGGTTTCAACATTGGTTCCCACAGGAAAAAAATGTTTCAACTTAGGATTCATGTGTCCTCTTGCCTCAAGATTATCTCGTTACAACATTCCATCAAATACAAATGAAACTACCATGGCCGCTAATGCATCTCAATGGTTCGCAGATCAGGGCCGATATTCACATCACAAGTGAAGACAAAGTTGTAAGAAGGTGTACAAATAAAGAAAAATATAGAATTAATCGATGATGTTCGTAGGCATGGCTCTATTTCCTTGGCATAGTGTTCATTGGTTGGCAGCTAGTTTCACCCATCTCTGTAACCAAAAAAGAGGTGTATGGAGGACATCACAATCCGATCATTTTGTGCAGCTCCACTAAAATCGAGCTCACCATCCCTGTTTGCAAAGATATCCAGTCAGTGTGATTACAATAATAGTGGAACTAGATGATGAAACATAACACACACAAATAGACGCCGATCACCTCTGCGATCTCTCTTTAGGACTAACTACTTGTTGGAGAAGATTAAGCACGGAGTTGGATGAGGAGGATAGCAAAATCAATCTCCCTTTCTGTAGCCCCGCATAAATGTAAAAACGTTGCCCGTGTGACATTTTGGCGGAACTACACAAAACACTCTCAAGAAAAAAGTGATTTGTGCAGTTCACCAAAAGGTCGCAATAGCAACGAGGTGAAATGGACAACCCTATTTGCAAAATGAGGTAGAAAGGAAACAATTACTGCCCAATAACACGAGTTGAAGACACATACACCGACAAAAAAGAAGCATATTCCATGTAATAAGGGAAAGATAGCAGCATTATCAAAAATGGTTTGAGGAAGAGACTAAAAGATGGAAAGTACGCCGGTCGAGATACGTTTTAAGCAAACAACTAAAGAAGATCCACATGCAGGATTTTCCACATGCAGCAACGTGGGAAGATGGGCAGTGGAGCAAGGCCGGGGGAAGCTATACCTGAGGGTTGTCGGGATGAAACTAGGAGGGCGCTGGCAGCCGGGATCTGCCCATACTGTGACAACAAGCAAGTGGTGAAGGCCCTGCCGCACCGGAGCTTGGTCAGAGAGAACGGCGGGTACCGCAGATTGGGACGTGCTGCCTCAACGCCGTCGAACAGAGAAGCGATGCACATCCTCCCTTTCCGCCGGCGGACGGGATGCGGCCGCATCACTGACCAACGGTGAGAGAGAGGGGCCACCGCCGCCTGGTATATAGTGGAGCGGATTTTTCCATTTACCTCACGACAATCGTTTTATATTCTGTACGTGCCATTGAGGAATATATAACTTTATTTTAATACTAATGCATCAAGTCGAAATTTGTTCCATCTACACGTGGTACACGACCCTCCTTCGAGTAAACAACCGCTACACGTGTCAAATTATCACGGGGGCTGCCTTTTTGTATAGAAATGAACTCCACCGTGTACCCCCGCGGGTGTGGCCGGGAAGGAGACGTGAGTACGTGCGTCCTGCATGCATCTCTTCTTTAGGTGCCAGTACGTACGTGGATGGGTGTGAGAGAGATGGTTTGTGCTAAACATAGGCAATGTGTCAATGATATCTCAAACAAAAAAACGTAACATATGCAATGTGTGTGAAACAGAGTCATGGATATATCATATATAGAGGGAGCAATCCACGAGAAGAGAGTGGAGGGATCATTAGCGTGAGATATCGATAGAATTGAAAACAGGAATGAAGTGTGTGTCTGCGTGATCGATAAAGAGTGCCATCGAATTTGTGTTTGCCCACGTCAAAGATACAGGCCGGCTCGCCTACTGGAATTTGAGAGGGCAGAGGTACAATTTTTCTTTGTGGCATGGATACCTACCTACATCCTTCGAATATCGGTGTGTGTGGGGGGGGAGGGGCCAGAGACCTAACTATAGAGAGGTAGATCGACTAGTATATGTGTGGAGAAGGAGAGAGACCCACCTATTTATTGAGGGAGATCAATCGGCATCCATGCATATGTGTAGCAGAGGAACAAGGTTGGGAGAAAGACAAAGGTAGAGTTTTGGAGGGTTGGTGGTGGAGTGGCGTCTCACAAATGGTGGCAGAGGCCTGCTAAACAAACGGAGGGTACGAGTGCAATATCAATAAGAGAGGGCCGGGGATGTCTGTCTGTCTATGCACGTGCATGTGAGAGACGGGTTGGGGGGTATGCAAGGATGATGAGGGGAGACAATATGGTTGTGGTAAGAATACGTAACTACATAGGAAGATCAACCGTCGTGTGTCCGAGAAAGGGAGACACATAAATAGTGAGGTAAGCCTATCGGTGTGTGGGGAAAAAGAATTATAGTCAACCTAGATATATGTAGGGAGATCGGTACGTATACATGCATGTATGTGTTAGAAGCAAATAAGGTTCGGAGAGACAGACAAGGGGAGAGGGGTGCGGCTAGGAGGTGGTGTGAGAGGCCTACTATGTCGAGGGGGAGGAGTGTGCGAGTATGAGATCGATGAAAAGAGGGGCGGGAGTGTGCACCTGCATGGAACCATATTGGACATAGGGGGCATGGACGGTGAAAAGAGAAGAGGGGAAGTATGTGTTTGTGGTAGGAACACTTGGCTAGAGAGGTATATCGACCGGTGTGTGCCTGGAAGAAGGATCCAGGGGGCCTACACACACCGCGGGTGAACGACCTAAAGAGAAATAACGAACATGCGCAATGGAGGGGACGCTGAGAGAGGGTGAGAGGGGGCGGGCGTGTGCATGCATGATAGAAAGTTAGCACTACCTAGCTACAAATAGAAGAGGATCGTGAAGATGTAAAGACGAACATAGATCATAACTCATTATAAAAAAAGTGGATACAAATACTTGAAGAAGATATCATAATATAGAACATTGATTATAATTTGGGCTAATGTGTGGCTTTTGCAGCTCAGGGCTAAATACTTGTCATAATGTAGGGGGCGAGGCACTATACTTTGTGTGATAAACACGGTGTACGTATGGAACATGGTTTAAATTATGAATATATAGTTAGTACATCAAATGTACTATTATTTGGAATCAACATCAAGTGTATTCAAAAAATTGAATTCGAGTTCATATAGTACACATAGTTCATATCTATCTCTATAGTAATCATGTGGTGTGTTGTTAAAGTAATACACGAATGATGGTTGAAGTTGGCAGCAATCATGATTGTAGATTCTTATTGAAATAGATAAACGAATTCAAATTTAGTTCGAATTGCATCGGTAGTATAGACATTTGGAATGCACTAAAATGTTGGTATGAGAAGGTTACATGCATTATACAGCATGCGAAATTATTTAATTGGAATATAACATGGATTCATACTCTGTTTTGAATAGCATTTGTATAGTAAAATGGGACAAGACTCTCTCTTTGTGTGGTGTGAATAGTTTTCTTTTTTTTCGTTGAGGGAAGTGCGAATTGATTTGATACTTACAAGTACAATATTACATGTTAAGCTTGTCCCTAAAATTCAACACGTGCCTTGTTATATCCTGGAAATTCAGATATCGTGCTCCCAAAACTGGCGCATTCACAACCCGTGCCTTGCTATCCCAAAATTACAACACGCGCGAAAACTCCCTCCAGCTGCCAAATGCCGACACGCGAAATCCCCCTTCTAACCTTGAGCTGAAAGGGCCGCTAGTTCAAATCGGCGGGGGTACTTTTGTAGCACACCCTACATTTTGGACAAGCACGTCCCTAAGTCATGGTTCCCCCTCCCATCGCCTCCTTTTCGCCATTCAAAATTCCAGGCAGCCATAACCTCTCCGCTCCAGCCACGAAACCCCACCCTCCTTCGTACGCCAGCTCACCGCTGCCTAGCCGGAGCCACTTCCCCGACGACGTCATCCACCGCAACAGTTTGACGTCCCTCATCCACCTCCCCGGATGAGAATCTGTCGTCCATCTCGTCGTCCCGCCGGTTCAGCCGCCCCATCCTCCACCTCCAAGGAGCTGCTCCGACGATGGCCTAGTCTATCGCGGCTGCTCCATCCCCATATCGCCGCCTTTGCCTACTCCACCGGAACCCCGGCAACCTCACCGACTCATCGGACGAAGCCGAGGCCTACTCGACGCCACCAAAGAGGTTGTACACTCATCACATCGCAACTTCTCCTTAACTCGACCTCCCAGCACCGAGGGTGCTCCTTCCTGCACCCCCATGGAGCGGTTACCTCCAAGCCGGCGTCACGGGCGACATCTCCATGGCGGCTCTCCCCCAGTGTGAGACCCCTTCGGCGGCGGAATCCATACCAGCCGGATCTGCTGCTGCTGCTCTGGCTCTCGCTCGCTCTCTCGCGCTGCTGTTGCTCCGGCTCTCGCTCGCTCTCTCGTGCTGCTGCTGCTGCTGCTCTCCCCCTCGCTCGTGCTGCTGCTCTACTCCGATTTACCTACACTTCAGTCAACTGAATCGACTTTTGGGTCAATCAATTTTCAGGATGTGGGGGGCTCGCCGGAGTTAAGGAAGAACCACCCGCAGCGGGGAGGGAGCTCGCTGGAGAGGTACCCCACTATCTATCTTAGGGTTCAGGGTGGGGGCGGCGGTTGCCGGCGGAGGTGGGGCGGTGGCGTGGGGATCGTCAGAGAAAAAGCTCGGC
>LR738713.1:184702238-184728894 GCA_902687465.1 Secale cereale | reverse complement strand
TATGGGTAAATTCATGACACCTACTCCTGCTATTGAATCGGATATGTCGTATGTTCTTGATGATGCCACTTCTGTTATGTATGATGAAACTACTTCCATGCTTAATAATAATGTGCCACTAGGTGAATTTCTAGATGAACAAATTGCTAAGGTTAGGGAGAATGCAAATATTGAAACTGATAATATTTATGGAAGTGATGATGAAGCTTCTCCCCCTAGATATGAATTGCTTGTTGTTCTTGAGAGTTATGTTATGGATGAAGAACCTGCTAGACACTTTCTTGCTTGCAATGATAGATATGATCTTACGAAATTATTAGCTAAGATGAAAGAAAAGTCTTTGAATGCTAGAATGAAACACGGCCCTGCTTTTGCTACTTCACCTATCTTTGTTACTGATAAGGATTACGATTTCTCCGTTGGTCCTGAGTTAATTACTTTGGTTGAATCTTATCCTTTCCATGGCTATGAGTCTGAAACTGTTGTGGCACATCTTACTAAGTTGAATGATATATCCACCCTGTTTACCAATGATGAAAAGATTCGTTACTACTATATCCTTAAGTTATTTCCGTTCTCGCTAAAGGGTGATGCTAAGACTTGGTTTAATTCTCTTGATCATGGTTGTGTGCGTAGTCCCCAGGATATGATGTAATGCCCCGGATGTAATACTTTCCCTTTTGGGCATATAATATATCTCCGGCTTCATCTATTTCCATTCCGGGTTCTTTGTCTTTCGGGTTTTCGTCGTTTTGTTGTGTGCGTGTGTGGCATTCATTCATATCATGTAGACATGTGCATCGCATTGCATTTGTGTTGTCGGTTGCATCCGGTTCCACGTCTTCCTTCCCATTGTCCGTTTCGCGTTCCGGAGTTCCCTCACGTGTCCGTGGTGTCCCGTAGGCCTACTTTGGTGTTTGGCCGTGTAACGTTACCGGTGTGGCGCGAGACTTGTCGTGTGTTGTTGCTTTGGTGTGTGTAACCCGCCTGTCAAATCTCGTCGCGTTTGGAGTCCGTTTGCTATCCCAACAGTTATTCGTGTGGGTCCAAAGTGCCTCCACTTGTGGCCCAAAAACACCCTCACAGCAGCCCACTAACATCCCCTAGGCCATCTAAACTTCCCCCGCGATTGGATCCGTCGGATCGCGATCGGAGGGCCCCTAAACACCTAAAAACCCTAACCCTAGCAAATCTGCTATATAGACCCCCCCTAGGTCCATTTTGGGCATCTCTAACCTCTAGCTCCTCTCTCCCCCTCAATTTTTGGATCTAACCAGCTCTAAACTGCCACTTGGCTAGTTCCCCTCGAGCCAGGCCGCAAATCTCGCTGGAACTGGGAGTTCCCTCGATCGCCTCGAGCCGCCGACCAGGTCGACGCCCAGGTCAACGCCTCGCGCAGCCGCTCCTCTGGGATCGAGAGATCGATCCGATCTGGGTCCTCTCGACCGAGGCCGCTCCTCCTGCCGCCCCGACCGATTTCCCTCAGCGCCAGGCCCATCGCCCTCGAGCCTCCTTCGCCGCGCCATCCCCGCAGGCCCACTTTATCTTTTAGCTCGTTTGTCCGAATGATGCAAATGACATGTCCACGTGTTTGTCTTGCCATGCTCTACATGTTGCTTGTGTTAGGTTGCGTGATAGATTTATTATTGCCATGATTACCCTCGTTGCAAAGTGCTATGTGGCTGTGATGTTGTTTCACTTGTTATGAAATGCTATCTTGTTGAGCTCGTTGCTATCGTTGTGTTTATCTCCATGATGCATGCTTGTATGTTTCGGAATCACCATCATGTGTACTTTGATGAGGTGCTTACCACTTGCCATGTTTAGTTTCGAGGTGACTTAAACTTGCTCTTTAAATGCCATGATGAAACTGCTGTTTCAACACTTAGTGGATTTCCACTAAGTCTGAAATCTGTAACGTTCCGATGCCATGTTTGCTTGCTCCTCTAGGACAAACCATGATAGTTTTGAGGTGGATCTTGATTGTTCCTTGTAGTAGATATTGTTGGCTTTCCATTCATGTTCTCACATGCTTATTTAAGTGGCTGTAGCATGTTTAACTTTTGCTCCAAAGTTTCAATAAAATTCTACTGTCAGAATTTTATTGTCAAGTTCAATATGTCCAAGCTTATTGCTATTGATCCGTGGCTCCTTTGGGGGTGCACCTTTGGACTTATTTGCTGTAGGATATGTCTAGTTTATGTTCATGCTCTTTGCCATGTTGTTTGAGTGTTGTAGCTTAATTATTTTGTGCTCCGAAGTTGCTATGTTGCTGTAATTTTCAGCTTTCGCCTATTTCTTGTTTCGGGCATAACTTTTAGCCCGTAGCTCCGATTTCAGCGAGTCTTATATGAAACTTGATTGATTTTCTGTGTAGATTCGTAATATCTTATTGTTATCATGTTTTGAGGTGTTTTTCTTGAGTGCTATTTTCCGTGCTCCGTGTGCATCCTTAGTGCATCCATCATGCATCCATCATTTTCGAGTGCGCATTGCATCTTGTTGATTTGTGCCTTGTGTGATTGTATTGTTTAGAGCCATAAGCTGAGACCGAGTACGAGTACGAGCACGGGGTTACCAACGAGGTTGAGCACGAGGACCCTTCTTATGATCCGAACGACTACACTTCAGGCAAGATGACCGAACCCCGATAACATTACTATCTTTGCCTATTGCTAGTAGTTCCGCTCTATAGTTTTGCCTCGATGCCCATGTCTTTCATGTCAGCCTCCTACTTGTAACCATCACCATGTTTAACCACCCTACCTATGCAAATCGTTGCTTGGCTAAGTACGCTTCGCTCAGCCCTTCTTATAGCATTGCTAGTTGCAGGTGAAGGTCGAAGGTGCTTGCTTCATGATGAAGTTTTGTTGGGTTATATCACACTATATAAATGCTAAATGAAATCATCTATATATTGGCAAGGGTGGAAGGCTAAACCTTTTGCTTGGTGATTTGTTCCACTCATGCCGTTAGGAACCGTATAAACCGGTGTTATGTTCCTTGATTATGCGTTCCTAACACGGTTGGGGTGTATGGGACCCCCTCGATAAACCGCTAAGTGCTAAGTCTTTTCCAGCAAGTCCCAACATTGGTACTATTTGCCTAATAACAAATTAAACTTGCATAGGGAGTTATAAACCCTTTTTTTTCTTAATCAACAACCCCGGGCCAGTGCTCCACATGAGTGTTGGTTCAAAACGGGGAGTCTGCGGGGCCACCTCGAGGGAACTCAAGGTCTGGTAAAAACCTGTAGAATCGCCCATCCGGTCGTGTCATGAGACTTAGATACACGCGGCTACTATCAGGGTGTCGACACGCCGAGAGGATTTGCTGGATTAGACTTACCTTAGTTCGGAGTATCTTGAGCACGGGATTCCGAGAATACTCGGGTCTTCCCACTTTGGAGTTGCGACTCCGCGGATCATGGGCTTGTAATGGGTCAAGTTGGAACACCCCTGCAGGGTTATGAACTTTCGAAAGCCGTGCCCGCGGTTATGTGGCAGATGGGAGCTTGTTAATATCTGGTTGTAGATAACTTGACACAATGATTCAAATATACTACCAGCGTGCGTACCGTGACTGTCAATTTCCGAATAGGGATTCAGGAGTTGAACACGGAGGGGTTATGTTTGTTGAGCTTAGCTAGGATCACTTCGTGATCACTTCTCGACCGAGGCTTTCTCTTCTCGCTCTCTTTCACGTAAGCTAGTTGCTAGTTGCTGCTGCAGACACTTATTCTCTTCTTCAGCCTTATCCTCACCCAAGGCTTAAATAGTCTTGTTACCCGGGAACGGGATTGCTGAGTCCTCTGTGGCTCACAGTTACTTCACCACACCAGATGCAGGTCCAGTTGTGAGCTATCCAGGTGATGGCACCGAGCTTGACTGGGAGTACGACGAGGAGCGTAGTCGATACTATGTTCGTTATCCTGATGATCAGTAGTGTAGACTTCTACTAGGATTCGATCCGACCTGTGGATTTTATTTAAGTTTGGTATCTTGACATTTGGAATTTTGCCCTTAGAGGGTTGTGATGTTCTTAATGTATGATGTTTGAGACATGTATTGTATTTGTGTGACGTGGCGAGTGTAAGCCAACTATTTATGTTTACAATCCCCTCTTTTACATGAGATGTGCAAAGATTACCAAACTTGAGATCATTCTAGGATGGACTTATACCTTTAAGTCGTGCCTCGACACGTAGGAGGTATAGTTCCATCCTGGGCATTACAAGTTGGTATTCAGATCCTTCTCCGACCTAGGAGCCCCCACTGATTGATCGAATCGTTGACGGTCGAGTCTAGGCACACACTGAAAAATATTTTGAGTCCTATATTATATCGAAGAGTAGGATTTCTTTGCTTCTCATCCCCTTTCTCTCTGGTGAGGACTCCTGACGACTACTCTTGTCTCTTCTACTTTCAAAAATTGCACCAAATTGTTTTTTAGGAATCTCGCGAGTATTCTGGGATTGTTTCGATGTTCTTGTGACGAGAATATTGTTCTCGATGCCTCCTGACATTAGGGGTTGTGGCAGTGTCCCGGGGAGTTGAGCTTCGGGGTATTGTCGTCACAAGCATATCGCGGCAGTACTAAATACTTAAGACGGCCGACATCGAAAATCTCTCCTATACGGCCAGTGGCAAGATAACCCCGACATCACCCAGTACTGGGGAGGTAGTTCGGGAGTATTGCCATAGCTTGGTATAGTGGATGCTTTTCGAAGGTCCGAGGTACACAGTTTCCGAGAAAGACTGGTTATGTGTTGAAGGATGGATACACCTGGATGTAGGTTTAGAGTTGATTGCGCGGTGCTTCCCGTGTATCTCCAACACCTGATTGCATAACTGGAATCTTTCGGAAATTCATAGGTGGGTTTTATCCAGTAGATCGTAGGCATTCTTCCAACGAATGCAGGTTAGCGAGTTCGGGGTTCTACATTGAGTGAAGTGGTATTATGACCGATGTTCCGATCGGGAGTTGCATCTTAAAGGGTCCTTGGCTATGCTGATCCGGGGATTGCAAAACCCTTTCGTAACGCGTTCATATGCTTTCAGCACAAAGATGTTAGAACGAAGCTCCTATCTTGTGTTTGTTCCCGTCTGTACCTTGTTGTTTTTCTTATTTTACCTTTTGTCTCCTATGTGGCGTCTCGTGAAGATTGATGTTATCATTTAACCGAGAATTTCATTCGTTCCTCTTGTTCGAATGATTTCATTCGTTCCTATTGTTCGAATGATTATTGTGAAGACTTGTTGCAATTCATTCCATTGATTCAGCTTATACCTTCTGTCAATCAATTGCTGATTCGTGGTCATCTCTTTCAGGATGGCTCCGAAAAGGGTTCCCAACGCTAACCCAGAGGGTGAAGAGGTCCCAGAACGTCCTCCTTCCCCTCCTCCTCCGTCTGAGGCTTGGAGAGCGATTATGCAGACTACAGCTCAGAACACCCAGATGTTGATGCAGATGATGCAGCAGATGCAAGCTAATCAAGCTAATCAGGGTGTTCCAAGGAATCAAGGCAACTTCTTCAACCAGCAGCACCATGCTACTCTCAACCAGTTCTTGGCCAATAATCTAAAAGCTTTCAGTTACTGTGTCGACCCTCTTGATGTTGAAGATTGGTTAACCGACATAAAGAAGCATTTTGAGTGCAGTAACATGAAGGAAGAGGATTGTGTGAAGTTTGCAGCCTTCCAACTCAAAGATCAAGCAGCTGACTGGTGGCAGCAGTACAAAGACTCCAGGCCAGGTCAAGTGATCTCTTGGGAGAATTTCTGCAAGGACTTTCGCTCTCACCACATTCCTACAAGTGTCATCGAGGGTATGCGTGAGCAATTCCGCAACCTGAAGCAGGGCTCTATGACAGTCTATCAGTATAATGTCAAGTTCCAAAACCTCGCCCGCTATGCTAAGCAAGACATTCCTGATGCTAAGAGCAAAATCTACCAGTTCCGTGGAGGTCTCAAAGATGAACTTCAACTTGCTCTCACCTTGTTCGAGCCCGATGAATTCGACAAATTCTATAACATGGCTTTGAAACAAGAAGCATCTCAGCTCAAGATGGAGGCTTCTAAAAAGAGAATTCGAGATGCCGTTCACTCTTCCTCATCGTCTCAGATGGCTGCGAAGCATCAGAAATTTTAGCTTCCTCCTCCTCCAGTGATTCGAGCTCCTTACAACAACTCCAACAACTCCAACAGCAACAAGAACTCCGGTGGACGTGGTTTCTCCCACGCACCCAACCCGAGCAACCAGTCGAAGAAGCAGTTTCAGTCTCAAGGCTCCAATTCCAGTGGTTCTCATTTCCGTCCTCTCTCAGAAGTGACTTGCAACAAATGCACTCAGAAAGGTCACTATGCCAACAGATGTCCGAACCCGAAGCGTCTTCCACCTCCTCCACCTGTCGGTACCGCTATGGTCAAGCATGATCCAAAGGCAGCAAGGGTGAATCTGATGAATGCAGCACAAGCGGAGAATTCTTCTGATGTGATTTTGGGTAACCTCTCAGTTAACTCTTTTCCAGCTAAAGTGTTATTTGATTCAGGTGCTACATGTTCCTTCATGTCTCAACCATTTGCATCCAAGCACGATGTTGTCACTTCAAATTTGCCTCAGAAGTTGCAAGTTGTTTCTCCGGGCAGGATTATGACTTCTAGTGTCTATGCTCCGGATGTTTCTATTCGCATGGGTGATTATCGCTTTCTGGCTAAACCGGTGGTTCTTGGTAATTCTGACATCGACCTCATCCTCGGGATGGATTGGCTTTCTCAGCATGATGCTCACATTGATTGTGCACAGAAGGAAGTCAAGATGACTCATCCTGATGAAGATGTGATTATCTTTGCCTCAAGGGATAACACTATCAGGCTTTTCTCTCTCAATGATAAGGGCGAAATTAATGCCATATCTCAAATTCCGGTGGTGAACGAATATCAAGACGTCTTTCCTGAAGAACTTCCAGGCATGCCTCCACACCGTCAGGTGGAATTCGTTATTGAACTCGAGCCGGGTACTGAGCCAGCATGCCGGCGTCCGTACAAGCTCTCTCCGGACGAATTGAAGGAATTGAAGAAGCAGCTTGATAAACAGGAGAGTATGGGTCTCATCAGGCCTAGTACGTCTCCTTGGGGCTGTGGTGTCTTATTTGTCAAGAAGAAAGATGGCACGGAGCGTCTGTGCGTTGATTACCGGCCATTGAACAAGAAGACAATAAAGAACAAGCATCCGCTCCCCAACATCAACGAACTCTTCGAGCAGCTCAAGGGAGCTAAAGTGTTCTCTAAGCTCGATCTCCGAATGGGCTATCATCAAATTTGCATTCGTGAGGAAGACATTCCCAAGACGGCCTTCAGAACGAGCTACGGTTCATACGAGTATACCGTCATGTCTTTTGGTCTCGCCAATGCTCCTCCTACCTTTTCGAGGATGATGCACTGCATCTTCAACCCCTATACTGGCGAGTTTGTGCTTGTGTATCTGGATGATATTCTGGTGTTTTCCAAGAATGAAGAAGATCACGAAAAGAACTTACGTCTGGTTCTTGATCGACTCCGAGAGCATAAGTTCTATGCCAAGTTCTCAAAGTGCGAGTTCTGGCTCGATAAGGTTTTGTACCTGGGCCACATCATCTCAGCTGACGGTATTGCGGTTAATCCCGAGAAAGTTGAAGCAATTGTCAACTGGGAAGCTCCTCAGAACGTCAAGCAACTCCGCAGTTTTCTGGGTCTTGCCAGCTATTGCAGAAGGTTCGTTGAGAACTTCTCCAAGATTGCCAAGCCTCTTTCCAACTTGCTTCAGAAGAATGTCAAATACTTTTGGTCTCCAGAGTGTGAAGTGGCATTCAAAACTCTCAAAGAAAAGCTCATCTCTGCTCCAGTTCTGACTCCTCCAGATGAGTCCAAGCCCTATGAAGTATTCTGCGATGCTTCTCTTCAAGGCCTTGGTGGTGTGCTTATGCAAGATAAGAGAATTGTGGCATACACTTCTCGTCAGCTGAAGCCAAGTGAGAAGAACTATCCCACACATGATCTCGAGCTAGCAGCTGTGGTACATGCTTTGATTACGTGGAGACATCTATTGTTGGGCAGAAAAGTCGACATCTTCACCGATCACAAGAGCTTGAAGTACATCTTCACACAGCCGCATCTGAACCTCCGCCAGACTCGTTGGGTTGAAATGATCCAAGAGTACAATCCCAGCATTGAATACACTCCTGGCAAGGCGAATGTGATTGCAGATGCTTTGAGCAGAAAGGCATATTGCAACAGCCTTCTTATCAAGCCGTACCAGCCTGAGCTTTGTGAAGCATTCAGGAAGCTCAACCTCCAAGTTGTTCCGCAGGGTTTTCTTGCAAATCTTCAAATTGCTCCTACCTTGGAAGATCAGGTCCGTGAGGCCCAACTCAGGGATACCATGGTGAAGAAGGTGAAACATGGTATTGCAAAGGGCACTCCAAAATACAAGTGATTTCGTGTTGATGAGAGAGATACCTTGTTCTTCGAGGACAGACTCGTTGTTCCCAAAGGTGATCTCAGGAAGCTCATAATGGAAGAAGCACATGATTCTCTCCTTTCCATTCATCCTGGCAGTTCCAAGATGTATCAAGATCTCAAGCAGTCTTACTGGTGGACACGCATGAAAAGGGAAATTGCCCAATTCGTGAATGAATGTGATGTTTGCAGAAGAGTGAAAGCAGAACATCAACATCCAGCCGGTCTTCTCCAACCTCTTCCTATTCCAGAGTGGAAGTTCGACCACATTGAAATGGACTTCGTCACTGGTTTTCCTAAGTCCAAGCGAGGAAATGATTCTATCTTCGTGGTGATTGACAAGCTTACCAAAGTCGCTCACTTCCTGCCAGTCAAAGAATCAATCGATGCAGCTCAATTGGCAGAGCTGTACACTTCCAGAATTGTGTCCTTACATGGCATTCCTCAAGTTATATCCTCAGACCGTGGAAGTTTGTTCACTTCAAGGTTCTGGGACTCCTTTCAGTCTGCCATGGGCACTAAGATCAGGTTCAGCACTGCTTTTCACCCTCAGACTAGTGGTCAAGTCGAGCGAGTGAATCAGATTCTAGAAGACATGCTCAGAGCCTGTGTCATATCTTTTGGCATGAAATGGGAAGACTGCCTTCCATTTGCCGAGTTCTCTTACAACAACAGCTTTCAAGCAAGTGCAGGCAAAGCACCATTTGAAATCCTCTATGGCAGAAAGTGCCGTACCCCTCTCAACTGGTCTAAAACAGGCGAACGTCAACTTCTTGGCAATGACTTGATCTCAGAAGCCGAAGAAATGTGCAAAGTCATACGTGAGAATCTCAAGGCCGCTCAGTCGCGTCAGAAGAGCTACTATGACGGCAAGCATCGTGATTTGGCATTCAACATTGATGATCATGTTTATCTCCGTGTTTCTCCGATGAAAGGCACCCAAAGATTCGGTATCAAAGGAAAGCTTGCTCCTAGATACGTCGGGCCTTTCAAGATTCTTGGCAAAAGAGGCGATCTAGCCTATCAACTTGAGCTCCCTTCAAACTTCGCCAATGTTCATGATGTGTTCCATGTGTCTCAACTCCGCAAATGCTTCAAGGCACCTGAGCGCATGATTCCGTTTGAAGAGATTGATCTTCAACAAGACTTGTCCTACCGAGAGCATCCAGTTGCTATTCTCGAAGAAACCGAACGCAAGACCCGCAACAAGTCCATCAAATTTCTGAAAGTCAAGTGGTCACATCACACCGACCGAGAGGCTATGTGGGAATGAGAAGATCATCTTCGTTCCGAGTACCCTTCCTTTTTCCAGTCCTAGATCTCGGGACGAGATCTTTTTGTAGTAGAGGAGAGTTTGTAATGCCCCGGATGTAATACTTTCCCTTTTGGGCATATAATATATCTCCGGCTTCATCTATTTCCATTCCGGGTTCTTTGTCTTTCGGGTTTTCGTCGTTTTGTTGTGTGCGTGTGTGGCATTCATTCATATCATGTAGACATGTGCATCGCATTGCATTTGTGTTGTCGGTTGCATCCGGTTCCACGCGTTCCTTCCCGTTGTCCGTTTCGCGTTCCGGAGTTCCCTCACGTGTCTGTGGCGTCCCGTAGGCCTACTTTGGTGTTTGGCCGTGTAACGTTACCGGTGTGGCGCGAGACTTGTCGTGTGTTGTTGCTTTGGTGTGTGTAACCCGCCTGTCAAATCTCGTCGCGTTTGGAGTCCGTTTGCTATCCCAACAGTTATTTGTGTGGGTCCAAAGTGCCTCCACTTGTGGCCCAAAAACACCCTCACAGCAGCCCACTAACATCCCCTAGGCCATCTAAACTTCCCCCGTGATTGGATCCGTCGGATCGCGATCGGAGGGCTCCTAAACACCTAAAAACCCTAACCCTAGCAAATCTGCTATATAGACCCCCCCTAGGTTCATTTTGGGCATCTCTAACCTCTAGCTCCTCTCTCCCCCTCAATTTTTGGATCTAACCAGCTATAAACTGCCACTTGGCTAGTTCCCCTCGAGCCAGGCCGCAAATCTCGCTGGAACTGGGAGTTCCCTCGATCGCCTCGAGCCGCCGACCAGGTCGACGCCCAGGTCAACGCCTCGCGCAGCCGCTCCTCTGGGATCGAGAGATCAATCCGATCTGGATCCTCTCGACCGAGGCCGCTCCTCCTGCCGCCCCGACCGATTTCCCTCAGCGCCAGGCCCATCGCCCTCGAGCCTCCTTCGCCGCGCCATCCCCGCAGGCCCACTTCATCGCCTCACCGGGCCATCGCCTCCGCGCCGCCTCGGCCTCCCGCTCGCCCGAAGGCCTCGATCCAGCGCGGGACCACATCATCGCCAGCCTCCGCAGCCGCACTCGGGCTGCCTCCCTTCGCTCGCTTCGCCCCGGCCCAATACCGCGCTGCCGAGCCGGGCCTCGCCTCACCGCTGGGCGGCCCGATTCCTCCCCGCGCCAGCCGCCTCTCCAGGCCACCGCTTCCCCTCGGCGGGCCGCGCCAGGCGGGCCGGCCTCCCGCTTCGCCTCCGCCCCAGCCGCGCCCTCCAGCGGGCCTCGCGCGCCGATCGCCTGGGCGCGCCTTCGCCTCCCGCGGGCCGCGCGCCGCTGGGCCGCGCCCCTCCACCACAGGCCTCCAGCGCCGTCGCCGCAGCGGGCCGACGCCACCTCCCGGCCCACTCCGTCCAACCGGGCCGCACCGTCTTCAGATCCGGGCCCGAGCCCATCTCCTCTCAGATCTAGGTTGCTCCTAAAAACCACTAAGTCCCTGCTTGTGTTATGTGTCTGATGCATTATTAGATCTGCTCTAACTTTTTGTGTGTTTGTCCGTTTCACGCAAATAGCATGTCTAGACGTTCGTGGTGATTAGCACTACGTTTTATCTTTTTGTGTCATGCATGTTAGAGGTCATCTAGATGCTTGTTTTCCCGTTGCAAGAGTGCATCCCGGTATAATTGCTGCTATGTGATGTTTTTATGCCATCTTTGCTATGTTTATCTTTTAGCTCGTTTGTCCGAATGATGCAAATGACATGTCCACGTGTTTGTCTTGCCATGCTCTACATGTTGCTTGTGTTAGGTTGCGTGATAGATTTATTCTTGCCATGATTACCCTCGTTGCAAAGTGCTATGTGGCTGTGATGTTGTTTCACTTGTTATGAAATGCCATCTTGTTGAGCTCGTTGCTATCGTTGTGTTTATCTCCATGATGCATGCTTGTATGTTTCGGAATCACCATCATGTGTACTTTGATGAGGTGCTTACCACTTGTCATGTTTAGTTTTGAGGTGACTTAAACTTGCTATTTTAGATGCCATGATGAAACTGCTGTTTCAACACTTAGTGGATTTCCACTAAGTCTGAAATCTGTAACGTTCCGATGCCATGTTTGCTTGCTGCTCTAGGACAAACCATGATAGTTTTGGGGTGGATCTTGATTGTTCCTTGTAGTAGATATTGTTGGTTTTCCATTCATGTTCTCACATGCTTATTTAAGTGGCTGTAGCATGTTTAACTTTTGCTCCAAAGTTTCAATAAAATTCTGCTGTCAGAATTTTATTGTCAAGTTCAATATGTCCAAGCTTATTGCTATTGATCCGTGGCTCCTTTGGGGGTGCACCTTTGGACTTATTTGCTGTAGGATATGTCTAGTTTATGTTCATGCTCTCTTCCATGTTGTTTGAGTGCTGTAGCTTAATTATTTTGTGCTCCGAAGTTGCTATGTTGCTGTAATTTTCAGCTTTCGCCTATTTCTTGTTTCGGGCATAACTTTTAGCCCGTAGCTCCGATTTCAGCGAGTCTTATATGAAACTTGATTGATTTTCTGTGTAGATTCATAATATCTTATTGTTATCATGTTTTGAGGTGTTTTGCTTGAGTGCTATTTTCCGTGCTCCGTGTGCATCCTTAGTGCATCCATCATGCATCCATCATTTTCGAGTGCGCATTGCATCTTGTTGATTTGTGCCTTGTGTGATTGTATTGTTTAGAGCCGGAAGCTGAGACCGAGTACGAGTACGAGCACGAGGTTACCAACGAGGTTGAGCACGAGGACCCTTCTTACGATCCGAACGACTACACTTCAGGCAAGATGACCGAACCCCGATAACATTACTATCTTTGCCTATTGCTAGTAGTTCCGCTCTATAGTTTTGCCTCAATGCCCATGTCTTTCATGTCAGCCACCTACTTGTAACCATCACCATGTTTAACCACCCTACCTATGCAAACCGTTGCTTGGCTAAGTACGCTTTGCTCAGCCCTTCTTATAGCATTGCTAGTTGCAGGTGAAGGTCGAAGGTGCTTGCTTCATGATGAAGTTTTGTTGGGTTATATCACACTATATAAATGCTAAATGAAATCATCTATATATTGGCAAGGGTGGAAGGCTAAGCCTTTTGCTTGGTGATTTGTTCCACTCATGCCGTTAGGAACCGCATAAACCGGTGTTATGTTCCTTGATTATGCGTTCCTAACACGGTTGGGGTGTATGGGACCCCCTCGATAAACCGCTAAGTGCTAAGTCGTTTCCAGCAAGTCCCAACATTGGTACTATTTGCCTAATAACAAATTAAACTTGCATAGGGAGTTATAAACCCTTTTTTTTTCTTAATCAACAACCCCGGGCCAGTGCTCCACATGAGTGTTGGTCCGAAACGGGGAGTCTGCGGGGCCACCTCGAGGAAACTCAAGGTCTGGTAAAAACCTGTAGAATCGCCCATCCGGTCGTGTCCTGAGACTTAGATACGCGCGGCTACTATCAGGGTGTCGACACGCCGGGAGGATTTGCTGGATTAGACTTACCTTAGTTCGGAGTATCTTGAGCACGGGATTCCGAGAATACTCGGGTCTTCCCACTTTGGAGTTGCGACTCCGCGGATCGTGGGCTTGTAATGGGTCAAGTTGGAACACCCCTGCAGGGTTATGAACTTTCGAAAGCCGTGCCCGCGGTTATGTGGCAGATGGGAGCTTGTTAATATCCTGTTGTAGATAACTTGACACAATGATTCAAATACACTACCAGCGTGCGTACCGTGACTGTCAATTTCTGAATAGGGATTCGGGAGTTGAACACGGAGGGGTTATGTTTGTTGAGCTTAGATAGGATCACTTCAATTGATCACTTCTCGACCGAGGCTTTCTCTTCTCGCTCTCTTTCACGTAAGCTAGTTGCTAGTTGCTTCTGCAGACACTTATTCTCTTCTTCAGCCTTATCCTCACCCAAGGCTTAAATATTCTTGTTACCCGGGAACGGGATTGCTGAGTCCTCTGTGGCTCACAGTTACTTCACCACACCAGATGCAGGTCCAGTTGTGAGCTATCCAGGTGATGGCACCGAGCTTGACTGGGAGTACGACGAGGAGCGTAGTCGATACTATGTTCGTTATCCTGGTGATCAGTAGTGGAGACTTCTACTAGGATTCGATCCGACCTGTGGATTTTATTTAAGTTTGGTATCTTGACATATGGAATTTTGCCCTTAGAGGGTTGTGATGTTCTTAATGTATGATGTTTGAGACATGTATTGTATTTGTGTGACGTGGCGAGTGTAAGCCAACTATTTATGTTTACAATCCCCTCTTTTACATGAGATGTGCAAAGATTACCAAACTTGAGATCATTCTAGGATGGACTTATACCTTTAAGTCGTGCCTCGACACGTAGGAGGTATAGTTCCATCCTGGGCATTACATATGATGTATTACTTCTTTGCTAAATATTTCCCCGCTCATAGGAAACAAGCTGCCTTACGGGAAATATATAACTTTGTGCAAATTGAAGAAGAGAGTCTCCCACAAGCTTGGGAGAGGCTTCTCCAATTACTTAATGCTTTGCCTAATCATCCTCTTCAGAGGAACGATATACTTGATGTCTTTTATAATGGACTAACCGATGCTTCTAGAGACCACCTGGATAGTTGTGCTGGTTGTGTTTCCAGGGAAAGAACAGTTGATCCAGCTGAATTACTACTGAATAATATGCTGGCCAATGAAAATAATTGGAAACTTCCTGAACCATCCCCTAAGCCAACTTCGAAGAAAAGAGTTGTTCTATTTCTCAGTCCTGAAGTTATGCAAGAGGCAAAGAAATCTATGAAAGAAAAAGGTACTAAAGCTGAAGATGTTAAGAATTTACCACCTATTGAAGAAATACATGGTCTTGATAACCCGACACAGGTAGTAAAGGTAAATTCTCTTTATAGATTTGATGAAGGTGATATTCCTCGTTATAAGTCTGCTAGCCAATGCTTAGATGAGTTTGCCAATTTTATTGTGAAGCAAGAAAACTTCAATGCTTATGTTGGTAGACAATTGCAACGTAATGCTTATATGATTGAACGCTTGAGTGATTATCTGTCTAGAGTTAAAGGTGAACTGAAACTCATTAGTAAACATGCTTCTATGGTTACCACTCAAGTAGAACAAGTACTTAAGGCTTAGAATGATTTTCTCAATGAACTAAATAGTAAGAATAATGCTTATGCTGTTAGAGTTGCAACTAGAGGTGGTAAAGTGACTCAGGAACCTTTGTATCATGAAGGCCACCCTAAGAGAATTGAGCAAGATTCTCAGAGAGCTAATTTAGATGCACCTAGTTCTTCTAAGAAGAAGAAAAAGAAAAATGATAGGACTTTGCATGCTTCTAGTGAACATGTAGCTGACACACCTAAGAATCCCAATGATATATTTGTTTCTGATGCTGAGACACAATCTGGTAATGAACACGAACCTAGTGATAATGTTAATGATGATGTTCATTATGATGCTCAACCTAGCAATGATAATGATGTACAGATTGAACCTGCTGTTGATCTTGATAACCCACAATCAAAGAATCAACGTTATGATAAGAGAGACTTTGCTGCTAGGAAGCACGGTACGGAAAGAGAACCATGGGTTCAGAAACCCATGCCTTTTCCTCCTAAACCATCCAAGAAAAAGGATGATGAGGATTTTGAGCGCTTTGCTGAAATGATTAGACCTATCTTTCTGCGTATGCGTTTGACTGATGTGCTTAAAACAGATCCTTATGATAAGTATATGGAAGATATTATTGCCAACAAAAGAAAGATACCTGAAGTAGAAATTTCCACTATGCTTGCCAATTAGACTTTTAAAGGTGGAATACCTAAGAAACTAGGAGATCCAGGAGTACCCACTATACCTTGCTCCATTAAAAGAAACTATGTTAAAACTGCTTTATGTGATCTTGGAGCCAGTGTTTGTGTTATGCCTCTCTCTTTATATCATAGACTTGACTTGAGTAAGTTGACACGTACTAAAATATCTTTGCAAATGGCTGATAAATCCACTGCTATACCTATCGGTATTTGTGAGGATGTGTCTGTTGTAGTTGCAAATGTTACTATTCTAACGGACTTTGTTATCCTTGATATTCCCGAGGACGATAGTATGTCTATTATCCTTGTTAGACCCTTTTTGAATACTTCAGGGGCTGTTATTGAGTGCAACAAAGGCAATGTCACTTTTCATGTCAATGGTAATGAGCATACGGTACACTTCCCGAGGAAACAACCTTAGGTCCACAGTATCAATTATATTGGAAAAATTTCTACAATTACTATTGGAGGTTTTGAATTTCCTATCCCTACTGTCAAGAAGACATATGACATTCTTATTGTTAGGGACATATATATCCCCATTGAGGTAACCTAGTGTTATGCGAAAATTCTCCGGTTTCATGTTATTCGAAAAGAGTTTATTAACAAGACCTGATCAACCTTGTTAATGGATTCCTTTTGATGAGCATGAGATGGATGAATCTAGATAGCACAACCTTCTGTACCCTCTTTTTACTTTATGTTAATTAGAATAAATAAAGCAAAAATAGTATTTTCTGTTTGTTCCCAGACTTACCCGTGCAATAAAAAAATACCCCGAAAATAAAAGTTCTCCAAATGCTCTGAAAATTAAATATGATTTTTTCTAGAATATTTGAGAATATATGGCACAGAAAACACTTAGAGGGGAGCCAGAACCTAGCCACGAGGGTCCAGGGCGCGCCCCCTGCCTCATGGGCCCCACATGCCCCCCCTCCACTTATTCCTACACCCATTCCCTTCTCTTCCTCCCAAAAAAAATCACTACCCAGCTCAAACACGAGTTCTAGCTCATCTTGCTGCCATTTTCGATCTCCTTGCTCAAAGCACCATTCACCAAACTGTTCGAGGAGATTGTTCCTTGGTATGTGACTCCTCCATTGGTCCAATTAGCTTTTGTTCTAGTGCTTTATTTATTGCAACTTTTTGCTGCTGTGGTGACCTTGTTCTTGAGCTTGCATGTCAAATTTCCTTGGTCCCAAGTAGTCCTAATGCATGATATAGTCTCTAGGCACTTGTAGAAGTTGTTGCTATCAATCTTGTTGAGTTAGGTTCACTTTTATTTCGAGTTACTAAAAATTCAGAAATTTTCAGAAAAATGCATAGGAAAATCTTCCAAGGTGGTTCTTCAAGGAAGCAAGAACCGAGGCTCGCGATTCGTGAGCCGGACGATGAACTACTAAGGGAAGCTGAAGTGCGGCCTTGTGAATGGCCGTCAGACGAATTTATGGCTCGGGTTGGCATTAAGGAGGAATTTGACGCATATGTGTGCAACGCTGACCTCGAGGGCTTCATACAAGATAAGTGCCCTCAATACCGTGGCTTAGCTGATACCTTTGTGAGAAGGTTTAAATTTTCATCTTCCCGTAATTCTCACACTGTCCTGTTTGACCTTTATGATAAATCTTACACCATGGACTTAGAGGATTTTAATGATGCTTGTATGCTCCCGCAGTGGGGCAGTATGGGTGATCCTCGCAAATCTTAATATAGAGATTTCCTTGCTAGTATCACTGTGGGGGAATCTCGAGAAATCACACAGGCTACTATAGGGAGCATTCATTTTCCTGCTATTCATTACTTTGCTCTCTTTATTGGTAGATGCATAAACGGTGAAGATGAGGCTTGCCACATGTGTGTCTCTGATCTTAGTGCTCTCAAGAGTGTTGTATTGGTGATGGACAATATAACTTGGGAGCCATTGTTGCACGTAGGCTACATCATAATGGTTTGCATGGAGATTTATTTGGTGGGATTTATGCCACTCGCATAGCCCGCCGTCTTGGTGTGCCTGTACATGAAAATGATGAACCTTTACCGCTTGCTCATTTGGATTACAATGCTATGGTTAATCACCGGTTTATAGAGAGGGATGAACAATCCCTCAAATATCGACTAATCTTTAACATGCGTCATGCCGTCCATATTGCTCTTCCTGCCCCTACTTTGTTTGACTTTCAGGCAAAAGGGAGATATACTATAACCAGGGAGGAGGCAAATGAGTATCATAATACGATGGAAGCAGCCCACCTCCAAGCTGCAGCTCAGCAGGTAGTAGCTGTTGCATCTTAGTACAACCCCAACTACAACTTTGGATATCAGCCAGGCCAATATTGGCCATAGACCAACTTAGGCCAAAAGCCTAAGCTTGGGGGAGTACGTGTTTCTCACTGACTTTACATTCATGTTCATACACTTATTCTAGTTGTCGGTGCTCACACTCTTTCGTTGTACTATCCATGCTAGTTTCATTCCTTTTCTTAGTCTTTTTTTGTGTGTTAGAAAAACCTTAAGAAAAAAAATTAGTTGCAGCCTTTTAGCTAGTTTGCTTTTCATGCCTGTAGTAGTAGTAATTAAAAGAAAACCCAAAAAGATTTCTCGTTCTTCTTTTGCTTGTTGGGAGCTTTCCCGTGTAAATAGTTTCTTTTCTTTGGGGGTCAAGAGTAGAAGACCATGATTAAAATGCTTAGTGGCTCTCATATGCTTTATTGTTGATTCAACCTTGTGCCATATTACCTTGTCGTCTCTCTTGTATTAAATGCTCGCAGATTCCAGCTTAGTCCAATGCACGTGCACTATTATTATTATCCACACCATTCAGTCGTGCGAGTGAAAGGCAATAAGGATGATATATGATGAACTAATTGAGATGAGAAAAGCTGGTATGAACTCGACCTCTCTTGTTTTGTAAATATGATAGTTCATCGTTCCTGATTCAGCTTGTTAGGAATGAAACATGCTTGCAGTGACAATTAGAGATCATAGCTGCTTATGCCATGCTTAATTCGCTGAGAGTTTATAATGGTCTATCTTGCGTGCCAACATGATATTAAAATTGTTGTGATGTGGTATGATAGGGTGGCATCCTCCTTTGAACGATTCAAGTGGTCAGACTTGGCACATGTTCATGCATGTAGTTGAAACAAATCAACATAGCCTCCACGATATTTATGTTCATGGTGATTTATATCCTACTCATGCTTGCATTCAATCTTGATTAATTATAATGCATGTTCATGACTGTTGTCGCTCTCTAGCTGGTCGCTTATTAGTCTTTTTCTAATCTTCACATGTACTAAGCGGGAATACTACTTGTGCATCCACTTCCATAAACCCCAAAGTTATCCCACATGAGTCCACCATACCTTCCTATATGCGGTACTTACCTGCTGTTCCAAGTAAATTTGTATGTGCCAAACTCTAAACCTTCAAATGAAATTCTGTTTTGTATGCTCGAACAGCTCATGTATCAACTAGGGTTGTCTATATCTTCCATGCTAGGTGGGTTATTCTCACGATGAGTGGACTCCACTCATCATTCATGAGAAAATGGATGGTAATCGGGATGCCCAGTCCCATGCTCAAATCATAATAATTAAACAAAACTCCCCTAGGGCTGTTGTTGGTTTGGACGGACCAGCCGTGGAGTGTGCTTGTTGGTGGTTGGGGGAGTATAAACTTTACCATTCTGTTTGGGAACCGCCTATAATGTGCGTAGCATGGAAGATATCGAGATTCTTGGTTGTTATGTTGACAATGAGAGTATACCGCTCAAAATGTTATTCATCTCTATTTAAAAATCGAGCTCTTACACCTCTATAAATCTATGCTTCCCTCTGCGAAGGGCCTATCTATTTACTTTTATGCTGAGTCATCATCCTCTTATAAAAGAGCACCAGTTGGAGAGCACCTATGTCATTTGCATTGAGTATGATCATGACTGGATCTCTTTTACCATGAATTACAATGTCTGGTCAGTCCTTGATCTTTAAAGGTGCTCTGCATTTATGTTTTGCGGTCTCAGAAAGGGCTAGCGAGATACCATCTTGTTATATCATATCATGATTGTTTTGAGAAAGTGTTTTCATCCGAGGTTTATTATTATTGCTCGCTAGTTGATTATGCCATTGATGTGAGTAGACATGAGACTTGAAAGTTATTGTGAATGTGGTTAGTTCATGATCTTTGCTGAAAACTTGAATGATGGCTTACATATTTACAACAACAAGAGCAAACAGAGTTTGTCAAAGTTTTTCTTTATCACTTTCAGTTTATCAACTGAATTGCTTGAGGACAAGCAAATGTTTAAGCTTGGGGGAGTTGATACGTCCCCAACGTATCTACTTTTCCAAACACTTTTGCCCTTGTTTTGGACTCTAACTTGCATGATTTGAATGGAACTAACCTGGACTAACACTATTTTCAGCAGAATTGCCATGGTGTTGTTTTTGTGCAGAAATAAAAAGTTCTCGGAATGACCTGAAAATCCACGGAGAATTATTTTGGAATATATAAAAAATACCTGCGGAAAGATCTACGTTAGGGGGCCTACACCCTGTCCATGAGGGTGAGGGCGCGCGCCCTCTGCCTCGTAGGCCCCCTGACGCTCCCCCGGACTCCATATATTCACTTTCGGGGAGAAAAAAATCAGAGAGGAAGAATTATCGCGTTTTACGATATGGAGCCGCCGCCATGCCCTAATCTCTCTCGGGGGGGCTAATCTGGAGTCCGTTCGGGGCTCCAGAGAGTGGAGATCGTCGCCATCGTCATCATCAACCTTCCTCCATCACCAATTCCATGATGTTCACCGCCATGCGTGAGTAAATCCATCGTAGGCTAGCTGGACGGTGATGGGTTGGATGAGATTTACCATGTAATCGAGTTAGTTTTGTTAGGGTTTGATCCCTAGTATCCACTATGTTCTTAGATTGATGTTGCTATGACTTTGCTATGCTTAATGCTTTTCACTAGGGACCGAGTGCCATGATTTCAGATCTGAACCTATTATGTTTTCATGAATATATGTGTGTTCTTGATCCTATCTTGCAAGTCTATTGTCACCTACTATGTGTGACGATCCGGCAACCCCAAAGTGACAATAATCGGGACCACTGCCGGTGATGACCATAGTTTGAGGAGTTCATGTATTCACTATGTGTTAATGCTTTGGTCCGGTATTCTATTAAAAGGAGGCCTTAATATCCCTTAGATTCCACTAGGACCCCACTGCCACGAGAGGGTAGGACAAAAGATGCCATGCAAGTTCTTCTCCATAAGCACGTATGACTATATTCGGAATACATGCCTACATTACATTGATGAACTGGAGCTAGTTCTGTGTCACCCTAGGTTATAACTTTTACATGATGAATTGCATCCGACATAATTCCCGATCATCGATCCAATGCCTACGAGCTTTTCACATATTGCTTGTTGCTTATTTACTATTTCGCTGCTACTATTACAAAAACTACAAAAACACTACCGTTAATTTTATTGCCGCTACCGCTATTATCATATTACTTTGCTACTAAACTACCTTGTTGTAGATACTAAGTTTCCACGTGTGGTTGAATTTACAACTCAGCTGCTAATATTTAAGAGTATTCTTTGGCTCCCATTGTGTCGAATCAATAAATTGGGTTGAATACTCTACCCTCGAAAACTGTTGCGATCCCCTACACTTGTGGGTTGTCAAATAAAATGTTGTATACTTGTTTGGAGTGTGTTTCCTTTATGTTTGGTTGCGTTTTCATCAATGACATGCTTGACTTGTTTTGCTCATAACTTCTAGGCCGTAGCTCCGAATTGAAAGAACTTTATATGTAACTTGACTAGAATTTCGAGTAGATCATCATGGTGCATGTTAACTTGCTGTTTAACAACTTAAACTTAAGGTTTGTTCAGATCGGGACCAATTTCGAAAATTGCATATGAGGACTTACCGGAATTGTTATATGTTGTTTCGGCCTCATTTAAACTTGCCTTGTTGTGTGTTCTTGTATGCTTCATCCATTGCGATGTAAAGCATCATGTAGTCTTGTCATGCATCATACTTGCTTGAGCATCATGTCTTGCTATGTGTTGTGTGTTTACCGTGTTGTTTGCTTCTTCTTGTTAGTTCCTATTTCGTTGCGGTCGTGTGGATTCGTTCGGCTACACTTGGTTCGTCTTCGTGGCTTCTTCTTCATCTTCTTCATGGACTCGTTCTTTTTCCCTGCGGGATCTCAGGCAAGATGACCGTCACCTTGGATACCTTTACTATCATTGACATGCTAGTTGTCTCGATGCTATCGCTATATGTCGCGCTACCTATCTATTTGTTGTCAGCCTCTCCTTGTTGCCATGAAACCTCTAACCTTTGACACCATCCCAGCAAAACTGTTGTTTGGCTATGTTACTCGCTTGCTCAGCCCCTCTTATAGCGTTGTTAGTTGTAGGTGAAGATGAAGATTGCTCCATGTCGGAACTGTTTTTGGGAACATCATAATATCTTTTAATTAAATTAACACACATATATAGTTGGCAAGGGGTGGAAGGCTTGGCCTTTTGATCGGTGTTTTGTTCCATTCATGCCGCCTTAACAACCGATAAACTGGTGTTATGTTCCTTGATTTTGCGTTCCTGACGCAGTTGGGTATATGTGGACCCCTTGACAGTTCGCTTTCAATAAAACTCCTCCAGCAAGGCCCAACATTGGTTTTAATTTGCCTCATAATAAAAACTTAATTAATTAACTAAATTGCATAGGGGGTCGCGTCCCCGGGTTCTTAATTCCACATAACAGGGGGGCAATGCTGATGGTGTTGGTCCCAAACTAGAGCCACTTGCGATGCCACCCAGTAATCTGGGGTCTTCGGTTGCCCTACGTACTGCTCATCCGGACGTGGCCTGAGACGAGATACGCGCGGCTACTATTAGGGTGTCGGCACGCCGGGAGGTCTTGCTGGACTTGTTTTACCATTGTCGAAATGTCTTGTGCACCGGGATTCCGAGTCTGATCGGATTGTCCCTAAGATAAGGGGTAATACTTTTACTTCTGCTAATCGTGAGAGCTTGTGATGGGCTAAGTTGGGACACCCCTACAGGGTTATAATCTTTCGAAAGTTGTCCCCGCCGTTTTGTGGCAGATTGGAATTTGTTAATGTCCGGTTGTAGAAAACTTGACAGATGATCCGAAATAAAATACACGAATCGCGTGAGTAACCGTGACCGTCTCTTTTCACTTTGAGAAGAGAACACGGTGGGGTTATGTTTGACTCGTAGGTAGTTCAGGATCCTTAGCGATCATTACTAGTTGCGACCGTTTGCGTAGATGCTCATCTTATTCTTGTACTCGTAAGTTAGCCACCATACATATGCTTAGCCACTGCTGCAACCTCACCACTTACCCTCTTCATACCCATTGAGCTTTGCTAGTCTTGATACCCATGGTTATGGGATTGTTGAGTCCTCGTGGCTCACAGTTACTACACCAACAGTTGCAGGTGCATGTTTCCGATGACTTGACATGAGAGCGATGTACTTGTGTTGGAGTTCTTTCTTCTTTTGCTTCGTCAGTCTTGGGTTAGGTTCCTGGTCGGCAGCCTGGGATAGCAGGATGGATGTCGTTGTGTTTTTCATGTTTGCATCTGTAGTCGGATGTTTTGTATTGATGTTGTTGTATTCATGTGATTTGTATGACTTGTTGTATCCCCATCTATGTATGTAATGGTACGATGTAATGATATCCATCTTGCTAAGCGCCCTATATGTGGTTGTGACTCAATCATAAGTTTTATCTAGTGATCGAGATAGAATCGCATCTTGGGTGTGACAAGTTGGTATCAGAGCCTCAACCGACCATAGGAGCCCCCTTGATTGATCGTAGTTTGGCCGTTGTCGAGTCTAGAAGAAAACTGATTTCAGAGTCTAGTTATATCGGAGAGTAGGAATTATTTTTACTCCTCATCCCCTTCCTCGCTCTGGTGAGGAATCTTGAGGTAGGTGTTTTGAATTACTCCTCGTCCACTTCAAATTTTTTAGGATCACGCGGTTAGTTTTCGTTCGTTGCGATGTTAGCTCTTTTCATCCGGTGCAATTCTCGTCAAGTTGTTTCGACCCTCTTGGTCTTTTGCATGATCAATCCTCAGTTCGTTCTCAACCGACATTGTTTCCCCGTCCGATGTGGTCTTTCTTTTTCCCACCCGCCCACCCTTTTCTTCTCGGGGCCGGAGTCTTTAATCGAGTATCCATTCTTCTCGTGCGAAGCTTTTGCCTTCTTTCCTTAACTATTTCAACTTGTGAATTCTCATCTCGTTCGTCATTCTTTATCTCTTTTTCTTCTCCGGTGTATCCAATTCAATTTGTTCTCGGTATTCATCATATTCTTTTTCCTTGGCTCGGATGTTTCCCCTTGCACATTCGCCTCTCACCATTTACTTGTTCCGGAGTTCCGAAGACATCTCAGAAGATTCGTGTTTTACTTTCAATTAATTCGAGGTGGTCACCTCATTTGAGTCTTTCAATCGTTCCGGTGCATCATTTCTCACTCGAATAATCCTTTCCAACGGTGTTCTCTTCGGTGGGCTCATAACCCACAGGTCTTTTCCCAGGATCTTACCTGACGCTTCTAATTTTTTTGGAGCTATTCCAATTTCTTTCAAAGTGTGACGTAAGTATGGATTCCATCAGTCATATGCCTTCTCTAAGATCACTTTTAATTCTTTTCATCATTGGTTCAACCTTTCTTCTTTTCATTCTTCCGGAGTATTGCATGAATTCTTTCCATTGTGTTCCTCCGAAGGCCATCATTTCAGAAAATTTCTTCGTTCTCAGTTTTTAACTTCGCCCTCCAACTATTCTTCATTGATGCCTCTTCGTTCATCTCCATAATCTTTTGGTGTTTCGTTCAAGCATTCTTTAAACCGTTCGCGATCTCTTCGTTCTCTTCTATCTATTTTCCTCAAGCTCTTTACTTATTTTCTAATTCTTCTCGGTGATTCATTCTCTTTTCCTCGTTCAATCTCAATTCTTCCGGTGGTTTGTCCTCTTTCATCGCTCGGTGTCAGTTCTCACGGTGGTTTGCTCAAGAGTTCTTTTCATGTGTGATCATATCAATTCTTTCGTTCTTTCCAATCCTACCAATGTTTCATGAAGATTTTCGCAAGTTCATGATATTTCCCTCTTTAATCATTTCAATGAGAATAAGTAGTATGTGAATCCATTGTTCATCAATTTAATTGATGGAGGAGAAGCATAACATAATTCTTATTCTTTTTATCAAGTTGATTAATCCACTTCCTTTAGAATTTGTTCTTGATGAATAAATTCTAGTTCCAAATCCTTTCATCTTTTCATTTCCGGAGTGCAAAGTGTTCTCGACTATCTCATCGGAACCCCGTCTAAATGATCGCAAGGCTTTAATCTTATTATTTTCATCCGTCATCATCATCCTTTTGTAAACGGAGTTCTTCATGAGTTAATTCATTCGTCAAGTGTTCATCATTAATTCGTGTGGAGCAGCTCAAGTATTCCTCTTCTTGTGTCTCGAAGTGCAATTAAATTCTCCGTATTCTTCTGGAGTGGAGTTTTGCATTTCTCCGTTCATCTCAACTATTGAATCTTTCGGAGTGGCAGAATTTCACCTCAAGTTTTGAGATGGTTACATAAGCCCACGAAAATCTATTCTTTCATTGTTCATTTTTCCTACAACTGCATTCAATCCTTTCTTCTAAGGATGCTTTCAAATTCATTCGTGGTGGAAGTTGTTCTTCTCTTTTCCGTTCTTGTCATTTCACTCTTTCAATCCTTCCATAGGCATTGTGTTGTTCCTTCTCGTCATGTGTTATTCCATCTTCTCGAGTTTATGTTCTATCCCTTCCATTTTCAGCCGGAGTGCTACCCAAATTCCTTCATTTGAATTCCTTTTCAATATCTTTTAACCGGAGTGGTTTCAACGTCTCTCTTGTCACTTAAGATCTTGATTCTCGTCTTATGCCTTGTTACTCGTTTTACCGGAGCTTCTCAATCACATTCATCTTCGTGGTACTCTTCCTTTCAAGTTGTTCAACCTCCCAAGGTAACTTGGTTTCACCTTCTTCCTTTTTCCCTTCCGTCTCGTTCCTAAGATCTCGGGACGAGATCTCCTGTTAGTAGGGGAGTGTTGTGACGCCCGGAGACCGATGCGCTAGGTGTCTTCCAGTTATTCGTTGCCATTGCCATGTCATCTGCTTGCGTCTTGCATCTTGCCATGTCATCATGTGCATTGCATCCTCAAGTTTTCAAAACTTGCATCTGGCCGAACCCCCTCGTCCTTTCCGTTGTCCGTTCTGAGCCCAGACACACTTGCACACGCCCGCGGCACCTCCGAAACCTTGTTTTTATAAGTGGCTAGAAAATGTTCTCGGAATGAGTCGAAACTTGGCATGTGGTCTTATTATAGTGTAGACAGACCGCCTGCCAAATTTCGTCGCATTCGGAGTTCGTTTGATAGCCCAAGGGTTAAACTATAGCGACACTATCGCCGGACAAAACGTCAGACGTTTTCGGTATCCGGAAACCGTCGTCGGGTCTCTCTCTCTCTCCTCTCCACACAGCCCAATGCCTCTTCATAGCCCACACCCCCCCTCGCCTCTCCTCCGCTCCAGACCGTTCGATCACGATCGGATGCTCCAAAATCCCCCCTAAACCCCCCTAACCCTAGCCCAGTACTATATATAGACACCCCACCTGCCATTTTTGGCCTAAACCTAACCCCCTAGCCTTCCCTAACCTCCCAGCCGCCACCACCTGAAAATTCCGCGCCGGCGAACACACTCCCGCCACTTGGCAACGTCGCTGGCGTGCCCGGACCAACCAGGCGCTGCCACCTCGCCGCGCAGCCGCCCTCCACCAACCAGCGCCCGCCACCTGTCCGCCTCCACGTTGCCCCCTCTCCCTCCTCCATCGTGCGCCCGCGCCAGGCCCATCCGCGGCCCGCCCTCAGGCTGTATCGGGCCCAAGCCGCCGCCCGCAAGGCCGAGCGCACCCGCTCCCCGTTGCCCCGCTCGATCTAGATCGGGGAGTCCGAT
>LR738713.1:184679885-184702228 GCA_902687465.1 Secale cereale | reverse complement strand
TTGGTAGTAGCTCAGTGATCATGCTTATAGTGCTTGACATGTACATGCTTTCCATGCCCTTTGTTGCCATGAAGTGTTATTGTATCATGTTGTTTTGATGTCAACTATATGCCTACTTGCTGTTTTGGACAGATTGTTGTTATATCTTGTTTCATGTGTATGTGATGAACCGTTGCTCCGTTTTGAGCGTGCTCTATATGAAACTTATGTGTTTTTGCATGTAGATGCATAATAACATGTTGTATACCTGTTTGGAGTGTGTTTGCTTGATGTTTGGTTGCGTTTTGCATCAATGTCATGCTTGACTTGTTTTGCTCATAACTTTTAGGCCGTAGCTCCGATTTAAAAGAACTCTATATGTAACTTGACTAGAATTTCGAGTAGATCATCATGATGTATGTTAACTTGCTGTTTAACAACTTGAACTTAAGATTTGTTCAGATCGTGACCAATTTCAGAAATTGCATATGAGGACTTACCGAAATTGTTATATGTTGTTTCGGTCTCATTTAAGCTTGCCTTATTGTGTGTTCTTGTATGCTTCATTCATTGCCATGTAAAGCATCATGTAGCCTTGTCATGCAATTGCATCATACTTGCTTGAGCATCATGTCTTGCTATGTGTTGTGTGTTTACCGTGTTGTTTGCTTCTTCTTGTTAGTTCCTATTTCGTTGCGATCGTGAGGATTCGTTCGGCTACACTTGGTTCGTCTTCGTGGCTTCTTCTTCATCTTCTTCATGGACTTATTCTTCTTCCCTGCGGGATCTCAGGCAAGATGACCGTCACCTTGGATACCTTTACTATCATTGCCATGCTAGTTGTCTTGATGATATCGCTATATGTCGCGCTGCCTATCTATTTGTTGTCAGCCTCTCCTTGTTGCCATGAAACCTCTAACCTTTGACACCATCCCAGCAAAACCGTTGTTTGGCTATGTTACCCGCTTGCTCAGCCCCTCTTATAGTGTTGTTAGTTGCAGGTGAAGATGAAGATTGCTCAATGTCGGAACTTGTTTTTGGGACCATCACAATATCTCTTAATTAAATTAACACACCTATATACTTGGCAAGGGGTGGAAGGCTTGGCCTTTTTGCTCGGTGTTTTGTTCCACTCATGCCGCCTTAAGAACCGATAAACCGGTGTTATGTTCCTTGATTTTGCGTTCCTGACGCAGTTGGGTATATGTGGACCCCTTGACAGTTCGCTTTGAATAAAATTCCTCCAGCAAGGCCCAACATTGGTTTTAATTTGCCTCATAATAAAAATTTAATTAATTAATTAAATTGCATAGGGGGTCGCGTCCCCGGGTTCTTAAATCCACATAACAGGGGGGCAATGCTGATGGTGTTGGTCCCAAACTAGAGCCACTTGCGATGGCACCCAGTAATCTGGGGTCTTCGGTTGCCCTATGTACTGCTCATCTGGACGTGGCCTGAGACGAGATACGCGCGGCTACTATTAGGGTGTCGGCACGCCGGGAGGTCTTGCTGGACTTGTTTTACCATTGTCGAAATGTCTTGTGCACCGGGATTCCGAGTCTGATCGGATTGTCCCTAAGATAAGGGGTAATACTTTTACTTCTGCTAATTGTGAGAGCTTGTGATGGGCTAAGTTGGGACACCCCTACAGGGTTATAATCTTTCGAAAGTTGTCCCCGCGGTTATGTGGCAGATTGGAATTTGTTAATGTCCGGTTGTAGAAAACTTGACAGAGGATCCGAAATAAAATACACGAATCGTGTGAGTAACCGTGACCGCCTCTTTTCACTTTCAGAAGAGAACACGGTGGGGTTATGTTTGACTCGTAGGTAGTTCAGGATCCTTAGCGATCATTACTAGTTGCGACCGTTTGCGTAGATGCTCATCTTATTCTTATACTCGTAAGTTAGCCACCATACATATGCTTAGCCGCTTCTACAACCTCACCACTTACCCTCTTCATACCCATTGAGCTTTGCTAGTCTTGATACCCATGGTTATGGGATTGCTGAGTCCTCGTGGCTCATAGTTACTACAACAACAGTTGCAGCTGCAGGTTTTCGATGACTTGACGTGAGAGCGATGTACTTGTGTTGGAGTTCTTTCTTCTTCTGCTTCGTGAGTCTTGGGTTAGGTTCCTGGTCGACAGCCTTGGATAATAGGATGGATGTCGTTGTGTTTTTCATGTTTGCATCCGTAGTCGGATGTCTTGTATTGATGTTGTTGTATTCATGCGATTTGTATGACTTGTTGTATCCCCATCTATGTATGTAATGGTACGATGTAATGATATCCATCTTGCTAAGCACCCAATATGTGGTTGTGCATCAATCACAAATTTTATCTAGTGACCGAGATAGAATCGCATCTTGGGCGTGACACGTATGATCCATGGGCCTTCTACGGGCCGTAGGATCTATTTGTCTTCTAGGGGCCGTAGGATCCATGGGCCTTCTACGGGGCGTATAATCATTTCGCCAAACATGGGCCGTACTATTCGTGGACCATAACGGGCCGTTAATAGGCTGTATTTGCTAACGCTATGAAAACAGCCCAACGGGTTAACAGGGCACAAACGGGCCGAATGTAACCACGGGCTGAATTTGGCCCACAAACGGAACACGCCAGTAACGGACCGTAACTAACCGAATTCTAGAAATGATCCCAAGAATAAATGGGCCCTTAGAAGGCTGAAAGTTAACACGGGCTGGAAACGACCGACGGAATACTGGGCCGTTAATGGGTATAAAGCGATACACAGTTCATTATGGGCCAGTTTCATCTCGGACCTTTAATGGGCCCAGAGTTACAAAGGGCTTCATATGGGTCGAAAAACATCATGGGCCATACATGGTCCGGAAGTTACAACAGGCTGGAATCAAATTGGACGGCCCAGATGAAGCTACTGGGCTTAGTTCCGATAGGCCGTAACGGGCCAGGAGTTAGCGGGTCGTAAATGGGCTATATACAAACAGGTCGTTAACATGCTTTCCGTGGGCCGACCCGTTACCTCTTGACCAATTCAAACGGGGCAGCCTTTTAACCGGAATGGGCCTTTATTGGGCCGTGCCATGCGTCGACTTATCATTGGCGCCTCCTCTCCAATGAGTGGATGCCATCTGTCCCAACGGTGAGCCACATGTGTTTCCTCTGAACAAAGAGAATTTTACACGTGGAAAATCCCCATTGGTCCGGGCTGTTAACGGGTTATGGGATCCAAAACCGGACCCGATAGCTTAACGGCGACCTGTTATGGTGGATGACATGTGTCGGTAACCCTTGACGAAAACACTTCCATGACGCACCATTTATCGTCATGGAAGTGGACACTTCCATGATGATAATTTTGGTAATGTCATGGAACACTTCTACGACAGCACATGTATGACTATCTTGATTCTGTCATAAAATCGTCATGGATGTACATGCATGAAAGAAAACGTGACCTACTGTGACAAACACGTATCATCACGGAAGTGTATTTTTTTGTAGTGGATGTTGCATGTGAAACTTGGTGTTGTTGTGTAGTGGCGTAACTGAGTGCCGAAGCTATCTGATGTAATTCGATTATGAAATCCTGGTTGTTGTTATACGGATATGAAATACCTGGTGCATTTTATAATAAATATCAATTTGATTAGTACATGGATTATCAATAATAGGCTAATTACCCTGCTTATTGTTTTTTTATTGCAGACGGTTACTCAGACAGCATCGTGGGCGATGAACTCAAACAACCCGCACGATTTCTAGAAAGTAGGTGTGTTCGATCAACTAACAATCACACACGACTTCCGACAGAGATCTGTTTGCATTAGGCCACCTTGCACAAATGTTTCCACACAAAAAATGTGTGTGATATACATACGAACGGAAATGTTTTTCTGGGATTCACCGTGTGGGATGTACATATGAACGAAAACAATTGGGTTTCGATGCCCCGCCAGATCGCACACGAGCTCATTTTGCCCCAGCCTAGGGTCTATCCCCGACGGTTTCTAGGTCGTGTGGGAAGGATCCCCCTATCGCCCAAACTCACTTGGCGACGGTTCCAAACGCCGTCGCGGAAAAGGGTTAAAAACCGTTTGTATAGCACGTCGTTGCACCAGTGTAGAGCATCATTCATTTCGTTTGACACTCTCCTTCGAACAAGTGATACAACATCTTGATCCGGGTGTTGAACTTCCGATGTAGAAAGCTTTGTAAAATAGCCAGTAATGTGATTCGTCAATTCATTATCTATTAACCAGTTTCCAGACTCGTCTAATAGTTTCTTTATATTATTTCATTTTTTCCTGCTTGTGGCATCATTATGAAAGAACGACGTATTGCGATCCCCGTGCATCAACCAATTTACCCGTCCTCTCTGTAACCAGAATAATTCCTCTTGCTCCAAATGTTTACAATTACCACAATAATCTACTTCTGTCAACATCGAGATTCCGTATTCAATGGGCCACGCCTTAGTCTCTCCAACTCTTTTTTAATTTTCTAATTATCACCTTTGGTCCCTTTAGCATTTCCCGGTCCCAAGTATGTAGATCAGCATGCACTGCTCTCGTACGGTCAGCAAGTGAGGGTCCAATACCTTCTAGCTTTGCTCTCTCCCAATATGCCTTAACGATTTCAGTGACCTTATCTTCCTTCAACCACCTCGCCTCAAATTGTTTAACATGCCCCTCTGGGCGTTTAAAGATTTTTTTTTCATCCCAATACTCCATATCCAGTATGATTGGGCGATGGTCAGTATGAACATGTTCTTCATTGATAACTGCTGCTCGTGGAAATTGCCCATGCTAAGTTACAGACCGCCCGATCAAGGCGCTCACGTATTTCACCTCTCCTCCAAGTGAACATGTCACTGTTATAGCCTAGATCGTCCAGCCCACAAACCATTAGGCATTCACGGAACTCTCTCATCATACCAAATGGTCTAGCTACACTACCCTTTTTTCCGAAGGGCACAAAATTTCATTAAAATCCCCCAAAATCACCCAGGGATGGTTGCTCTTACTATGTAAATTGCGAATGTCATCCCAAGATAGATGGCGCTCATTCCATTTCGGGTGATCATAGAAGCCCCTGAACCGCCACTGAACTACATTCTCCTACATAAAACAATATCAATAAAATGGGGTGAGATATAGTTCAACTCAATTTTATTGGACTCATGATAAAACAAAGCGAGGCCACCGGCCTTACCATCACTTTCCACTACAAACATAGAATCAAAACCTAATACACGACGAAGCTCATCGGCTTTACAATTATTCAAATGGGATTCAGAAAGGAAAATTAAATCTGCCCCTGTACGCTTCTGTAGATCCAGAAGCTCATCAACTGCCATGTTGGAGAGCATACCACGACAGTTCTAGCCAAGGATTTTCATTTGGCCCGGCGGTCCTCCTCCTCGGAGGCCGCCGATGTGCAAATCTCATCTTTGTCTTTGCCAACCGATTCCTGACCTCGTGGCACGTACTCTTCCTCCTTCTCGACAGTCTTTTTTGCAACATGTGTAACCCCGCCCTCCTCATCCTGGACTGCTACAACTCTACCCATGCACACCCGTTTGGATGAGACGTTTACATCACCATATAAGACGCGCTCATAACTATCCATCTCTTCCTCAAAGGAAAACTCTAAGTCACTACCCGTTGGACGAGCCCCAAAAGAATGCCCCTTTTTTTCCCTAGCATTTGCTTGCGAGCAACTTCAGCTCTGTTTGCCCCCCTTTCTTTTTATCTTTATTTTTTGAATTGCCCTGCATATAATTTTTTGCTGGCTGAATTTAAAGGGTAGAGCATTATTCTCTGTATCACCCCCGGCCGTAGAGATTCTCACTGCAACAGCGCTAGACAGCGCCTCCAACACCCCCGGCTGGAAAAGAAGCTCGCCAGCATCATCTTTATGCGGTGGAATTTTGCTGGGCTTCACCTATGCATGAGAAATCAGGGCCACGCGACTCGCATGTGTACTTTGGACCGGTACAACATCATAACAAAGTTGACTTTGGTCAACCTCCGCATTCTGGCGCGACTCGAGCGTGGTCACGCGGCCCTCGACTTCCTGGCCCCGCCCGACAGGAGCTGTCAGCGCTCCCGCCTGGTCCTCCTGACCAAGTTGCACACTTGCCGGGGTAGGCACCACGATCCCCTGAGTCCGACCCTCCTGGCCAATGTTCGTCTTGACGGAAGTAGCAACCCCTTTATCGAAGACCGTGAGCCCACTCATGGCAGTAGCCACCTTGACGACGTTTGTGGCCTCGCCAAGTAGCCTAGTTAGGATACCGTACTGAGAGATTTGTTAAATTTAGCTTCGATAGCCTATGCCGAGACACGCGAGACCTCAATGGGAGCGGCCGACGAGGAAGTGTTTTTTTAGAAAAGGAGGAGGACCCTCGGTCTCTGCATCTAGACATGCATACACCCACTTTATTAATTATTCACACATGACTTTACAAAGTCATACAACACTAAGACTAAAGCCACCGTCTAGGCAACACATGTCGCTACTCCTATCCAGTTGATGAAGGGATGCTGATAGTCTGGGCCTAATACCAAACAGACCTGCCAGGCTGCCGGGTATGGGGCACCCACCAGTCTGGCGCACTCCTCAACCAGGACGTCTGCCGGGTATGAGGCTGCCGCAGCCACCTGTCACCAATCCATCTTCAGTGCTGCACTATTGCATGTACCTTTCCCGGTCTAGCCGCTGTCGACGCCACCATGACGCCACACAACGCCATCATCCTGCGCTCGTCCATCATCACACGCCCACCGGCGAGACCCCGTTGCTCCATGCCGCCGAGACCCGCCGCCGTCGACGCGAGAGAAGGCACGCCACACCACCTCACGCCTCTTCCATCCGGCACCACTCCACAAACGATGCCCCCAATAGGAAACACGACACCGCAGTGCCGCCATCGTCCGATCCGGTGATCTTAGGATTTCTCCCAGAGCGGCACGAGCAGGTTGACGATAGTTGCTTGCCAATGCCTTCATCAAGGGAACGACTTAGACGCCGCCATCGCCCGCCATGACCGGAGTCGGCTCGGTTTTTCACCGGCGACTATGTCTCCCCAACTCACCGCCGGTGCTAATAGTGGGATCCAAGATCCGTCACTACCAGCCTGGCCAACCGCCTTCGCTGAAGAAGGCAGCCACCACCACCATGCCCGGGCCAAGACACCCGGACGTCCTCGTGCCGCGGAGATTACCCAGGGGGATCTCCTCTTGCCATTGTCGAGACGAGGCGCAGCCGCAGTGGATCTCGATCTAAACCCCTTGAGCCCAAATCAGATCTCATCGCAGCCATAATCTCATCCGGCAACGGCCGCCGGAGATTTTCTGGACATCGCCAACCCGCTGCGCACTGCCGTTGGAGGAGGAGGGAGATGGACGCCGTTGCCCCCACGTGTTACCACCGGCGAGGAAGTGGTGAATTCCAGCTGGCTTTGTCAGTTTAATTACTTTTAATATAGAGTTTTAGTCAAGTGATGAACTCCGAAGTATCTTTTGAATCGGATTCTACTAAACTTAATGCCCTATCTATGTCGAAATGTTGTGTTTTATATGTGTATGATGATCTATGTAGTTTGCATAGTTTGTATGTACTAGTAAGCGTGCACGTGCAACGCACGTATCCAAATAAAGTACACTAAAAACATGAACTTTCACCTCTGTTTTTACCAGGACATTTAAATGCGTGTCACGTCCAATGATTTGAATGCAATAATTTATTTTAGATTAAGTCATAAGTCTTGTTTGACCGGTGAAAGACTTCCATTGTTGAAATGTTGTGATCCCAAAAAATACAAAAACAAAATGAAAAAACCCGTGCATGTAGCACACGGCCAATACATGTGTCTTCACATAAGATTAATGATGACATAAATGTATAGTAATTGTTACTTATTACAAAAATACTCTCGGTAACATTATCTAGTAATCATCATTTGATGATGATCCTCTCTGGAAGGTCCATCTTTTGATCCGATCTATGATGCTTCGTTCTAAGACCGGGATATTGTTTAGAACTTCATTCTCTTCATACTTCAAAATATGAACCAAAAATCGCTTCCTTAGTTCAAAATCATTCTACATATGCATTATATAACATTGTTACTAGAAAAACATGTGTAACGTGTGTAGAAATGAGCATGGTGTCAATAATTACCTTGGGTACTGGAAAATGTAGCGTCCCATCATGCCCTCAGTGCATTAAATTGAAAACCAAATAACCAGACAAGGGACTGCATGTATGAAATGTTACATGCGAGTTGAATGAATCAATTTATATTGTGATGTATTGACAAGATTCGTACCCGTATGAGTTTGTGGGAACAACAGGAACTTTGCATCCCCATATCAAAATGGCGTCCTTGAAGGCAGGGTTTGCAGCTTGGAGTGCAAGGTTTAGATTGTTGGCCATAGTTTCAAGTATATGCTTTCCGAAAGTGGGTATTGAAAGCGGGTCCAAAATAGAGACAACTTTTTTATGTTGGTCCAAGACAAACAATAAAAATAACCCAAGAATATCACGAGGCAATAAAATCTACAATGATACATGCATTTAGAAGTACATCAATCATTAAGACCAAATTAATAATGAATTTGAATTTAAATCTTACTGTATCACATTCCGAGATATGATACTTATTGCTGTTAGGCCAACTATCAAACAATTGTGCCAACATAGCAATGTCTATACCGTCAGGATGATTTGGGACTCGTGCATAGTGGTACATGGACTACAATATTGTAAGAAAGCATTAGTACAATGAGGCAAAATGTAAAATGTGATTAAAATAACTTACACAAAATCGTAGATCCATATAGTGTACTGGGACGTCTCTAGCAAGCTGGACGTCGTGGCACGCTAGTATCCTGACAGCCATGTTAAAACAATCAGCATCCATGTACTCATCATTTTTTAATATGTTCTTTAATTGTCTCAAGTTTAAACTAATAGGTTAAGCCTGAGAGCTTTTCACCCATTCCCTCCTGTGAAATGGGAATTCTGTCATTATACAAGAGTAATAGTTTATTAGGAACAAAATGAACTGTAAAAATGTGTCTTACTCTGGCATCGGCACATCATCGACCATGCTGATGAACAAGAAAAGTTCATCTATTAAGTCGTCGTTTGTTGGAGTGACAAACGACGAAAGGATAAATGCTTGCGAGATGAGCTCAACTTGTGACGATGAGTTGGATACTTTATGTTTGTTAGGAGGTCTTTCGACAATCATACAATCAGTGGGATCCGTGTTGGTTTCATCATCATCTAAGTCTCGGTTTCTTATATCATCATCATTGAATTCTGAGTCGACTAAAATGACAGCTAATTTTGTTCTAAAATCTGTCATGTGAACCTAAAGTGAAGTAGTAATAAGACTTAGTTTTTAAATAATGATACAAGATAAAATAATTAGTATCATGTACGATGCAAAATATGCCTGTTCGGGAGTATCGGACAAACTATCTCCCGTGAAGTACTCCATGTAATTTAACATCCAGAGACCACAAGATGACCTTGATGATAAAGAAACTTTGTTATGCTTAATAACAAAAATATTAATAAAAAATAGTATCATAAAATGATGATGACTGAACCACACTATCATACCGGATACGCTCGATAAAAAAAGAACTAAACAACGTTTGCCGCTAATATAAATCAGATGACCCAAAGGGCTATCAATAAAATAACTAAATTTCTAAACCCATATATTTTTTATATAAATCAAATGAACAAAACGGTTATCAACAAAAAATGAATTTGTGAATGCATAATTATTTTGAGAGGAACCCACATAATTATTACTTCATCAAATGGGTTGTCGATCATCTATACAAAAATTAAACAAAAGAGACACGGCCGATGATTTATTTGGTCGATGTACTGTTTAATCTAGGTGGCGTAATTAGACGATAGAAAAACAACCAGAGGTCGGATTGCAAAAGAGAAAAAAAAACCAAAGAAACACTAATAAAGAGAGCAGCCGGTAAAAAGTAAAAAAAAAAGCAATAGGATGTAACCCGTCGCACTATAACTTTCTCGATCTCTCCAGTACACTATCACTTTGCTTTCTCCATTCCTCACTTCTTCCTCCGTCAGTCTTATTCTCTGTAGCCTGTAGGACGGCACCTACTCTACAGCACGCCAGATCCTCTCCCGGCACGACGGCCGCCGACGCCCCCCTCCCCCCACACCACCACCACCACCACGGCCTTGCCCCGTCTCCTCCTATCCCCATCAGGGTCTGGTCCCACCGGCCCTTATCCCCAGCACGGCCTCGCCCCGCCCCCTCCTCTTACCACTGCGGCCTTGCCTCGCCACCAACCCCACGGATCTTCCCTGGATCGACTCTGCCGCCTCCATCCTACTGCCCCAGAGGAGATCGAGATGTGAGCTGGTCAACACAATTCGGAAGCAGGCATATCGGATTGGATCGAGATCCAGTGCGCCATCAAGTCGCTCTGGGAAGGAGTTCGCAGCTCACGTACATGCTCTACAGGATCAGCCTGATCTCTCTGTCGCCGCTGCTGTGATAATGGCTTGCAATAGATCAGACTATTTTTAGAGGTCAGTTCAATCTTCTATCCTCAAGTAGGCTTTGTCTCCATTCCTCTGTTTTTCATGCAGCTTCAGTTTGTACACTTAGTAGAACACACTTCCTGACCAAATGATGGACAGTAGTGGTCGCAGGTACCACAAAGCGGTTGATTCAAAGTTCCCACTATTCCACTTGTTCAACTCTTGTGTAGAATGTTATTTTTACATTGCTTCTTCCAATTGCAGGATGGTACAAATGGAGAAGTCAAAAAATAAGGCCTCGAGTTATACCCAAATAACATTTATGCAGGTGCGGAAAGAAACACTTGATCTATGCTCAATTGCCTAATATTGCTAGCATAACAGTATGACAGAACACGCTCAGCTTCTTCTCCTGTAATATTGCTAGCATAGCTGATACTACAAGTTAATGCATGACTGCTTACTCTATTTAGCCATATGTGTGAATATAAAATGTTTGAAAATCGTAACGCATTTTTTTATATGCAGCCCAATGAAGTGTATCGCCTTGAGCTCCATTATTTAGGCCAGATCTCATGAGAGGTGTTGCGTCAATTGCATTGGCATACAATAAGGTAAAGCATTGCATTGGCATACCAATTCTCTTGATCAAATGTGCTTCAGGAATGCTATGAATGATAACATAAACATAATAGCATACCAAATGTGCCATGTTAAGCATAAATGCTCCGAGTTATATTAGGAGGCGTACCCATCCGTTGAAGACTACTCTTAATATATTCTTCTCTTTTCCATGTTGTAACATCTAGATCAGTCCACCTATCGGATTTTAATTCCATGTGCTTGGATGCATATTTGAATAAATCCTCCAGTCCTTCTAGCTATTGTACCAACAAATGGAAAAAGTATAAGCATCACAAGTGAGAAATAAGAAAAAAAAGATTCTTAGAAAAAGATGGGGGAGTAGGACTAAGTACTAACCGTATCAGTGAGGTCCTTGCGGCTCATGTATGGGCCTAGCGAGTCGAGCACTTGAACACATTTTCTTCTGGCATTTATAGCACATAGATACCAGTGAACCTCGTCCATGTTTATTGGAATGTATATCTGAAAAAATGATTATTTTAGTTGTACTCGTAGGTGGACGAATCGGTAGTTCTCGCTGTAATTCATATAAACATGTAGAAAAGTAAGACTAACCATATCGTTTTCCAAATACGCTTAGGCTCTCTTCAATACCCATGCTGGTGCAATATCCATGTCATCTGAGGGCAGATAGCTACCGATCTTCATCATCTTAGAGATGCATGCATTCTCTAAGAACACACTTCCACCTAACCTTACTTGTAGATGCTCCGTAAAAATCATGCAATTTATGTACGTATTTATGACCTACAATTAAAAGTATGCACAGCATATTAGATGACACATACTTCTAATTAAATAGCATCTTCATGTCCTAATATACTTAATTCGTCGCCAACCCATTCTTTGGGAGATAGAAGAGATAGTAAATGTCTTTTTTTTCAGAAATGCATCGCCGATGCTCACTAAATTTCTTTCTTTACTTGGTTCGGATTTGATTTTTTCTATAACGGACCAATCATCGCCAGTGCAGGCATAATCTGTCACGATGGCCATGATAACATTTAATATAGCAGTACCTTGGTGGGCGAACATCCTAGCTTCTTCATCAGGCTCAACATATTCAGTTTCAACAAGGTTTTCACCTCCCAAGCAGTCTATAGTAGACAAATATTAGTTTGTAATAATTATAAGATCTCGTAAATTAAACATAGAACCGTAGATGCATTAATGTGTACCATCCATATTTTTTGTGTTGTCATCGGGCTCCAATATTCCATATGCATCATCGTCGTGGTCCTTGCCTGACAGCATATGTTGCAAAATGGGCAAGTATGAGCGATGAATGAAAGGTACGACACAGGGAGGATGTTGTCTCGCCTCATCCTCCTTCCAATGTTTTGTATTTGGTACGTATCATTTGTGTGTAGCCAATCACAATCTTCATCAGCTACAGAAACTTTGAGTGACTGTCAGTTAGGAAATCAAAGATAAGATATACAATGTTTCATGTAGCTGGCATCACCTGTGTCAGATTGGTTTTTTTCTCCAGTTGTTGGCACTACTATAGATTTAGCTCCACGACGTTTGTCACGTAGGCTTTGCAATATATCTTCTTTATGTTGCTCATACCTGGCATTTTCCCTCTGCCTCTTAAGTGCTTGTTTTGCTTCTGTATAGTAAGTGTGAATTAGGTTCAAGACAACTTGAGCAACAAACATTTATAGTATGTATGATGTATGTGTGAATTATGTATGATAGTTAATATGAGCCAGAAATGATTACCATATGAACTGCTCATCTGTAGGCTTGAAGTGGCGGTCGTAACACAGTCAGTTGGGAGGACTCAATGCCAGAGTTGATATTATTAACATTTTCCTTGTTAGAGACGTCAGTATCTGGTGTTGTTAGTGAACATGTACCATCAAGTGGAGTCCGATCGCTCATTACCACATCAACAGGTATGCCTGCATCAAAATTGTATTATCAAAGTCTGTTGCTGACACAAAAAAAGCCGGGAGTATGTTTAGATGTAGGAGAACACATGACCTTCCACAACTGGTGTGTGTTGTTGTTGGGTAATAGAAGACTGTGCACTGGGCATCTCCAGAGTGTCAAAACTTGTCGGAGAGAACATTTAATTAACATGACTTTAGCTGTGATTAATGAAAGGTATGATAAAGAACCGAGAAAATTGAGTAAACAAGCGACATGCCCACGGGTGGCTTTGTTGGAGTGTTGGTTCCATTTAAAATAGCGGACATAGCTTTCTTACGATCCCTTGACTCCTTTCTTTTTTTCAATATTGCATCCCTGTTTAGAGCATACCTCACCCTTTCCTTGTCTCTTTAGTTCTTTTGGATCTGTTTTTTGACCTGCGAGGCAATGACATAGTCGGTACTTACATGATCTTAGTAGATAAGAGTAGGTGATATTTGTATTTACCTGAACTGTTGTTGTTCGTCAGGTCCTGAAAGGGAGGACGTACCCCACTACGCTGAGATCCGGACATATTGTCTTCTCAGTGGCTCCTGTTGTGAAACACTTATTGAACCCTGCATCAACTCAGTTTGCCATGCAAAACATGTATTGTAAGTATCAAATTACAGATTGTCAGATTAAAAGAGCAATTCCTTTTGTCTTATGTGTGATCAAAAGACTTGCAAATTCGGTTGATCTAACCTGTGCACTGGCAGGTCCGGAAGTAGGATGTTGCTCGCCATAGGGGTGATGACACCGGAGGTCGCGTCGGCGCGCCGGGTCGAGGACGTCGCAGACACCGAGGGCGAGGGCGGCATGGCGAGGCGAGGAGGGTTAGGGCTGCAAGGCGGGTCGAGCACATCGCGGAGATCAGGGGTGACGGTCGCGGGTGAGTGCGGCCGGGCGGGGCGGAGCGAGGACGGCGGGGCGGCGTGCCGATGCGTGGTTTGTGGTGTTGTGGCGGCGTTGATCACGGAGATACTGCTTATTCGCTGGATGGAGGTGTCATCGTTGGGATGTGTAGGAGCCTGGACGTGGGAGTCTGCCGGCAGAACATTTGCTTAGAACCGTCGATCTGATTGTACTATGGTTGATGAAACGTGGATAGTTGGATGGTAATAAGTGGGTCTGATCGGACGTCTGGGGTTTTCCTGTGTACAATTTTTTGGGTGGATCTAGGAGAAATCACGTTTGGCCTTTTAATAATAGTATAGATATGTCTGATCATTATCCACAAACACACCCGAACGCATCGGCGGACGCGGACGTATAAAGCCTCAAATTAGGCAACCACGGTTACTGATGCTCTTTAGTTTAAATTTTCAATTCATGGCAACGACGTATAATATTTTTAATTTTTCTTCCACGCCCTCATCAAAAGTATGGTTCGATGGCATCTTCGTGGGTGGTAAGCTTCGTCCGAGAAAGCGGAGCCACATCTCCGTAGTGCCATGGCCTCCTTCCCTCTCTTCTCTCTCCTCCTCTTCTTGGCCCACATCTCTCCCCACGCGTCGTCGGCGGCGGATACGGTTCTTGCGGGTGACCTCCTGGACGCGGCCCACGCTTCGGGGTTCTCCGCGTGGCTGCGCAGCGTGCGGCGGCGCATCCACCAGCACCCGGAGCTGGCCTTCCATGAGTACCGCACAAGTGAGCTCGTCCGCGCCGAGCTGGACACGATCGGCGTGTCCTACTCCTGGCCCGTCGCCCAGACCGGTGTGGTGGCCACAATCGTCGGCGGCGGCGGCGCTGGGCCCGTTGTCGCGCTCCGGGCGGACATGGACGCGCTCCCCTTGCAGGTACGCACTCTACCCGGTTCTGAGATATTTTCGTTGTTCAACTAGGGTCGGGCAAGTTTATTTCCCAACAGTGATCGTCTGCGAATTGGTAGTTTGGTACAACAACTGTTGACCACACTTTTCAAAGTATGCCACTTATCCACCACTCCATGATTTTCCCACAATGAGAAAGAGATGAGAAATTTGTAATCAGGGAAAGAAGACAGGTGCAATCCAAAGAAGAGGTAAACTGAAATGATCATGCCTATCTAAAAAAAAACTGAAAAGATCATGCCTATCAGCTTGTGGGGTTCTTAGAAAGGAGATTATACTGTGCCCGGCTCAACATTATTTGTGGCAACCTGTCTCCTCTATCCCCTGGCACCCAATAGTACCTCACCACCCATACCTTTTCATATAATTTTGAAGCTTCAATCTATTTTATTTTTTGAATCAGAGAGTCCAATTTATGACCTACTCCAGTTATGACCTGTCTCCTCTATCCCCTGGCACCCAATATGCAAACAAATCATAAACTAAAATTTTGGATCAAAAGATAGAATTGACACAAACTTCACTTGGAAAAGAAAGGGTGGGTAGGCCAGTATTGCACCTTCTACTCCAAAACACACCCTGCCAACTGCTCATTTACAGGTGGGCCATTATGCAGGTACCCCACATATCATAGAGTCAGAGCATCTACAGTCGTTCGGCCCCCCAAGGGCGTTTTTCGGGGGGAAATTGCGCCTCTTGGGGCGTCGCCGGCGGAATTTTCGGCGGGGAAAAAAAGCCCAAACTCGACGAAATATAGGCGATTTTCATTGATATTTTGGCGCATTGAATAGATAAAAACATAAAAAACTATGCCTAGTTCATGCCGAGGAGGTTGTAGAAGACAGTGTAGTCGTCGCCGTCGCTCGGCGGCCCGTCCTTCGGGGCGTCCTGGCTGCAGCCCTGCCCTGGATCCTATGTGGGGGAGGGGAGGGAAATATATTCTATTTGACACAGTATAGGAAGTACGAATAATTGTAAATAGCATTTTTTTGGGGTCTTTTTTGGGCATGGATACTGTGGGATGAGCGGACGGCTCCTACGTGCACGGGACACAGTAGAAACAACAATCTCGTGGCGTTCTGCCTTGTATTGCTATGGAATCATACGTGCATCAGTATTCACCATGATGTTCTAGAAAACGGTAGGCATACTCAATCGATTAACCTCCTTGATCATTATGCGGTTTTACCATCTCGATTATATGCATCAAATTGTATATTAGTGTTCTAATTAAATCCTGGTAACAGTTATTGGCCAAATCCAACATGTATCTCGTCCAGTAATGTTCTAATTAAAATATTTGCATTGTTGTTCTGTTAGGTGGTGAACTGGTTACACTAACTAAGAAACCAATCCGGACAATAGCCTATAGCAATCCTACACCATATCTATCATGTCATCATAGAATTGAATGAATGCTAACTAATCTAGAAGTGGGGCAAATATTGTAAGCATGACCATGGAGAAAACGAAAATATTATCTTCACTCGTAAATAGGTGATAGAAAGCGTTTAGTCAAAATTATGTAACTTTGAGACTTATATATAAGATTGGTCATTGCTGAGATGATTGGTTCGAATATCATTGTACTTGTCCTGAAAAATATTTTCTTAACATCAATTTTTTTACTTTAATTGAGCAAGTCATATTTTATTTATTGCTAACATAATCTATAATAAAAGGTACTCCCTCCGTTCCAAAATACTTGACGTGGTTTTAGTTAAAATTATTTTGGAACGGAGGGAGTAACATTCAGAGTAGAATGTTGGAGATAAGTAACAGCCAAATTTGAATGTCTTAGAATGGTTCTGAAGAAATAGAATATATTGGTGCTATTTCAGGCAAGAATCGTACACCTAGATGGAAGGAGTGAAACATTGAAGGACTACTATCTGTATTCCATTAAACGAGGATTTTGCCTATCGTTTTGTCAGCCGTTTATACACCTTTGACAGTGCCCTTCGTCACACACTGAGCAATTATACTTTTCTCACCACTTCACAGGAACTGGTAGATTGGGAATACAAAAGCCAGGAGAGTGGGAAAATGCATGCTTGTGGACATGATGCTCACACATCAATGCTTCTCGGAGCTGCTAAGCTACTTCATTCTTGGAAGGATTACATCAAGGTATTAGCTATTGTGTGGTTCTCCTAACACCAGATTTCTGTAACCTAACTCGGTAAGGTGTCAACTAGGGGGAAGGCAGCGCCCGTAACCGATTGAGGTGGGCTGACCGAATTCGGCAGCACGCTCTGCCTTTCGTTCACTGGCTCGTTTTTTTGTTCGTTTATGTTGTTGTTTTGCGATTTTCCCTTTCCTATTCTTTCAGTTTTTTTCGTTTTTTTTGTCTGTTTGGTTTTTTTCTTTTCTTTGTTCTTTTTCTAATACATGGTGAACGATTCTTTAATATACGATGAACAATTTTTGAAATCACAATAAACATTTTTGTAACATATGTTGAACAGTTTTTTAATAAACACTAAACATTTTCATAATATACGGTGACCTCTTTTTAATACACGATGAGCATATTTTTAGTATACACTGACATTTTTAAACTTATGCTGAACATTTGTAATAGGGTTTTGAATATTTTAGCTCCATAAAAAACTGATTTTTGAGAAGAAAAAAGAGCCTAAAAACAAAGAGGAAAAAACCAGCTAACTCCAGAGTGGGTCGGCCCATTTGCCCTTGCTTTTCAGGCGTTGCCTCCCCAGTTGACGACGCCTACACGCGTCCTAACTCATGATAGTTGCTTTTTTGTTTTTCGTCAGGGTACCGTCAAGCTTGTCTTTCAGCCAGCAGAAGAAGGATATGCCGGGGCTTACCATGTCCTAGAAGAAGGTATTCTAGACAATGTGTCCGCCATTTTTGGTCTGCATGTCGACCCAAGTCTTCCAGTGGGTACCGTCGTCTCCAGGCCAGGGCCATTCATGGCAGCATCGGGACGGTTTTTGATAACGATCACTGGGAAAGGCGGTCACGCAGCAATGCCACACCATGCTGTCGACTCCATCGTCATGGCATCCTCTGCCATCATCAGCCTCCAACAAATCGTAGCTCGGGAAATCGATCCCCTCGAAGCCGCGGTATGTGATCCGCGTTGAACACATGTATTAGCTGGCATTATAGTGTCTCAAATGTCCAGCCTATGTATGTTTGTCTTAATCTGTGCATCAGATAAGAGGTGTTCCTTGCTGAATGATATGGTACTGTTTACGTATTTTTCAGGTGGTCTCAGTAACATTCATGAAAGGAGGTGATGCTTACAATGTCATTCCTGAGTCAGTTTGCTTCGGTGGCACCTTTAGGAGCTTGACAACAGAAGGTCTAACATATCTTAAGAAGAGGATCAAGGAGGTAAATCAGCCAAATAAACACTTTCCATCTCCAACCGAGCTTAAATTAAAGATGTGCAACCGGTAACTTTATGCTTCTTTGGAAGATTGTGGAAGCGCACGCCGTCGTGAGCCGCTGCACTGCCACCGTCGACTTCATGGATGAGGAGAGCCGCCCATACCCAGCCACCGTCAACGACGAAGGGATGTACGACCATGCCAGATCAGTGGCAGCGGCTATGTTTGGAGAAGACCACGTCAAGATAGGTGGCCCAATCATGGCCGCGGAGGATTTCTCGTTCTACACGCAGAGATTCCCAGGGGCATTTTTCATGATAGGAACCCGCGACGAGGCCATGGCAACCGCGGTGTATCCACTCCACTCCCCCAACTTTGTGATCGATGAGGGTGTGCTCCCGGTGGGAGCTGCCTTCCATGCTGCTGTGGCGATGGAGTACTTGAACAAGCGCGCAACCGTGGCAAACTAAACAGAATTACTGTTGTTCGTTGGAAATTTAGGATGCCGCAGTTGGCAGCCTGTCGATAATTGTTAGGACGGCTATGTGCATTCATAGGTATGAGCATAATAGTTGTTAGGATATGATTGCGACATTAGCTGAAAAAGGCTTTCCCCGCTTTATATTATACTAGTAAGCTTGCATGTGCAACACACGTCTTAGCTACAATACATTAATTCTAGGTAAACGATTCTACCCGGCCAACCAGCTGAGTCAACCGGTCGTGCGATGGTCGCTGGATCGTGCATCTCCCGTCGTCTCCTGGTTCACCATTTCTCTCATCCTTTTGTTTTGCTCGCTCTCACCATCTTATCCTCCCATTGTTCACCTCGGGGGTATACACATGCGGGGGTGAAGGCAGTCAATCCCGTGCGCGGGGGAGGTGGACGAAACAGGGACGCGAAATCCAACGGTTGCAATCATTGAAATCGGGCGGCAGCGCGGCGACCGGCCCAAATTTGGGCCGGTTGGCCGGTGCCTAGCTCGGCCGTTAGTTCTATCGTAAAATAGATTTACTTTTTGAAAAAAAATCTCTTGCAAAGTACATATAATTACTAATTCCGCAGCCATAAAAATGACTGGAAATGTTGTGCTTAGGAATTAAGATGCCCACGTCCATTGCATAGCAACTATGAAGAGCATTGATGTCACATCCCTAGCTTCTGGTAATGCACTAGGCTAGCCTCATGTGTGCATCATGTTTAATCTTGAAAGAAAATTGAAATGGGGATTGCCTAAACCCTAGCAGTAAAGTAATTTAACTAGGGTCAAATTAAAATCTTTTTCAATGAACCCAAAATGCCCCTTGGAAAAGTTCATCATTTTTGGATTGATTAAAAACCTCTGCCAAAAATGTTGCACATATTTCTAGGACCATTCTGGATTTTTGAATTAAATCATATCTTACTTGCATTTGGGCATTTAAATTTTATATATTATTTTAAATGCTCAAATAATCATAAACTAAAATGTTTACTGTTGGGTTTATTCTAAACAGTAGCCATGCTTGGTTTCATGATTTTTGAGTGTGCCTGAGTATTTTTAATAAAGCCTAGAACAAAATAACAAAATAGAATCACAGAAACAAAATAGAAAACAGAAACAGAATTAAAATAGAAGGAAAGGCTTACCTGTCCAGCCTGGCCGGCCCGGTACTGTGCGGCCCAGCCCAACTGGCCGATGCCAGTCATCCCCCTCCTCTCGCCAGAGGGACGGAGGGTGCGTGCCCGCGGCACGCCGGCCACCTCCTGCTTCCACCGCGACGCCTCCGAGCTTCTGGTCGTGCCACGAAGACGTCCACGGCCCCCCCGTCCACCTCACCTCCCCGCACTCTTTTTCCCCTCGCTCCCCAGCTTCCCCTCGCCATGGCCGAAACCACCGCAGCCGCGCCGGCGAGCACCACCGTGGCCACAGCTACCCCCTCGCCTCTCTGTTGTGTCCAGAAGAACCGCCTCGACGCCCTCTTCCTCCTCGCCGAGCCGCCCGATGCCGGAAGCCCCGTAGCGTCTCCCCCGACCTCGTCTTGTAGCTCCGGCCGCCGGAGATCGTCGTCATCGATTCGCGCCGTCCAGAGCCTCCCCGTCCACGTCGTTGGCTCCGCTGGATCTCTGTGAGCTCCTCTCCGTCTTCCCCTTGACCCCGTGGTCCATCTCTCGCCGTAGACGCCGTCCCCTTGAGCTCCGAAGCTCGCCGGAGCTGTGCTTCCTCGCCGCCGTGGCCACAGCTGCTGCCGCTCTCGTCCGAGCCCATAAACACACTCAGCGCACCCCCAGGAGCACGCCGCACCCACCAGCTCACCTCCCCGTGCCCCGCAGCGCCTAACTCGACGGAGCCCGAACTCCGGCGCCGCCGCGAGCTCATTTCCGACGAGCTCCGGCCACCCCAGCCCCTCCCGATGGCACAAATGGATGCGGGCGAGTCCCAGCTCCACGTAGATGCCCTCCGCCGGCCATTTGGTCGCCGGAGGAGAATTTCCGAGCCTCTCCGCCGTGTCTGGCCTCGCCGGCGTCGAGTCGCCGGCGGGTTTGACTCTTTTGACCGGGGGTTGACCACCCCTGGGTCACTGACTTGTGGGGCCAGCCCTGACTAGTTTAGCTTAAGGTTTTAGTTAAGTTTAAATTCTGTCATTAGTTTAAGTAGACACTGACAGGTGGGCCCAGTGCCCTGCTAATTTTAGATTAGTGCTAATTTGTAATTAGTTAGCCCTGTGACTCACTGACATGTTGGCCTCGCCCGGCTAATTAACTAGGTTAGTATTAAATAAGTTAGTTTAGTTAGTTGTGTCACTGACCAGTGGGCCCCACTGGTCAGGTTTGACTGGACCAGCCCCTGTTGACTTGCTGATGTCATGATGACGCAATGCTGACGCAGTAACTGTTTTCTGCAATTTAAAATAAATCAGAAATGATTTATTTATTTCAGAAAATAGCCAAAACTTCTAAAAATCACAGAAAATAATCCCTAACTCAGATGAAAATAATTTATATATGAAAATTGATCAGAAAAATTCAAGGAATCTGTTTATGGCATTTTCATGCATGTTTGAAGAAGTTAAACTTGCTGATCAGGTCAAATCAATTAAATGGCATTTAAATAATCACATATGGAGTTTGAATTTGAACCTTTGGTTCAAACCAACTTCATTTAATATCGTTGCTAGTTGCATTAGCTCAATCAACAGCATACTGCCATGTCATGATCATGCATCATATTGTCGCATTGCATTGATTGTGTTCTTTCTCTGTTGCCGGTGTTTGTCCCCTTTCAGTAGACGTGTACCGACGATGTGATCGATGACACCGATGAAGACTCATTGATATCTTCAGAAGTGCCAGGCAAGCAAAACCCCATTGAGCATTCCGATACAATCCCACTCTCTCGCTCTTGCTCTCTTTTACTGCATTAGGACAACAACGCTTCAACTGTTACCTGCTGCGGTAGTTGAACCCCCCTTTCCACTGCATGACCCGTCATTGCCACAGTAAATAGTTGAAACCCACTAGTATGAGTAGGAGTTGTTTGAGCCATGTTGTGCCTACTCATTCATGCTTTCTGGTTATGCCTGCTATTGCTTAGAGTTGTGTCATGTCTGATTCATCGGGGATGAATTGGAATGTGGTGAACATGTCCTACTGTGTGAGCTAAGTGTGTGAACACGATTTGGTAAAGGTAGCGATGAGAGGCCATGTAGGAGTACATGGTGGGTTGTCTCATTGCAGCCGTCCTCAGGAACTGAGTTCTGTGTTGGTTGGTCCATGAAACAGCTACTACCACACATTGGGATCCTTAATTGACTCTCTCGACTTATTAATCAACATGATCTCTGTCCAGGAGTTGCAACTAGTTTCTGGTGTTTGTAGTTTACTGGAGGTCGTGCGCAGCGCTGACCCTCGGGGTGGGCTGTGACGCGGCAGGTACGTGGCACGGTGTACCGATTGCCCGTTTGGTGATGCGGGAACCCTGTACACATCGTTTGGGGCCGTGAGCGACACCCCGGCCGGATCTCCCCACGGATGGAACCCAAATAGGCGATAAACCTGGACGAGAGACTTGTGTGGTTAGTCAGGTCGTGG
>LR738713.1:184633802-184674327 GCA_902687465.1 Secale cereale | reverse complement strand
GTAAAGGGAATTTCAATGATCTCTATATCAAAAGTAATTCTTTTTGCCACTTAAGGGAGTAACTCTACGAGTCACCTTCTCTAAGGTACCCCGCCTGCTGACATCGATCACCTTCTTCTTAGGTGTGGAATTATTGCCATTAGGTGAACCTTCATCATTTATTTCACTACATCCCTCTGGAGGTGTACTCCGTGTCTCAGCTCGAGAGATGTTTCAACGTCTCACTCCATGGGTTGATCTTGAGTTGCTCGATCTTTCGGAAGATCAATTTCGTAGAGTTTCTCTCATCATCACCGTTTGGACGAAGATCTCGAAAGTAAGGATGCCAGGAACATGAGGCAAGCAATCAACACTTATATGGAGGACACTTGGATCATGAAGTTTGTGTTAGTTAGTGTCCCCTCTGATTTCTTATCTCACGTCCTGAATCTCGGGACGAGATTCTTGTTTAGTGGGGGTGAGTTGTCACATCCCTAGCTTCTGGTAATGCACTAGGCTAGCCTCATGTGTGCATCATGTTTAATCTTGAAAGAAACTTGAAATGGGGATTGCCTAAACCCTAGCAGTAAAGTAATTTAACTAGGGTCAAATTAAAATCTTTTTCAATGAACCAAAAATGCCCCTTGGAAAAGTTCATCATTTTTGGATTGATTAAAAACCTCTGCCAAAAATGTTGCACATATTTCTAGGACCATTCTGGATTTTTGAATTAAATCATATCTTACTTGCATTTGGGCATTTAAATTTTATATATTATTTTAAATGCTCAAATAATCATAAACTAAAATGTTTACTGTTGGGTTTATTCTAAACAGTAGCCATGCTTCGTTTCATGATTTTTGAGTGTGCCTGAGTATTTTTAATAAAGCCTAGAACAAAATAACAACATAGAATCACAGAAACAAAATAGAAAACAGAAACATAATTAAAATAGAAGGAAAGGCTTACCTGTCCAGCCTGGCCGGCCCGGTACTGTGTGGCCCAGCCCAACTGGCCGATGCCAGTCATCCCCCTCCTCTCGCCAGAGGGACGGAGGGCGCGTGCCCGCGGCACGCCGGCCACCTCCTGCTTCCACTGCGACGCCTCCGAGCTTCTAGTCGTGCCACGAAGACGTCCACGGCCCCCCCGTCCACCTCACCTCCCTGCACTCTTTTTCCCCTCGCTCCCCAGCTTCCCCTTGCCATGGCCGAAACCACCGCATCCGCGCCGGCGAGCACCACCGCGGCCACAGCTACCCCCTCGCCTCTCTGTTGTGTCCAGAAGAACCGCCTCGACGCCCTCTTCCTCCTCGCCGAGCCGCTCGATGCCGGAAGCCCCGTAGCGTCTCCCCCGACCTCGTCTAGTAGCTCCGGCCGCCGGAGATCATCGTCATCGATTCACGCCATCCAGAGCCTCCCCGTCCATGTCGTTGGCTCCGCTGGAATCTCTGTGAGCTCCTCTCTGTCTTCCCCTTGACCCCGTGGTCCATCTCTCGCCGTAGACGCCGTCTCCTTGAGCTCCGAAGCTCGCTGGAGCTGTGCTTCCTCGCCGCCGTGGCCACAGCTGCTGCCGCTCCCGTGCGAGCCCATAAACACACTCAGCGCACCCCCAGGAGCACGCCGCACCCACCAGCTCACCTCCCCGTGCCCCGCAGCGCCTAACTCGACGGAGCCTGAACTCCGGCGCCGCCGCGAGCTCGTTTCCGACGAGCTCCGGCCACCCCAGCCCCTCCCGATGGCACAAATGGATGCGGGCGAGTCCCAGCTCCACGTAGATGCCCTCCGCCAGCCATTTGGTCGCCGGAGGAGAATTTCCGAGCCTCTCCGCCGTGTCTAGCCTCGCCGGCGTCGAGTCGCCGGCGGGTTTGACTCTTTTGACCGGGGGCTTGACCACCCCTGGGTCATTGACTTGTGGGGCCAGCCCTGACTAGTTTAGCTTAAGGTTTCAGTTAAGTTTAAATTCTGTCATTAGTTTAAGTAGACACTGACATGTGGGCCCAGTGCCCTGCTAATTTTAGATTAGTGCTAATTTGTAATTAGTTAACCCTGTGACTCACTAACATGTGGGCCTCGCCCGGCTAATTAACTAGGTTAGTATTAAATAAGTTAGTTTAGTTAGTTGTGTCACTGACCAGTGGGCCCCACTGGTCAGGTTTGATTGGACCAGCCCCTGTTGACTTGCTGACGTCATGATGACGCAATGCTGACGCAGTAACTGTTTTCTGGAATTTAAAATAAATCAGAAATGATTTATTTATTTCAGAAAATAGCCAAAACTTCTAAAAATCACAGAAAATAATCCCTAACTCAGATGAAAATAATTTATATATGAAAATTGATCAGAAAAATTCAAGGAATCTGTTTATGGCATTTTCATGCTTGTTTGAAGAAGTTAAACCTGCTGATCAGGTCAAATCAATTAAATGGCATTTAAATAATCACATATGGAGTTTGAATTTGAACCTTTGGTTCAAACCAACTTCATTTAATATGGTTGCTAGTTGCATTAGCTCAATCAATAGCATACTGCCATGTCATGATCATGCATCATATTGTCGCATTGCATTGATTGTGTTCTTTCTCTGTTGCCGGTGTTTGTCCCCTTTCAGTAGATGTGTACCGACGATGTGATCGATGACACCGATGAAGACTCATTGATATCTTCAGAAGTGCCAGGCAAGCAAAACCCCATTGAGCATTCCGATACAATCCCACTCTCTCACTCTTGCTCTCTTTTACTGCATTAGGACAACAACGCTTCAACTGTTACCTGCTGCGGTAGTTGAACCCCCCTTTCCACTGCATGACCCGTCATTGCCACAGTAAATAGTTGAAACCCACTAGTATGAGTAGGAGTTGTTTGAGCCATGTTGTGCCTACTCATTCATGCTTTCTGGTTATGCCTGCTATTGCTTAGAGTTGTGTCAGGTCTGATTCATCGGGGATGAATTGGAATGTGGTGAACATGTCCTACTGTGTGAGCTAAGTGTGTGAACACGATTTGGTAAAGGTAGCGATGAGAGGCCATGTTGGAGTACATGGTGGGTTGTCTCATTGCAGCCGTCCTCAGGAACTGAGTTCTGTGTTGGTTGGTCCATGAAACAGCTACTACCACACATTGGGATCCTTAATTGAATCTCTCAACTTATTAATCAACATGATATATGTCCAGGAGTTGCAACTAGTTTCTGGTGTTTGTAGTTTACTGGAGGTCGTGCGCAGCGCTGACCCTCGGGGTGGGCTGTGACGCGGCAGGTACGTGGCACGGTGTACCGATTGCCCGTTTGGTGATGCGGGAACCCTGTACACATCGTTTGGGGCCGTGAGCGACACCCCGGCCGGATCTCCCCACGGATGGAACCCAAATAGGCGATAAACCTGGACGAGAGACTTGTGTGGTTAGTCAGGTCGTGGCCGACACCCTCGCTGGGCCTCCGCTTGAAGGTTGCCGAGTACATGTCGTGTAAACGGCGGTAAGTGGTGAGAGCGTGTGTGAAGAAGTACACCCCTGCAGGGTTATATATAATCTATTCGAATAGCCGTGTCCGCGGAAATGGACTTCTGGGTTGCCTATAACAGTTCATAGACAAGTGGAAGTGGATACTCTAAAACACGCAAGATAAGCGTGAGTGCTATGGATGGCCTTCTCGTAGGGAGACGGGAGCGGATCCATAGTGGTGTATTGATTGGTGAATATGTGGACTCGTGTGCGCCACCTCAAAGAGTTACTTGCAGTCATAGTTTAAGATAGCCACCGAGTCAAAGCTGGCTTGCTGCAGTCAAACTCCACCACCCCCTTTGTTGATACTGATGCATATGTAGCTAGTTCTGATGTAAGTCTTCCTGAGTACCTTTGTACTCACGTTTGCTTAATTTATGCTTTTGCAGTGAGACTCCAGTCTCACTAGTGGTTCCGCGTGGACTTCGACGTTTAGCTTGTTACCTCAGCTACGATCTTGTACCCTTGTAGGATCTTGTAGATAGTCAGGCTTCCCAGCCTTTTTCATTTGTAGTTGTCTGTACCCAGACATGTTATGCTTCCGTTGCCTGTATGCTCTGTATGTTGGGTCATGTGACCTCTGCTTGTAATAAATGCTATGATGGCTCTTCTGGGCCTTATCTATATGAGTTGTTGAGTTATGTTGTGATGCCATGTTGTACATCACATACTTGCATGTTATGCGTACGTGTAATGTGTATTGCTATGTGTGGGATCCGACACCTAGTTGTTTACCTTTGGTAGCCTATCTTACAGGGAAATGTCTCCTAGTGCTTCCACCGAGCCCTGGTAGCTCGCTACTGCTCCGGAACACTTAGGCTGGCCGACATGTGTCCTTCTTCGTTCCCGTGTCTGTCCCTTAGGGGAAATGTCACGCGTTGTTCCTTTAAGTCCTTGTAGCTTGCTACGACTTGGGTTCATACATTGATGACCGACACGTTCGTTGCTGGGTCATGTATGCCTGTCTCTGTAATTTAGTGCCACTTTTGGTTTATAACTGGTCATGTCGGCCCGGGTTCTCTGTCATATGGATGCTAGCGACACTATCATATACGTGTGCCAAAATGCGCAAACGGTCCCGGGCCAGCTAAGGTGGCACCCGTGGGGATACCGTGCGTGAGGCCGCAAAGTGATATGGTGTGTTACAGGCTAGACCTGTGTGACTTAGGATCGGGGTCCTGACAATTGACTAATTGGTTGAATATCAATTCCATGTTTCAGTAGCCAATATATGACCTCATAAAGCTATGAGCCAATCTATCTAGACCCTATATTAAAATTCAAGTACATACAAATGTTTTACCATAGGCGGATCAAGGAACATAATCCAAATATGAGTGCTCGTTATGCTCTAGCTGTAAACTATACGGCTAAAAGTATATGATCTGCATATAAAAAAACCTACCTCCGATCCATATTACTCGTAGCTGAAATAGATGTATTTATACGTATTTCAGTGTTAAATACATCCATTTGAGCTACAACTAATTTGGATCGGAGAGACTACATGATCTGAAGACATGGACTATAAACTGATTGAGAACGACACTTGAACAAAGACAGAACGGTAACCAAAGGATTTACCTTGATGGAAAAGTGAGTCAAAGAACATGAATCTGGTTGAGTGCAAGATGGTTCCTTGCCTGGACAAGAAGAAATCAAAGGAGAAAAAAAGTTTTTTTCTCGGCTAAGCTATCGATCTAAATTTTATTTCACTTTTGTAAGTGTTGCAACTAAAATGCATGAAGGTGGCTAAAATTGGGAAGTAAACCTTTCGATAGCTCTCGACAAATCAATATCACTCCACAGACGAGAGGTTTACCCATTCTGCAATTGCTAGAGATAGACTGGGCATTCAGTCATTCGCCAGAATCATCACCAAAATCCTTTACAACCATTGACTCTGTTAAGCTGACCAGGTAGCTGACGTGGAGAAAAGCACAATGTTTATGAAACCAGATATAAAATGTGCAGGGTAAAAGATTATTAAATCATGTTTTGTATCATGACAACAAAATATTTTGTAGTACCTTATGAATACACAATGCATAAAATAATGAAACGCGTGATAGTACAGTTCAATTAATTTTATTTAAACAGAAATAAAGATCACCAACTTGCACTATGGTTACAAACATAGAAGTCCCAAAGAGGAAGATTTTGGCCCAACCTCCACCTCCTATGCCAAACTGATTCGAGTAGGAACTGAAGCAACCGCAATGACGGTTGGGCAAGTGGAGATTTCCCCCCTTAATTACAATTGGTCTTAACATGAAGGGCAGTTTCATGACAACGAAGGGGTATGGAGGGATTAGTGGGTGATCGATGGGATGAGTGGGATTCGTGGCTTGCTGAGTTAAACATTGGAAGGTTTTTAACCTTTAGATTTCACAGATAGATGGTTGAGATTGTTTGGATCTGTCCCCTCTCGTTCTTTTATAGGGGTAGAAATAATAATAATAGATAGATTGATATATAGATAGATAGATAGTAGATAAAGCAACCAACACCGATCACATAAACAATTGTTGGGACGAACAACACAACAACCCAAAAGAAAAGAGAAAGAAAAAAAGAAACTAATGCCAACAACGACAGCTCGACGAAGTGCAGATGACCCGCCACCGTTGCGCCCACCAGTGTCGTCCCACCAAACTCATAGACTCCGAACCGCAGTGTACCAAGCAGCACCTCCAGGAAGGAAAGCGACGACGATGCTGCTGCCCGGACAAGTTCTAGTGTTTCTCCCGACATGTGGAGGGGAGTGGGGGATGGGTACCTCCGACACCCTTAAGGAAGGAATGGCGGCACCCGCAGGCGTCACCGCGTTGGAGCCGGATGAACCGGCAGGGATTTCCCCCGCACCCAAAATGCCACTACCCAACATATCCGAAGCCTTCCAACCAATTTTCCACCCACCAACATGCGCCACCATGGTCTTGATTCCACCCACATCGTCTCACTGAGATCACCATCGCGAGTCCAAGAGGACAGAGAGAAGGAGTGCCGGGAAGTGGGAGCGGTAGCAGCGGAGTTGCGCAGGAGGGAACCACCTCCATCGCCATCGTGTGGGATGCCGGTGCCCCCAACACCATCGTGGTAGCTGGTCGGAAGCGGCATCATAGGCATACCAGGCCTTCCAGGCCCGCAAAGCCTCCACCGCCACGCTGCAGCACAGTAGCGCTAGCGCCGCCACCACCCACCAGCCTTACGCAGCACCTCTGCCTCCAGGGAGCCACACCACCGACACGACCAGCCGCCGGCCCGCCCAGACCCAGATGGGAACCAAAGGGGCCAGATCTAGGCCGAGCGTGCGCCGCCGCGCATCCCCGCCGCCCACGGCAGCGTCGCCACGCTGCAGATCCCCCACGCCCACTGCCAGTCACCTCACCGCCGCCTGGAAGCACCCCTCAAATCCATGCCGCCCCGTGTTGGAGCATCCCCGAGAGTGGAAAGGCTGGGGTGGCCGCCGCCAGAGATGCTCGATCCTAACTCGGCAACGGACGGCGGTTGGAGAGAGGGATTGCGCTCGGGGGGAGGGGCCGGGCACGGCCGGTCGCCCGTAGGGGGTGACGTGGTCATGAGAGGAGGGTGGGTCAGGTCCTTAGTGATCAAATTTATTTCTAGTCGATGTGATGTGACATGGAGCTAAGCTTATGAGTGTTTACTATTATAAGAGTCTAACCTCAGTTTTCATTATCCGAAGCTTTGCACGGTCGGGGTTGGCCCGGTTATGCAACTCCTTCCATTCGAAAGACAACTCAGAAATTAAACTTTAGTCTCCACTTTTTGATTGAATATGTTGATTTTGATACAAAACATGATATTATCCTTTTGATAGAAAGAGTACCTTCTAATCTCCACCTTTAATCTGCACTGAAATCCGTAACTTTTCTGAGATTAAATGCACAAAATCACCACATCTGTGTCACAATTAGCGAAAAACCATTACTTTATAAAACATGGAATTTTGCATCGCACCGAATTTTTGCCAGTGCTTTTTGGCACTGACCTATTTTCTGAGCACGTTTTGACATGGATGATCCCTCGCGAGATGATAGCGGTGACGGCGGGGCGTAAATGGCTGTTAGCTTCATTGTCGGAACCTGCTGGGTCAGAACAAACCCGAGCGCTCTCTCCCTTAGTCACCCACCCCCCACCCACCTTGCTCTCTCTCACCTCTCTCGCGGGCGTGGCGGCTGAATCTGTTGTAGCCGTGTCGGATCCATTGACGATGGCGTTGTGGGGAAAGATCACCAAGTGTGGATGGCGGCGGTTGACTGCGTGGCAGGGGGCACCTGCGACGAGGACGAGGATTGTCGCGGTAGTAGCCTATTCCTTTCATCGTCGCCACTGCCGGCGGTGATGGAAGTCGATCGCAGGGTGGTGGAGGAGTCACCTAGTACAAATGTGCCCCTACATGGGCTACATTCCCCTCTTGAGCTCTCCCCTCTATCCATATTCATTTTGCTGCTGCAATTTAAGGTTTCGAATTTAGAATGTAGGGTTCAAAAGTTGCAAATACATTAATAATTAGTCATGATTATGAAATATTACTTGTTAGCTAATTGATACGATTTTATGAATGTTTCTATGATTTACGGTTCTGAATTAAGTGAATGTTGCTGTCCTGTCTAACTGAATTTACTATTAATTAATGTTGTGTGGATGTTTTAGGGTGTTTTGTGTTGGAAATATGCCAGATGCAATAATATTGTATTATTATATTTTCATTTATAGAAACTCTATTTGTCATCCAGGGTGAAGAATAAATAATTCTTCACCTTGGTGTAAACTCTCTCAAGACACGGTTCCTTTTGGATGTCATAATTTTACCTCACACACGTCATAATCTTACCTCATCGACATGTTGTAATACTACCTTACATGCATTGAATTCTCACTCACATGTTATAATATTACCTCATCTCACACATGCATGTGGTAATGTTACCTCACATGCATGACACATTTCTTTCTCACGGTGGATGTTAAGGAGCACTTAACTACACACCGTAATATTACCTCACATGCATTTTGATTCTTGCGTGAGGACGTGGGGTGAGGAATAATAATTCTTCACACATGATGATGAATAGTCAATTCCTTCATAATTAAGATTTTATATTTCATGCTATAGTTGTTATGATCTTGGAATATGCAATTCAGTGAAAACTCATATGCACGTGTGGAATGATAACTGGTAGAGAATAGGTTTCTAGTCTTGCCTCTATGACTGGATCAAGTGTTGTTGGTGATCATGTTTTCCGGATCTTAGGATATGGTTAAGTGTAATGTAGTCCTAAAATAACATTTAGATTATGATGTTAGAGGAACTATCATATGGAATCAACCTGAACTTGTTTGTTATACTTTGACATAATATCGTCTGAACTTTGGGGTTGCTCAAATGTCATCCGTAACACGATGATCATAACAACAACTTATAAGATCAACGAAAAGTTTAACGAGAGACTAGATAGCTCAAGAGTGGGATTTGCTCCTCCGACGATGGATAGATATTTTTAGGGCCCTCTCGGTGTGATGGCATCCATTATCATCTGGCCATACACAAGTGACTACTTCACGGTGATGCCGGACCATTTCAACAAGAAAGAAGAACAAAACTGGTAACGAGGGCGACGGTACAATGAGCATGTGTATGACTCAAGAGGATACCGGTACACCTCTGGTTTCTAAAGTATCGCAAAGCAAGGGAACATCACATGATAACCAAAGGATCATTCAAATGTCATTCGTGTAATCATAGAGATCGATATGGACGTCCACGGTTCCGTTATCTGTGATTGAATGATGGGGTTTCATTTCATGTCTATGATTTACTGAACGTGGTCAGAAGCTTAATGTAACCATGATATGTTGAGTGTTAGTTGGATGAGAGTATCAAGGATTTATTTGTGTTTAATTAATATTCGAAATAGTTCCCAGAGGAACCGGAAGCCTTTCAGAGTCGCCGGAAGGGTTTCCAAGTTTATCGGGCAATACCGGTTATTAATGATAAATAATATATAGGTGGAAAATGTTTGTGGTGATAGTAAATTAATAATAAAAGGCTCTAGTAATGGTTAAAAGGCTTTTATAATTAATTAAGTATCAACGGACTTAAAAGGCCTAGAGGTGGAAGGCAACTTGGGCCATAAAGGCCCAAGAGGGGAGGCTCCCCCTTTCCCTCTAGAGGAGGCCTAATTAGGGTGGGAGAAGGACTCCTCTCCCCCCTTGGCCGACACAAGGGGATGGGAGTCCTTCCCCTCTTCTTGGCAGCGCCTCTTCCCATCTAACCTATATATACTTGAGGTATTGACCCTTTTCTACACACAAGTTTTGGAGGCTCAAGTTCATCTAGTTCTAGTTCTAGTTGATCCTAGTTGATCTAACTAGAGCTAGGCCTAGTTCCTCTAATCGTCATAATTAGAAGCACAGTGTGTTTCTAATCTCCTCCCTCTAATTCTCTAGTGGCGATTAGATCTGGACGGTGAAGCACCACCGGATCGTGAAGACTGTACGCTTGCAACCAAATAGAGAGGCCGTGCTTTCGGTCTTCCGTTCAAGGGACTCCATGTACGACCTACACTGACTTGTCTACTTCCACTACACTCCAGAGTCGGTAAATATTATTGATCCAAACGTTATATGCATCTTCATATTGTTCCTGGGTGATCGTAGGGCGATTTTTTTGTTTTCTACTATGTTTCCCAATATTCTGTCTGTTTGAATTTAGGTTCCTGTCTTTCTGAATGTACTGAATGATGCACTTAATTTAGGGTTTATCTTTCTAATGTGCTGAGTTACTGAATGTTGCTCTTAGTTTAGGTTTCTTGACTGTCTGGCTAATTTTTTTGAAAGTTGGTGTGAAAATAGGGTTTCTGTTTGTCTAAATTTTATAATTTGGATGTTTCTTTGGAATGAGTACTCATTTAGAAATGTTGATGCAATATTAATCTTGATATACAATTGCTAATTGAATATCATTATACTTCTCATTTGTAGCTAGGATCATGCTCACATTTGCAATGTGAGGTTCCAATTCTATGGTAGGGATAACTTTGACATGACAATGTGTAGCTCTCTAATTACATACGCCCGTCTATTAGCTATTATGGATTTGGAGGAATTTGAAAGTAAATATTATATTAATTATGTTAAGCAAGAGGAAACTAACATAGCAGGTTTAGAGTTGTTTGGCAACAATGCAATAGTTGGGGAAATACGCATAGCGTGTTATGCCCAGTATGAGATTATACCTCCCACGTGTCGAGGCACGACTTAAAGGCATAATATCATACTGGAATGATCTCAAGAATGGTATCTTTGCACAACTCATGTAAAACAGGGATGAAATTGCAAAAGAGTAGTTGGCTTACACTCGCCACGTCACACAAAGCTTTACATAAACATTCATCATCCAAATAACATCAGAGTCTGACTACGGACGAAGATCCAAATGAAAGATACCATAAATAAATAACACAAGGTCCTGATCATCCTAGTAAGAGCCCTACTGATCCTCTGAATAAGCCACGTAGTATCGCCCATGTTCTTCGTCGAACTCCCAGTACAACTCTGAACCACTAGCTGTGTAGTTCTCCACGGTACCTGCATCTGGTGTTGTGTAGAATCTGTGAGCCACGGAGGACTCAGCAATCCCGTTCCCGGGTAGCAAAACTATATAAGCCTTGGGTGTGGAACAAGGCTGAAGAACAAGGTTGCAGCTGCACTAGCACTAGCTTATGGGTTTAGAGCGAGAAGAGAAGTGCCAACGATCGTCAAAGTGATCACGAAGTAATCCTATCTAAGCACGTCAAACATAACCCCACCGTGTTCACTTCCCGAACCCCTTCGGTAAGCGACCGTCACGGTTACTCACGCTGGTAGTGTATCATGAACATGGTGTCAAGTTTTCTACAACCGGATATTAACAAATTCCCATCTGCCACATAACCGCAGGCACGGCTTTCGAAAGATCAAACCCTGCAGGGGTGTCCCAACTTAGCCCATCACAAGCTCACGATCTGCGGAGTCGCAACTCCAAGGTGGGAAGACCCGAGTATTCTCGGAATCCCGTGCTCAAGATATTCCGACTAAGGTAAAACTAATCCAGCAAGACCTCCCGGCGTGCCGACACCCTGATAGTAGCCACGTGTATCTCGTCTCAGGCCACGACCGGATGGGTGATGCTACAGGTTTTTACCAGCCCTCGGGTTTCCCCAAGGTGGCCCCGTAGGCTCCCCAGTTTGGACCGACACTCATGCGGAGCATTGGCCCGGGTTGTTGATTAAGAAAAGGGTTTATAACTCCCTATGCAAGTTTTAGTTATTAGGCAAATGTAAAACCAATGTTGGGCCTTGCTGGAAAAGCTTTAGCGCTAAGCGGGTTATCGAGGGGGGCCCATAAACCTCAACCGTGTTAGGAACTCAAATCAAGGAACATAACACCGGTTTTTACGGTTCCTAGGGTGGCATGAGCGGAACAAAACACCAAGCAGAGGCTTATCCTTCCACCCATTGCCAAGTATATAGATGATTTAGTTTAACAGATATTATATTGTGATATCCCAACAATAACTTCAACATGAAGCAAGAATCTTCAAATCTTCTCCTGCAACTAACAATGCTATAAGAGGGGCTGAGCGAAGCTTACGTAGCCAATCAAAGGTTTGCTAGGTTGGGTGGTTAGAGAGTTTCATGTCATCAATAGGAGGCTGACAAACAGACATAGGAATCGAGGCAAGAAGCTAAAGAGCGAGACATCTAGCATAGGCAAATATAGTAGTGATATCTGGGTAAGGTCATCTTGCCTGTTGAATCCTCGGAGGGATCGTAACCTTGCTCCTCACACTCAACCTCGGTAGGAACCTCGTACTCTGATTCGGCTCCTGGCTCTACCCAACACAAGAACACAAGACGGCACAATATCAAACACGGTGCAATGCACAATCAACATGATGCAAGTATGATGTGCGTATGCATGTGGAAGCACTTGAGCCTAAGGAGAAGATGAACGAAAAGGCCTCATCTTGGAAATCCAAGCAATCCACTGGATAGAGGGGAATATTTCGGTTGAAATCGATATAAAGATCACTAGAAACGGACTCACGGTTTGCAAATGGCAAGCAAAACAATATTCACACAAAGCTGCAGTTTACAGCCACATGGCATCTTTGGAGCAAGAAATAATTATGCTACAGCACTCAAACATGGAGACAAAGGGCATGGATGCGAAGTAGACATGATACTTAACAAGCATGGATTCCGAACACACCCAAAAACCCGCAGAACACAATTAACCAAGCATGGCAAGTTGCAATAAATTTATCCAGACTTGGCCAAAATCTGGGAAGGCAAAAACATCATCACGATGCTGCTTTCGGAGGCACAAAACAACAAGCATATAAACTCCACTAAGTATATAAAGATCATGGACATGTAATAGACATATCCTACATCAAACAACTCCATTGGAGCAACTTCATAGGAGTCATGGATCAATAACAACAAGATTCACCAAATTGATCATGCTGATAAAAAACCTGACAGGTAAATTTATAGCAACTTGAGAGCAAGAAATAAATAAGCTACATCAGGCCATATATGCAAATAAGGGCATTGATGGATAGAACATAACATGGACAACAAGGAATGATCATTTGACATACTAAAACATGCATGGATTTGAGTGAGGCATCAAGCAAACATGGCATCAGGTTAACAGATTCCAGACTTGCAGTTTTTTCACTAAGTATAAAACAACAACATTGGAATGGCATGTTTGCAAGCTTGTTTAAGTCACCTCAAGGCATATCATGGAAAGTGGATTGCACCATAGCAAAGACCACATGATTGTTCTTCTAAAACATATTGACATGTGACATGAAGACAAACACATCAATAGCAATGAGCAAGTCAAATCAGCATCTCACAAGTTTCAGCACTTAACAGCCACATGCACTTTTGCAACAGAGATTAACATGGCAATATGATACCTAACATGAATGCTACAGCAACCATCATGTAGAGCACTTCACAATGAACATTTTGACATATCATATGCTCCATTTGGACCAACATGCACAAAGTTGTCACATCTCAAACATGGCAACAAAATTACAAATAACAACAGTTTTAAACATATAACACTCTTGCAATGATGATTAGGTCATCAAGATGAACTCAAACAAGCATGCCACAGTGGAACAAAATGAAGAGCACATCTCAGCGAACATTTTGATATATTACACGCCCAAAACGGATCTACGAGCACGAAGTTATTGCATGATGAAGGAGGCAAGAAAATTAAATGATCTGGGGACTTAGTGGAAATTTCACCTCCCGAAAGTCAAACGTGGACGGAGGCGTGCAGGACGAGGAGATCCGGGCGGAGCGGGGCGTGTTTGGATCACGGGGGTGGTGGACCTGATCCACCCCCGGTGGATCTGGATCGGGGTCGGAGCTCTCGCCGGAGCTCGGCCGGAGGCGGCGGCCGGTGGCGGGGAAGAGGCCGGGGCGGTGACGCGGGGTCGCCGGAGTACGGCGGCGGCGGCGACCGGTGCCGCGACGGCGGCCGGCGGTCGGAGGCGGCGCGGCTGGCGGTGTTGGAGCGGCGCGACGGCGGTGTTGAAGTGGCGCGGCCGCGGCCGGAGGAAGGGACGGCGGGGCATGCGCCGGCGGGCGGCGAGGACGAGGCGGCGGGGAGCGGGAGCTGGCGGCGGAGGTCGCGCGGGCCGTCCTCGGGCCGCGGCGGGCCCGATCGATGCGGGACGGCGGCGAGACACGTGGCGCAACGCCACTGGCTGCGGCGGGCGGCGGACTTCGTCCGGCGCGGGACGGACACGTCCGGCGTGCGGAGGAGCGGCGGGCACTGGGAAAAAGGAAAAAAAGGAGGACTAGGGTTTCGCCCGAAAATGGAGGGGATGGGGCCTTTTTATAGGCATAGGGAGCTAGGAGACTCCAAATGAGGAGCGGTTTTCGCCCACACGTTCACGATCCGACGACCAAGAGGATGTGAGTGGTTGTGCTGGGTTAGTGGGCTGTTGTGGAGGGGGTTTTGGGCCAAAAGGAAGAGGTGCTTCTAGCCCACTAGGTTAATCGTTGGAATATCAAAAGGACTCCAAACGCGACGAAACTTGACAGGCGGTCTACACGTACCAAAACAACAACGCACGACAAGTCTCACCTCATTCCGGAAACGTTAAATGGCCACACACGAAAGAAGGACTCGGAGGTCCACGGGCACGTGTGTGAGTGTCGGAAATCGAAACGGACAACGGGAAGAGGCGAGTGGGACCGGGTGCAATTGGCAACACGAATGCAATGCACATGATAACATGACATGGATGAAATGCACACACGCACGCGACAAAACGAAGAAACCCGAAATGAAAGAAGAGACCAGAATGGAATTGATAAAGTCAACGTTTCATATATTGCCATATATGGAAGGTGTTACATCTGGGGTGTTACAAACTCTCCTCTACTACAAAAAGATCTTGTCCCGAGATCTAGGACTGGAAGAAGGAAGGATACTCGGAACGAAGGTGATCTTCTCGTTCCCACGTAGCTTCTCGGTCGGTATGGTGTGACCACTTTACTTTCAAGAACTTGATTGACTTGTTGCAGGTCTTGCGCTCAGTTTCCTCAAGAATAGCAACAGGGTGCTCAAGATAAGATAAGTCTTGTTGAAGATCAATCTCCTCGAACGGAATGGTGCGTTCAGGTGTCTTGAAGCACTTGTGGAGTTGAGACACGTGAAACACACCATGAACATTTGCAAAGTTGGAGGGAAGCTCGTGTTGATAGGCTAGATCGCCTCTTTTACCAAGAATCTTGAAAGGGCCCACGTATCTAGGAGCAAGCTTTCCTTTGATACCGGATCTTTGGGTTCCTTTCATAGGAGAAACACGGAGATAGACATGATCCCCAATGTCGAAAGCCAAATCACGATGCTTGCCGTCATAGTAACTCTTTTGACGCGATTGAGCGGCTTTGAGATTCTCACGTATGACTTTGCACATTTCTTCGGCTTCTGAGATCAAGTCATTGCCAAGAAGTTGACGTTCACCAGTCTCGGACCAGTTGAGAGGGGTACGGCACTTTCTGCCATAGAGGATTTCAAAAGGAGCTTTGCCGGCACTTGCTTGGAAACTGTTGTTGTAAGAGAACTCGGCAAACGGGAGACAATCTTCCCACTTCATGCCAAAATAGATGACACAAGCTATCAGCATGTCTTCGAGGATTTGGTTCACTCTTTCGACTTGACCACTAGTCTGAGGGTGAAACGCAGTGCTGAAACGAATCTTAGTGCCCATGGCTGACTGAAAGGAGTCCCAGAACTTGGATGTGAACAAACTTCCACAGTCTGAGGAGATAACTTGAGGAATGCCATGCAACGACACAATTCTGGAAGTGTACAACTCTGCCAGCTGAGCTGCATTGATGGATTCTTTGACGGGAAGGAAGTGAGCTACTTTGGTTAGCTTGTCAATCACAACAAAGATAGCATCATTCCCCTTCTTGGACTTAGGAAACCCAGTGACGAAATCCATTTCAATGTGGTCGAATTTCCACTCGGGAATAGGTAGAGGTTGAAGGAGACCGGCTGGACGCTGATGCTCTGCCTTCACTCTTCTAAAGACATCACATTCATTCACGAATTGGGCAATCTCCCTTTTCATGCGAGTCCACCAGTAAGATTGCTTGAAGTCTTGGTACATCTTGGAACTTCCGGATGAATCGAGAGGAGGGAGTCATGTGCTTCGTTCATTATGAGCTTCCTGAGATCACCCTTGTGAACCACAATTATGTCCTCAAAGAACAAGGTGTCTTTCTCATTAACGCGATAGCACTTATACTTGGGAGTACCCTTAGCAATACCATGTTTCACTTTATGCACCATAGCATCACTTTGTTGGGCCTCATGGATCTGATCTTCCAAGGTAGGAGCAACTTGAAGATTTGCAAGAAAGCCTTGCGGAACAACTTGGAGGTTAAGCTTCCTGAATGATTCACAAAGCTCTGGCTGAAATGGTTTGAGAAGGAGACTGTTGCCATATGCCTTTCTGCTCAAGGCATCTGCAATGACATTGGCCTTGCCAGGTGTGTACTCAATGCTTGGATCATACTCTTGGATCATCTCAACCCAACGAGTCCGACGAAGGTTCAGGTTAGGCTGTGTGAAGATGTACTTCAAGCTCTTGTGATCGGTGAAGATGTCCACTTTTCTGCCCAACTGAAGGTGTCTCCACGTGATCAAGGCATGTACCACTGCTGCTAGCTCGATATCATGTGTGGGGTAATTCTTCTTATTTGGTTTCAACTAACGAGAAGTGTATGCCACAATCTTCTTGTCTTTCATGAGAACACCACCAAGTCCTTGTAAAGAAGCATCACAGAAGACTTCATAGGTCTTGGACTCATCCGGAGGAGTAAGAACCGGAGCAGAAATGAGATTCTCTTTGAGTGTTTTGAATGCCACATCACAATCAGGAGTCCAGTTGTACTTGACATTCTTCTGCAACAGGTTGGAGAGAGGCTTGGCAATCTTGGAGAAGTTCTCAACGAACCTTCTGCAATAGCTAGCGAGACCAAGGAAGCTTCAGAGTTGCTTGACGTTCTGCGGGGGTTCCCAGTTGACAATAGCTTCAACTTTCTCGGGGTTGACAGAAATACCCTGAGCAGAGATGATATGGCCAAGATATAAGACCTTATCCAGCCAGAATTCACATTTGGAGAACTTCGCATAGAACTTGTGTTCACGGAGCCTGTCCAGGACCAAACGGAGGTGCTTGGCATGGTCTTCTTCATTCTTGGAGAATACCAAGATATCATCCAGATAGACGAGAACAAATTCATTGGTGTAGGGGTTGAATATGAAGTGCATCATCCTTGAGAAGGTGGGTGGAGCATTTGCGAGGCCAAAAGACATGACCGTGTATTCATAGGAGCCATAGCTTGTTCTGAATGCGATCTTGTGAATATCCTATTCATGGATACGAATCTGATGGTAACCCATCCGGAGATCGAGCTTTGAGAACACCTTTGCTCCTTTGAGCTGCTCGAACAATTCATTGATATTAGGGAGCAGATACTTATTCTTTATTGTCTTCTTGTTCAATGGCCGGTAATCAACGCAAAGGCGTTCCGTGCCATCATTCTTCTTGACAAATAGAACACCACAACCCCAAGGAGAAGTGCTAGGCCTGATTAGACCCATACGCTCTTGCTCATCGAGTTGTTTCTTCAGCTCCTTCAACTCATGAGGGGAAAGCTTGTACGGACGCCGACATGCTGGCTCGGTACCGGGCTCGAGTTCAATGACGAATTCAACTTGACGATGCGGAGGCATGCCTGGAAGCTCTTTAGGGAAAACATCTTCATACTCATTGACCATCGGAATTTGAGAGATGGCATTAATCTCGCCCTTGTCATTGAAAGAGAATAGCCTGATTGTGTTATCTCGTGAGGCAAAGATAATCACGTCTTCGTCAAGATGAGTAATCTTGACTTCCTTATTTGCACAATCGATGTTTGCATCATGCTTGGAAAGCCAATCCATCCCAAGAATAAGATCAATGTCGGAGTTGCTGAGAATAACCAGAGAAACCAGAAAGCGGTAATCACCCATGTAAATAGATATATCCGGAGCATACACACTAGAAGACATTCGTTTCCCCGGAGAAGTAACTTGCAACTTTTGAGGTAAGCTTTTGATGTCAACATTGTGCTTGGATGTAAAAGGCTGAGACATGAAAGAACATGATGCACCCGAATCAAACAACACTTTTGCAGGAATATAGTTAACTGGAAGATTACCAAGTATCACATCTGAAGAATTCTCCACTTGAGCTGCATTCATCAGATTCACTCTTGCTTGCTTGAGATTGTGTTTGACAATAGCAGTGCTGACAGGTGGAGGAGGTGGAAGGCGCCTTGGGTTTGGACACTTGTTAGCATAGTGACCCTTCTGAGTGCACTTGTTACAAACCACTTCTGAGAGAGGACGGTGATAAGAACCACTTGACTTTGAAGCTTGAAAGTGATTCTTGGACTGATTGCCTGGGTTGGGTGGGTGGGAGAAAGCATGGCCACCAGAGTGCTTGTTGTTGTTGTTGGGAGGGCGGAGCACTGGAGGAGGTGGAAGCCAAAACTTCTGCTGCTTTGCAACCACTTGGGAAGAAGAGGAGGAGTTTACAACATCTCTGATCCTCTTTTTGGAAGCTTCAACCTTGAGCTGGGCTGCCTCTTGCTTGAGGGCCATGTTATAGAATTGATCAAATTCATCCGGCTCAAACAAGGTGAGAGCTAGTTGGAGTTCATCCTTCAGACCACCGCGGAACTGACAAATCTTGCTCTTGGAATCAGGGATGTCTTGCTTGGCATAGCGGGCAAGGTTCTGGAACTTGACCTCGTATTGATAAACGGACATGGTGCCTTGCTTCAGGTTGCGGAATTGCTCACGCATGCCTTCAATGACACTAGTTGGAATGTGGTGAGAGCGGAAATCTTTGCAGAAGTCAGTCCACGAGATTTCACGTCCCTCTCTGGAATCTTTGTACTATTGCCACCAATCAGCGGCTTGATCCTTGAGTTGGAAGGCGACAAACTTGACATAATCCTCAGGTCTCACGTTCCTGCACTCGAAATGCTTTTTGATGTCTGTTATCCAGTCTTCAGCATCTAGCGGATCCACACAGTAACTGAATGCCTTCGGTTGGTTTGCCAGGAATTGGTTGAGGGTTGCAATGTGAGGTTGATTGAACAGATCGCCTTGGCCTTGGTTCCCATGACCACCTTGATTTGCTTGGTTGGCTTGAATGTTCTGCATCATTTGCATAAGCATCTGGGTGTTCTGGTTGGTCGCTTGCATAATTGCTCTCTAGGCCTCAGACAGAGGAGGAGGGGAAGGAGGACGATCAGGAACTTCTTCACCCTCTGGGTTAGCATTGGGAACCTTCTTAGGAGCCATCCTAAATGAGATGACAACTATTAGCCATTGATTGAAAATATATAAGCTGAATCAACGGCTATAAATTGCAACGTAAGTCTTCACAAGAACATTCGAACAAAATGAACGAATGTAATCCACAGTTCAATGGTACAACAATCTTCTCGAGAAGCCACTTGGGAGAACAAAAGGTAAAATAAAAACAACAAGCAGCAGATAGAACAAATACAAGATAGAAGCTTCGTCCCACATGTTCGTGCTGAAAGCTCATGGAACGTGTTACGAAAGGGTTTTGCAATCCCCGGATCAGCATAGCCAAGGACCCTTTAAGATGCAACTCCCGATCGGAACAACGCCCATAAAACCACTTCACCCAATGTAGAACCCCAAACTCCATATAATGCATTCGTTGGAAGAATGCCTACGAGCTACTAGATGAACTGTGACGCCCGAAGACCGACGTCCCAGAAGATTCCAGAAGACTCCAGATGTTCCGGGTTCTCCCGTGTGTTTTATTTTGTTTGTGTTATTTATTTTCGCTTTGCATCATGTCATCATGCCATCATGTCATTTTATTTTTGCATCTCAACCAAATAAATTGTGTGGACCTTCGGTCCATTTAAATCGAGGGAAGAATGTCTTCTCTTTAAAACATATCATCCCAATATTTTAGGGAGCTATATAATAAATATTCCATTGTTTGGAATTACCCGCAACACACTTGCAATATTTCCCCATGTCTTTTCCACTTCGAGTTCTCCTACAAAAACCTTGCCAATAATTCTTTCCGTTGTTTCGAGGTTCCTCCAAAAATTTGAACATTTTTGGACACTTCAATAATCACGTCTTAGTTCAAACCTATTTGAATTATATTCAAATATGTTTGAATTATTTTCGTTCATGCCTTTTCTATTTTTCTCGGACCGTGCTCTTTTTATGATGCCCGATAAAAATACTTCCATGTGCTAACTTTTGCCCTAACCCCCTCCTTCTTCTCATTCTTTTCTTCTTGGCTATTTTTTCTGAAATTTGGGAGTGGCAGAAATTAAAGGCAGTAAGAGCCCAGCCGTCTCCAGAGCCCAGCCCGGCCTGCCTCTCCTCCTAGGCCAGGCCTCCCTTGGGAGCCCAGCCGCAGCCTGCCCTCCCAGCTGGCCTGCTAAGCCTCTTGGGCCTCCTCCTCCCAGCCTTGGCCCCAGGCCACCAGCCCGACTCCTAACCCTAGCAGCGACCGCATCCCTCAGTCCCTCCGTTCCTTCTACCGCCGCCACCCCTCGAACCCATCCCCATCGAGCCCTCGATCTCCTCCTCGTAGCGCCGCGCTCCCCCTCCTCTCGATCCCCCTTCCATCGCCCGACGTCCTCCGCACCTGGCGCCCGCGAGGCCGAGCGCCCTCCCCTCCGTCCTCCCGCGCGCCAAGGCCGCGTCCCTTGGCTCCCTCCGGCCTCGCCCCTTGGCGCCCCGCGGGCGAGCCGCCGCCCCTTTTGTTTCCTAAGCTCCACGACGGCCTTGCCGTGCCGCCCGCCGGCCCGGCGAGCAGGACCCTTCCGGTCGCCCCGCCTCCAGCGCTAGGCCGACCCTCGACCGCGCCATGGTCCGTGCTGCCTCCAATTCAGCAAGCCGTGGCCTCCCTCCGTGTGCCCCGGTCCCTGCGTCGCCAAGGCGCTGCCTCGAGCGCCCCGTCCCTCGATCCCCCTCGCTGCGTCGGCCCTCCTCCTCCATCACCCCGCGAGCAGGTCTCTGCTGCCTCAGCGACGGCCGCCGTGCCGTTCTCATCCCGACAGCGCCGGCGATGGCCGCCCCCAAGCCGTGCGTCCCTCCTGCCTCGCCTCTGGCCCCGTGCGGCCCTCTCCAGCGCGCCCCTCGGTGGTCTTGCTGCTGCCAGGCCTCGTCCCGCCTCTGCTCCGAGCGGGTGGACAAGAGGCGTCGTCCCGAGCAACCCGCAGCCTTTTTCCTTTTTTGTTATTTTGTTGCTGTTATTGTTATCTCAAGTAACCATGTAACAGCAAGCATATCTGATTTTGGACCCGTACAACTACCGTCTCGGAGACGCACCGTGTACCACTACTTTCGTCTACCGTCGCCCGAACGTCTACCGTCGCCCCGTGTACCTCTACGTCTACGAACTCGACGCCCGAACAACTACCGTCGCCGAGACCAAGTACCACTACATAACGAGTACCCCTACCGATGCGCCAAGTACCTCTACGACCCGCGTGAACGACTACTTCCTCTACTTCCACTACGTCCCTCTACGATCTCGAGCCGCCCCGAAACGATCATCCCGAAGGTATAACCCCGAGACGATGACCCGTGAACGCTTATGCTTGTTGTGTTGTATGAAATGTTTCCCGTGTGTGCTATGTGCCGTTTCGTCCGTTTGTCATGCTCCTCGGTTGCCTCGTCGCCGACCCGTGGGAACCCGGCAACGGGATCACCCCACCTTTCGTCTTGTTCGACTCGTTCACTCCACCTTTTGCTTTGCACCGGACTCTCAACGGGTTACTGGAACCGAGATGTTGCGTTGCATCATTTCGGATCGTTGCCGTGGCACCCTTTCTTTCCACCACGGTGACTAATTCTCCTTATCATCTATATCTCTTTTAAGTCAACCTTTCAATAAAAATTTGCTTAAACTTGATCATGTCATCCGCATCATGTTAACAACATGAGAATGTTTAATTGTTGTTGCTTTTATAATTACTAAACATGCTCATGGGGATTTTCTGGATATGTTGTTGTTCTTCCGGCCTCATTTAAATTGCCTAGTTAGTGTAGTTTTATTATGCTTCACCTCTTGCCATGTTAACCAACATTTAATCTTGTCTTGTAAATAATGAGAGTCAACTAAATAATTACATGTGGTGTTTCGTCAATACGCAACTCGTTGCATATTGAGCTCCACTTAACTTGTAGTGTTGTTTGTGCTCCTTGCCATGCCATGCATATTTAAACCGGACATGCATCATATTTGGATGTGCATCGTTTGCCATGTCTATGCTTGTGTGTTTACCGAGTGCTTGTTTCTTTCCGGTTGCTTCTCTTGTTAGCTTCGGTTTCGTTCCGGAGTTGTGAGGATTCGCTCGTCTGTGTTGCTCCGTCTACTTCATGGATCCGTTCTTCTCCCTCTGTGGAATCCCAGGCAAGATGACCGAACCCGGATACCATTACTATCTTTGCCTATTGCTAGAGTATCGCTCTTTAGTATATTGCCTCGATGCCCATGTTTTCCTGTCAGCCTCCTATTGTAACCATGATCCTGTCTAACCACCCTACCTATGCAAACCATTGATTGGCTATACGTAGGCTTCGCTCAGCCCTTCTTATAGCATTGCTAGTTGCAGGTGAAGATTGAAGATGCTTACTTCATGTTGAATTTTGGTTGGGTTATATCACACTATATAAATGCTTAAATGAAATCATCTATATATTGGCAAGGGTGGAAGGCTAAGCCTTTTGCTTGGTGATTTGTTCCACTCATGCCGTTAGGAACCGTATAAACCGGTGTTATGTTCCTTGATTATGCGTTCCTAACACGGTTGGGGTGTATGGGACCCCCTTGATAAACCGCTAAGTGCTAAGTCTTTTCCAGCAAATCCCAACATTGGTACTATTTGCCTAATAACTAATAAAACTTGCATGTGGACTAGCTATCCCTTTTATTCTTAATTCAACAACCCCGGGCCAGTGCTCCACATGAGTGTTGGTCCGAAATGGGGAGTCTGCGGGGCCACCACGAGGAAACTCGAGGTTTGGTAAAAACCTGTAGAATCGCCCATCCGGTCGTGTCCTGAGACTAGATACGCGCGGCTACCTATCAGGGTGTCGACACGCCGGGAGGATTAGCTGGATTAGCCTTACCTTAGTTCGGTTTAACTTGAGCACGGGATTCCGAGAATACTCGGGTCTTCCCACCTTGGAGTTGCGACTCCGCGGATCGTGGGCTTGTAATGCGTCAAGTTGGAACACCCCTGCAGGGTTTGAACTTCCGAAAGCCGTGCCCGCGGTTATGTGGCAGATGGGAGCTTGTTAATATCCGGTTGTAGATAACTTGACACAATGTTTCAATACACTACCAGCGTGTGTTCCGTGACTGTCAATTTCCGAATAGGGATTCGGGGGTTGAACACGGTGGGGTTATGTTTGTTGAGCTTTTAGCTAGGATCACTTCGTGATCATCTCTCGACTGAGGCACTTCTCTTCTCGCTCTCTATTACGTAAGCTAGTGCTAGTTGCTGCTGCAGACTCTTGTTGTTCCTTCACCTCTTGTTCTTTTCTTCAGCCTTTCCTCACCCAAGGCTTAAATAGTCATGTTACCCGGGAACGGGATTGCTGAGTCCTTTGTGGCTCACAGTTACTTCACCACACCAGATGCAGGTTCAGCCGAGTTTGATGCAGGAGTTGGATCAGTTCTTCACCGGGAGCTCAATGAAGAGTTTGGCTGTTTGTTTGTGTCGTTTTCGATGGTCAGTAGTGGTTTCTACTAGGATTCGATCTAGGCCTGTGGCTTTATGTTGTTTTGGTATCTTTCTTTTGGATCTTCGCCCGTAGTCGGGTTGTGATGTTTTGGATGATGATTGCTTATGTAATGTATTGTGTGAAGTGGCGAGTGTAAGCCAACTATCTCCTTTTGCAATTTAATCCCTCTTTTACATGAGTCGTGCAAAGATACCAAACTTAGATCATTCTAGGATGGGCTTATACCTTTAAGTCGTGCCTCGACACGTAGGAGGTATAGTCCCATCCTGGGCATTACAAGTTGGTATTCAGAGCCTTCTCCGACCTAGAAGCCCCACTGATTGATCGAATCGTTGACGGTCGAGTCTAGGCACACACTGAAAATGTTTTGAGTCCTATATATATATCGGAGAGTAGGATTTCTTTTGCTCCTCATCTCTTTTCACTCTGGTGAGGACTCATGACGATTACTCTTTTCTCTTCTACTTTCAAAAATTGCACCAAATTTTTTTTTAGGATCTCGCGAGTATTGTTTGGATTGTTTCGAAGTCTTTGTGACGAGAACATTGTTCTCGATGCCTCCTGTCATTAGGGGTTGTGGCAGTGTCCCGGGGAGTTGAGCTCCGAGGTGTTGTCGTCACAAATCCATCGCGGCAGTACTAGAATACTTAAGACGGCCAACATCGAAATCTCTCCTATACGGTTAGTGGCAAGATAACCCCGACATCACCCAGTACTGGGGAGGTAGTTCGGGAGTATTGCCATAGCTTGTATAGTGGATGCGTTTCGAAGGTCCGAGGTAAACAGTTTCCGAGAAAGACTGGTTATGTGTTGAAGGTTGGATACGCCTGGATGTAGGTTTAGAGTTGATTGCGCGGTGCTTCCCGTGTATCCCCAACACCTGATTGCATAACTGGAATCTTTCGGAAATTAATAGGTGGGTTCATCAAGTAGTTCTAGGCATTCTTCCAACGGATGCACGATATGAAGTTTGGGGTTCTACATCGAGTGAAGTGGTTTTATGGACTTGTTCTGATCGGGAGTTGCATCTTAAAGGGTCCTTGGCTATGCTGATCCGGGGATTGCAAAACCCTTTTGTAACACGTTCCATGAGCTTTCAGCACGAATATGTCGAACGAAGCTTCTATCTTGTATTTGTTCTATCTGATCCTTGTTCCTTTTTATTTACCTTTTCCTTCTCCCAAGTGGCTTCTCGACAAGTTGATGTACCTGCGGAATTCATTCGTTCAATTCTCTGTTCGGATGATATTGTGAAGATCATGTTATATATCCATCCTTTGTTTTTGTTTTGATTCTGGTATTCGAGTTGCTTCGATGTCAAATGTTGATTCCATACCTTCCCTAATCGGTGTTCTCATATTTCTATGGGAGTGCTAATTCTTCTTGACCATCAAGATTTTCATGTTAATCCTTTTTCAACCGGTGTGCCTTCTCTTCAAGTTATTCCATACGGACGTCGTTGAGAAATCTGACGATTTGTGTGTTTCATTCATCCCAAGTTGTCTTGTTTCCCCACCCTCCCACCCTTTTTCTTCTTGGAGCCAGAAATTCTCAGATGAAATATCCATTTTATTCATGTGATATTTCTTCATTCTTTTCCTTCAATGTTCTTATCCGGTGATTTATCGTGAAGATGCTCAAGAGTTTCAAGTTCATCATTCTTTTGTCCTCAAATTCTGTCGGTGGATGTAATTCAAGATTTCGGTGTTGATCTTATCCTTTTTCCTCATTTCACAATGCTTTCTTATTCCGGTGCACCAATTAATCATTCTCCTCTTGCTATTCATATCCGGAGTGCTGAAGATTCATAATTCCATTCTTAATCCGTTCAAACTATTTTGAGATTGTCTTCTTATTCAAGCCATTTAATTCAACTGGTGCAATATCTCTTAAGCAATCTTTTTCAACGGTGATTTCTTTTGAGTGGGCCCTAACCCACAGGTCTTTTCCCAGGATCTTACCTGACTCTTCTATTTTCCGGAGTTGTTCGAAAAAAATTCTTTCAAATGTGACGTAAGAATGATTCCCATCAGTCACATGCCTTCTCCAAGATCGCTTTCAAATTCTCTCATCATTGGTTAAACCTTTTTAATTCTTCATTCCGGAGTGCTCAACAATTCTTCATGCCATTTCTCGTCTTCATTCTCAACATTTGAAGACCGGAGAAGAGTTTCTCTTAAACCTTGGCCCGTCCTCTTCAAGATTCGTGATTCTAGCTTCTTGCCATGCTCATTATTGTTCCGATTATGAGGAACTATTTTTATACCCATCCGAAACATTTCATGAATTCTTTTCTTTGTGATCCTCCGAAGGCCATCATTTCAGAATATTTCTTCGTTTTCAGTTTTCAACTTCGTCCTCCAAATATTCTTCATTGGTGTCTCTTTGTTCGTCTCCATATTCTTACGGTGGTTCGTTCAAGTTTACTCTTCCTTGTTATCATATCAATTCATTTGTTCTTTTCACAATTCTACCAGTGCTTTGTTGAATAATTATCTGAGCTTGTGCTAGATCTCTCTTTAATCCTTTCCAACGAGAATAAGTAATATGCCAAATCCTTTGGTTGTCATCAATTTAAATTGGTGAAGGAGATGCATAACATAATTCTTATTCTTATTCCTTCAAGGTGATTTAATTCTTTTGTCTGGAGCTTGTTCATCATATCATATTCTCGGTCCTAAGTTGTTCATCTTGTTTTCCGGAGCTCCAAGTTTTTCAATTATATCATTTCAAAGCTCCATCTAATTCATCGCAGGCCTTGAATCTTATTCTTTTCATCTTTCACTTCTCATGCTTTCATTACCGGAGTTTTCATGGTGGTTCATCATGTTTTAATTCATCCTCGAAGTCTTCATCAAGATTCTTGTTGGAGCTCAAGCATTCTTCATCATGCTTTTCCAATTGCAATTCTTTCTGCCTTATCTTTTCAGATGGTGTTATGTCATTCTTGACAATTCCTTCATGTTTTATGATTCACGAGTTTCAAGAATGAGATATTTTAAAAAAATCATTTTCCTTGTTCAGGAGATCTTTTCAACCCTTCAATCTATTCATTGGAGCTATCTTGGATTGTATTTCACCTAAAAGCTTTCCCTAAGGATTGTTGCTAATTATGGTGCTTATAAATGACCCAAATTCTTCATTTATCCTTCCAGTGAAATAAGTTTTTTTGTCTCCTTGTTGATCTCTATCCAATCAATTGTTTAAGTTAGTGGCTGGTTGTCACCTCATAATTTTGAGATGTTTTCCATAAGCCCACATCAAGCTTATTCATTTCGTTGTTGATTTTCCATCATCTCCGTTCATCCCTTCTTCGTAAGGATGCTCTTTCAAATTCATTTTGAGAGAAGTTGTCATTTTCTTCACCATTCATTTCTTTCGTTGATCTATATGCTATTCTTTCATTCCGGAGGCTTTGTGATATTGCTCTCTTTAACCATCATCTCGTTTTTATCGAGATCATATTCTTCCCTTGCTTGTCTATTTAACCGGAGTGTTGTATTCTTCGTTCGAGTTCTCTCATCTTATCTAAGTTTTTCCATTTTCAACCGGAGTGCTGTCTGAAATCTTTCTCAACCTTGTGCCATTCTTTTAATTGTTTCGGAGGCAATATGTTGCTGTTTTCATCAAGTATCATCTCAACTGGCCAAGTTCTTGTCCAATTCCTTCCATTTTCAGACGGAGTGCTGTCCAAATTCTGTCATTCTTATTCCTTGGCCATACCATTGCGGTTTCATATTCTTTCCGTCCATGAGCTCTTGTTTCATGTCTTTCAACCTGCAAGGATCTCGTAATGTTCCATGTTCCTCCATTTTACCGGAGTGCTCTTAACTTCGTTCATCTCCGTTGTATTCTTCTTTCATTTTGTTCAACCTCTCAAGGTTCTTTGGTTTCAATCATCTGTCAAAGAAGCAACTTTGTTTTACCTCTTCCTCTTCCGTTTTACCCGGTGATATCTCTAGGATCTCGGGTCGAGATCCTCTGTTAGTGTGGGAGAGTTGTGACGCCCGAAGACCGACGTCCCAGAAGATTCCAGAAGACTCCAGATGTTCCGGGTTCTCCCGTGTGTTTTATTTTGTTTGTGTTATTTATTTTCGCTTTGCATCATGTCATCATGCCATCATGTCATTTTATTTTTGCATCTCAACCAAATAAATTGTGTGGACCTTCGGTCCATTTAAATCGAGGGAAGAATGTCTTCTCTTTAAAACATATCATCCCAATATTTTAGGGAGCTATGTAATAAATATTCCATTGTTTGGAATTACCCGCAACACACTTGCAATATTTCCCCATGTCTTTTCCACTTCGAGTTCTCCTACAAAAACCTTGCCAATAATTCTTTCCGTTGTTTCGAGGTTCCTCCAAAAATTTGAACATTTTTGGACACTTCAATAATCACGTCTTAGTTCAAACCTATTTGAATTAAATTCAAATATGTTTGAATTATTTTCGTTCACGCCTTTTCTATTTTTCTCGGACCGTGCTCTTTTTATGATGCCCGAGAAAAATACTTCCATGTGCTAACTTTTGCCCTAACCCCCTCCTTCTTCTCATTCTTTTCTTCTTGGCTATTTTTTCTAAAATTTGGGAGTGGCAGAAATTAAAGGCAGTAAGAGCCCAGCCGTCTCCAGAGCCCAGCCCGGCCTCCCTCTCCTCCTAGGCCAGGCCTCCCTTGGGAGCCCAGCCGCAGCCTGCCCTCCCAGCCGGCCTGCTAAGCCTCTTGGGCCTTCTCCTCCCAGCCTTGGCCCAAGGCCACCAGCCCTACTCCTAACCCTAGCAGCGACCGCATCCCTCAGTCCCTCCGTTCCTTCTACCGCCGCCACCCCTCGAACCCATCCCCATCGAGCCCTCGATCTCCTTCTCGTAGCGCCGCGCTCCCCCTCCTCTTGATCCCCCTTCCATCGCCCGACGTCCTCCGCGCCTGGCGCCCGCGAGGCCGAGCGCCCTCCCCTCCGTCCTCCCGCACGCCAAGGCCGCGTCCCTAGGCTCCCTCCGGCCTCGCCCCTTGGCGCCCCGCGGGCGAGCCGCCGCTCCTTTTGTTTCCTAAGCTCCACGACGGCCTTGCCGTGCTGTTGGGGAACGTAGCATAATTCAAAAAAATTCTACGTCTTCACCAAGATCCAACTATGGATACATCTAGCAACGAGCAAGTAAGAGTGCATCTACATACCGTTATGTAGATCGCGTGCGGAAGCTTTCAACGAAGTGGGGATGAAGTAGTCGTACTCTTCACGTTCTTCGTCACCGATGATCTAGCGCCGAACGGACGGCACCTCCGCGTTCAACACACGTACGGTGCAGCAACGTCACCTCCTTCTTGATCCAGCAAGGGGGGAGGAGAAGTCGTCAGAGATCCGGCAGCACGACGGCGTGATGACGGATGCAGTGGAGATCGCAGCAGGGCTTCGCCGGGCGCCCTGCGTTGGGAGTATGGAGGTGTGACGGGAGGGGGAGAGGCGCCAGGGCTTGGGTGCGGCTTCCCTCTCCCCCCCACATATATATAGGGGGCCAGGGGGGCGCCAGCCCCCTGCAGATCCAATCTGCAAGGGAGGGCGGCGGCCAGGGAGGAGTCCCCCTCCCCCAAGGCAAGTGGTGGCCCCCTCCCCTTAGGGTTTTAACCCTAGGCGCATGGGGAGGTGGGCCACCTTGTGGTGCGCCTGCCCAGAGGGCTGGACACTTCCCCTCGCGGCCTAGGGGCCCCACGGGATGGGTGGCCCCACCCGGTGGACCCCTGGGGCCCCTCCGGTGGTCCCGGGACGCTCCCGGTGACCCCCAGAGATCACCCGTTGGTCGAAACTGGACTTCCCATATATCAATCTTTACCTCCGGACCATTCCGGAACTCCTCGTGACGTCCGGGATCTCATCCGGGACTCCGAACAACTTTCGGGTTTCCACGTGCATTTATCTCTACGACCCTAGCGTTACCGAACCTTAAGTGTGTAGACCCTACGGGTTCGGGAGACACGTAGACATGACCGAGACCACTCTCCGGTCAATAACCAATAGCGGGATCTGGATACCCATGTTGGTTCCCACGTGTTCCTCGATGATCTTCATCGGATGAACCACCGTGTCAAGGATTCACTCAATCCCGTATGTTATTCCCTTTGTCCATCGGTACGGTACTTGCCCGAGATTCGATCGTCGGTATTCCCGATACCTTGTTCAATCTCGTCATGGCAAGTCTCTTTACTCGATCCGTAATCCATCATCCCGTGACTAAATACTTAGTCACATTGAGCTCATTATGATGATGTATTACCGAGTGGGCCCAGAGGTACCTCTCCGTCATACGGAGTGACAACATCCCAGTCTCGGTTCGTACCAACTCAACAGACACTTTCGGAGATACCCGATGCGTACCTTTATAGCCACCCAGTTACGTTGTGACGGTTGGCACACCCAAAGTACTCCTACGGTATCCGGGAGTTGTACAACCTCATGGTCTAAGGAATAATTACTTGACACCGAAAAGCTTATGCATTACGAACTATACGATCTCGTGTTATGCTCAAGTTTGGGTCTTGTCCATCACATCATTCTCCTAATGATGTGATCCCGTTATCACTGACATCCTATGTCCATGGTCAGGAAACCGTGACCATCTGTTGATCAACGAGCTGGCTACTAGAGGCCTACCAGGGACTCATTGTGATCTATGTATTCACACATGTATCGCTGTTTCCGTACAATACAATTCAAGCATGAATAACAGACAATTATCATGAACAAGGAGATATAATAATAATGCTTTTATTATTGCCTCTAGGGCATATTTCCAACAGTCTCCCACTTGCACTAGAGTCAATAATCTAGTTACATTGTGATGAATCGAACACCCATAGAGTTCTGGTGTTGATCATGTTTTGCCCGTGAAAGAGGTTTAGTCAAAGGGTCTGCTACATTCAGATCCGTATGCACTTTACAAATATCTATGTCTCCATCCTGAACATAATTCCGGATGGAGTTGAAACGGCGCTTGATGTGCTTGGTCTTCTTGTGAAACCTGGGCTCCTTGGTAATAGCAATAGCACCAGTGTTGTCACAGAAGAGAGTCATCGGGCTTGACGCGCTTGGAATGACTCCTAGGTCGGTGATGAACTCCTTCATCCAGACTCCTTCCTGCGCTGCTTCAGAAGCAGCTATGTACTCCGCTTCACATGTAGATGCTGCCACCACGCTTTGCTTGCAACTGCACCAGCTGACTGCCCCTCCATTCAAAATATATACGTATCCGGTTTGTGACTTAGAGTCATCCAGATCTGTGTCGAAGCTAGCATCGACGTAACCCTTTACGACGAGCTCTTCGTCACCTCCATAAACGAGAAACATATCCTTAGTCCTTTTCAGGTACTTCAGGATGTTCTTGACCGCTGTCCAGTGTTCCGTACCGGGATCACTTTGGTACCTCCCTACCAAACTTATGGCAAGGTTCACATCAGGTATGGTACACAGCATGGCATACATGATAGAACCTATGGCCGAGGCATAGGGAATGACACTCATCTTTTCTCTATCTTCTGCCGTGGTCGGCGACTGAGCTTTGCTCAATCTCATACCTTGCAAAACAGGCAAGAATCCTTTCTTTGACTGATCCATATTGAACTTCTTCAATATTTGTCAAGGTATGTACTTTGTGAAAGACCAATGAGGCGTCTCGATCTATCTCTATAGATTTTGATGCCTAATATGTAAGCAGCTTCTCCAAGGTCCTTCATTGAAAAACTTTTATTCAAGTAGGCCTTTACATTTTCCAAGAATTCTATATCATTTCCCATCAGCAATATGTCATCCACATATAATATGAGAAATGCTACAGAGCTCCCACTCACTTTCTTGTAAATACAGGCTTCTCCATAAGTCTGTATAAAGCCAAACGCTTTGATCACCTCATCAAAGCGAATATTCCAACTCCGAGATGGTTGCACCAGCCCGTAGATAGAGCGCTGGAGCTTGCATACCTTGTTAGCGTTCTCTGGATCGACAAAACCTTCCGGTTGCATCATATACAACTCTTCCTTGAGGAAGCCGTTAAGGAATGCTGTTTTGACGTCCATTTGCCATATCTCATAATCATAGAATGCGGCAATAGCTAACATGATTCTGACTGACTTCAGCATCGCTACGGGAGAGAAAGTATCGTCGTAGTCAATCCCTTGAACTTGTCGATAACCCTTAGCGACAAGCTGAGCCTTATAGATGGTCACATTACCATCCGCGTCTGTCTTCTTCTTAAATATCCATTTATTTTCTATGGCGTGCCTATCATCAGGCAAGTCCACCAAAGTCCATACTTCGTTTTCATACATGGATTCTATCTCGGATTTCATGGCTCCAAGCCATTTATTGGAATCTGGGCCCGCCATCGCTTCTTCATAGTTCGAAGGTTCACCGTTGTCTAACAACATGATTTTGCAGGACAGGGTTGCCGTACCACTCTGGTGCGGAACGTGCCCTTGTGGACCTTCGAAGTTCAGTAGTAACTTGATCAGTTTCTTCATGATCATTATCATTAACTTCCTCCCTTGTCGGTGCAGGCACCTCAGGAACAGTTTCCTGTGCTGCGCTACTTTCCGGTCCAGGAGGGGTGACTGTCACTTCATCAAGTTCTACTTTCCTCCCACTCACTTCTTTCGAGAGAAACTCTTTCTCCAGAAAGCATCCATTCTTGGCAACAAAGACTTTGCCTTCGGATCTGTGGTAGAAGGTGTACCCAATTGTTTCCTTTGGGTATCCTATGAAGACGCATTTCTCCGATTTGGGTTCGAGCTTTTCAGGTTGAAGTTTCTTGACATAAGCATCGCAACCCCAAACTTTTAGAAACGACAGCTTCGGTTTCTTGCCAAACCAAAGTTCATACGGAGTCGTCTCAACGGATTTCGACGGAGCCCTATTTAAAGTGAATGCGGCAGTCTCTAAAGCATAACCCCAAAAAGATAGCGGTAAATCGGTAAGGGACATCATAGATCGCACCATGTCCAACAGAGTACGATTTCGACGTTCGGACACACCGTTACGTTGAGGTGTTCCGGGCGGTGTCAATTGTGAAACAATTCCACAGTTTCTAAGGTGTGTGCCAAATTCATGACTTAAATATTCACCCCCACGATCCGATCGCAAGAACTTTATTTTTCTGTCACGTTGATTCTCAACCTCATTCTGAAATTCCTTGAACTTTTCAAAGGTCTCAGACTTGTGTTTCATCAAATAGATATACCCATATCTACTCAAGTCATCTGTGAGGGTGAGAACATAACGGTAGCCTCCGCGAGCCTCAACACTCATTGGACCGCACACATCGGTATGTATGATTTCCAGCAAGTTGGTTGCTCGCTCCATTGTTCCGGAGAACGGAGTCTTGGTCATCTTGCCCAAGAGGCATGGTTCGCACGTGTCAAATGATTCATAATCAAGAGACTCTAGAAGTCCATCTGAATGGAGCTTCTTCATACGTTTGACACCAATATGACCAAGGCGGCAATGCCACAAGTATGTGGGACTATCATTATCAACTTTACATCTTTTGGCATCTACACTATGAATATGTGTATCATCACGTTCGAGATTCATCAAAAATAAACCATTGACCAGCGGGGCATGACCATAAAACATATCTCTCAAATAAATAGAACAACCATTATTCTCCGATTTGAAAGAATAGCCATCTCGCATAAGACGAGATCCAGAAACAATGTTCATGCTCAAAGCTGGTACTAAATAACAATTATTGAGGTTTAAAACTAATCCCGAGGATAGATGTAGAGGTAGCGTGCCGACGGCGATCACATCGACCTTGGAACCATTCCCGACGCGCATCGTCACCTCATCCTTCGCCAGTCTCCGTTTATTCCGCAGCTCCTGTTTTGAGTTACAAATGTGAGCAACTGCACCGGTATCGAATACCCAGGAGCTACTACGAGTGCTGGTAAGGTACACATCAATAACATGTATATCATATATACCTTTGACGTTGCCGGCCTTCTTGTCTGCTAAATATTTGGGGCAGTTCTGCTTCCAGTGACCCGTTCCCTTGCAATAAAAGCACTCTGTCTCAGGCTTGGGTCCATACTTTGGCTTCTTCCCGGCAACAGGCTTGCCAGGCGCGGCAACTCCCTTGCCGTCCTTCTTGAAGTTCTTCTTACCCTTGCCTTTCTTGACCATCAACACTTGATGTTCTTTCTTGATGTCCACCTCCGCTGATTTCAGCATCGAATACACCTCGGGAATGGACTTCTCCATCCCCTGCATATTGAAGTTCAGCACGAAGCTCTTGAAGCTTGGTGGGAGCGACTGGAGGATTCTGTCAACGACCGCTTCATCTGGGAGATTCATTCCCAGCTGAGACAAGCGATTATGCAATCCTGAAATCTTGAGGATGTGCTCACTGACAGAACTGTTCTCCTCCATCTTACAGCTGTAGAATGCGTCGGAGACATCATATCTCTCGACTCGGGCATGAGCTTGGAAAACCATTTTCAGCTCTTCGAACATCTCATATGCTCCGTGGTGCTCAAAACGTTTTTGGAGCCCCGACTCTAAGCTGTAAAGCATGCCGCACTGAACCAGGGAGTAATCATCACTACGCGACTGCCAGACGTTCAAAACATCTTGGGCCGCATCGGGAGCAGGTGCATCACCTAGCGGTGCTTCTAGGACATATGATCTCTTGGCAGCTATGAGGATAATCCTCAGGTTACGGACCCAATCCGTATAGTTGCTACCATCGTCTTTCAGCTTGGTTTTCTCTAGGAACGCGTTGAAGTTGAGGGAAACTGGAGCGTGGGCCATTTGATCTACAAGAGATATTGTAAAGAATTTAGACTAAGTTCATGATAATTAAGTTCATCTTAATCAAATTTTAATGAACTCCCACTCAGAATGACATCTCTCTAGTCATCTAAGTGATACACGATCCGAATCGAGTAGTCCGTGTCCGAACATCACGTGAGACGGACTAGTCATCAACGGTGAACATCTTCATGTTGATCGTATCTTCTATACGACTCGTGTTCGACATTTCGGTCTTCCGTGTTCCGAGGCCATGTCTGTACATGCTAGGCTCGTCAAGTGAACCCTAAGTGTATCGCGTGTGTAAATCTGTCTTACACCCGTTGTACGCGAACGTTAGAACCTATCACACCCGATCATCACGTGGTGCTTCGGAGCAACGAGTTTTAGCAACGGTGCACAGATAGGGGAAACACAATACTTGAAATTTTAGTGAGAGATCATCTTATTTACTACCGTCGTTCTAAGTAAACAAGATGCATAAAAATGATAAACATCACATGCAATCAATTAAAGTGACATGATATGGCCAATATCATCTTGCTCCTTGGATCTCCATCTTCGGGGCACCATGATCATCTTGTCACTGGATCGACACCATGATCTTCATCATCATGAACTCCCTCATCGTGTCTTGAAGAAGTCGTCACGCCAACTATTACTTCTACTACTATAGCTAACGTTTAGCAATGAAGTAAAGTAATTACATGGCGTTATTCAGTGACACGCAGGTCATACAATAATAAAGACAACTCCTATGGCTCCTGCCGGTTGTCAAGTTCATCGACATGCAAGTCGTGATTCCCTATTACAAAAACATGATCAATCTCATACATCACATATATCATTCATCACATCTTCGTTCTTGGCCATACCACGTCACATAGCACATGCTGCAAAAACAAGTTAGACGTCCTCTAATTGTTGTTGCATGTTTTACGTGGCTTCTATAGGATTTCTAGCAAGAACGTTTCTTACCTACGCCAAAACCACAACGTGATTTGTCAACTTCTATTTACCCTTCATAAGGACCCTTTTCATCGAATCCGATCTGACTAAAGTAGGAGAGATAGACACCCGCCAGCCACCTTATGCATCTAGTGCATGTCTGTCGGTGGAACCAGTCTCACGTAAGCGTACGTGTAAGGTCGGTCCGGGCCGCTTCATCCCACAATGCCGCCGAATCAAGATTGACTAGTAACGGTAAGAAAGTTGAACAAGATCATACGCCCACAACTGCTTTGTGTTCTACTCGTGCAAGATGCTACGCATAAAACCTAGGCTCAGATGCCACTGTTGGGGAACGTAGCATAATTCAAAACATTTCTACGTCTTCACCAAGATCCAACTATGGATACATCTAGCAACGAGCAAGTAAGAGTGCATCTACATACCGTTATGTAGATCGCGTGCGGAAGCTTTCAACGAAGTGGGGATGAAGTAGTCGTACTCTTCACGTTCTTCGTCACCGATGATCTAGCGCCGAACGGACGGCACCTCCGTGTTCAACACACGTACGGTGCAGCAACATCACCTCCTTCTTGATCCAGCAAGGGGGGAGGAGAATTCGTCAGAGATCCGGCAGCACGACGGCGTGATGACGGATGCAGTGGAGATCGCAGCAGGGCTTCGTCGGGCGCCCTGCGTTGGGAGTATGGAGGTGTGACGGGAGGGGGAGAGGCGCCAGGGCTTGGGTGTGGCTGCCCTCTCCCCCCCACATATATATAGGGGGCCAGGGGGGGCGCCAGCCCCCTGCAGATCCAATCTGCAAGGGGGGGGGGGGCGGCGGCCAGGGAGGAGTCCCCCTCCCCCAAGGCAAGTGGTGGCCCCTCTTCCCTTAGGGTTTTAACCCTAGGCGCATGGGGAGGTGGGCCACCTTGTGGTGCGCCAGCCCAAAGGGCTGGACACTTCCCCTCGCGTCCTAGGGGCCCCACCGGGATGGGTGGCCCCACCCGATGGACCCCCGGGGCCCCTCCGGTGGTCCCGGGACGCTCCCGGTGACCCCCGGAGATCACCCGTTGGCCGAAACTGGACTTCCCATATATCAATCTTTACCTCCGGACCATTCTGGAACTCCTCATGACGTCTGGGATCTCATCCGGGACTCCGAACAACTTTCGGGTTTCCACGTGCATTTATCTCTACGACCCTAGCGTTACCGAACCTTAAGTGTGTAGACCCTACGGGTTCGGGAGACACGTAGACATGACCGAGACCACTCTCCGGTCAATAACCAACAGCGGGATCTGGATACCCATGTTGGTTCCCACGTGTTCCTCGATGATCTTCATCGGATGAACCACCGTGTCAAGGATTCACTCAATCCCGTATGTTATTCCCTTTATCCATCGGTACGGTACTTGCCCGAGATTCGATCGTCGGTATTCCCGATACCTTGTTCAATCTCGTCATGGCAAGTCTCTTTACTCGATCCGTAATCCATCATCCCGTGACTAACTACTTAGTCACATTGAGCTCATTATGATGATGTATTACCGAGTGGGCCCAGAGGTACCTCTCCGTCATACGGAGTGACAACATCCCAGTCTCGGTTCGTACCAACTCAACAGACACTTTCGGAGATACCCGATGCGTACCTTTATAGCCACCCAGTTACGTTGTGACGGTTGGCACACCCAAAGTACTCCTACGGTATCCGGGAGTTGTACAACCTCATGGTCTAAGGAATAATTACTTTACACCGAAAAGCATATGCATTACGAACTATACGATCTCGTGTTATACTCAAGTTTGGGTCTTGTCCATCACATCATTCTCCTAATGATGTGATCCCGTTATCACTGACATCCTATGTCCATGGTCAGGAAACCGTGACCATCTGTTGATCAACGAGTTGGCTACTAGAGGCCTACCAGGGACTCATTGTGATCTATGTATTCACACATGTATCGCTGTTTCCGTACAATACAATTCAAGCATGAATAACAGACAATTATCATGAACAAGGAGATATAATAATAATGCTTTTATTATTGCCTCTAGGGCATATCTCCAACACGTGCCGCCCGCCGGCCCGGCGAGCAGGACCCTTCCGGTCGCCCCGCCTCCAGCGCTAGGCCGACCCTCGACCGCGCCATGGTCCGTGCTGCCTCCAATTCAGCAAGCCGTGGCCTCCCTCCGTGCGCCCCGGTCCCTGCGTCGCCAAGGCGCAGCCTCGAGCACCCCGTCCCTTCATCCCCCTCGCTGCGTCGGCCCTCCTCCTCCATCACCCCGCGAGCAGGTCTCTGCTGCCTCAGCGACGGCCGCCGTGCCGTTCTCATCCCGACAGCGCCGGCGATGGCCGCCCCCAAGCCGTGCGTCCCTCCTGCCTCGCCTCTGGCCCCGTGCGGCCCTCTCCAGCGCGCCCCTCGGTGGTCTTGCTGCTACCAGGCCTTGTCCCGCCTCTGCTCCGAGCGGGTGGACAAGAGGCGTCGTCCCGAGCAACCCGCAGCCTTTTTCCTTTTTTGTTGTTTTGTTGCTGTTATTGTTATCTCAAGTAACCATGTAACAGCAAGCATATCTGATTTTGGACCCGTACAACTACCGTCTCGGAGATGCACCGTGTACCACTACTTTCGTTTACCGTCGCCCGAACGTCTACCGTCGCCCCGTGTACCTCTACGTCTACGAACTCGACGCCCGAACAACTACCGTCGCCGAGACCAAGTACCACTACATAACGAGTACCCCTACCGATGCGCCAAGTACCTCTACGACCCGCGTGAACGACTACTTCCTCTACTTCCACTACGTCCCTCTACGATCTCGAGCCGCCCCGAAACGATCATCCGAAGGTATAACCCCGAGACGATGACCCGTGAACGCTTATGCTTGTTGTGTTGTATGAAATGTTTCCCGTGTGTGCTATGTGCCGTTTCGTCCGTTTGTCATGCTCCTCGGTTGCCTCGTCGCCGACCCGTGGGAACCCGGCAACGGGATCACCCCACCTTTCGTCTTGTTCGACTCGTTCACTCCACCTTTTGCTTTGCACCGGATTCTCAACAAGTTACCGGAACCGAGATGTTGCGTTGCATCATTTCGGATCGTTGCCGTGGCACCCTTTCTTTCCACCACGGTGACTAATTCTCCTTATCATCTATATCTCTTTTAAGTCAACCTTTTAATAAAAATTTGCTTAAACTTGATCATGTCATCCGCATCATGTTAACAACATGAGAATGTTTAATTGTTGTTGCTTTTATAATTACTAAACATGCTCATGGGGATTTTCCGGATATGTTGTTGTTCTTCCGGCCTCATTTAAATTGCCTAGTTAGTGTAGTTTTATTATGCTTCACCTCTTGCCATGTTAACCAACATTAATCTTGTCTTGTAAATAATGAGAGTCAACTAAATAATTACATGTGGTGTTTCGTCAATACGCAACTCGTTGCATATTGAGCTCCACTTAACTTGTAGTGTTGTTTGTGCTCCTTGCCATGCCATGCATATTTAAACCGGACATGCATCATATTTGGATGTGCATCGTTTGCCATGTCTATGCTTGTGTGTTTACCGAGTGCTTGTTTCTTTCCGGTTGCTTCTCTTGTTAGCTTCGGTTTCGTTCCGGAGTTGTGAGGATTCGCTCGTCTGTGTTGCTCCGTCTACTTCATGGATCCGTTCTTCTCCCTCTGTGGAATCCTAGGCAAGATGACCGAACCCGGATACCATTACTATCTTTGCCTATTGCTAGAGTATCGCTCTTTAGTATATTGCCTCGATGCCCATGTTTTCCTGTCAGCCTCCTATTGTAACCATGATCCTGTCTAACCACCCTACCTATGCAAACCATTGATTGGCTATACGTAGGCTTCACTCAGCCCTTCTTATAGCATTGCTAGTTGCAGGTGAAGATTGAAGATGCTTGCTTCATGTTGAAGTTTGGTTGGGTTATATCACACTATATAAATGCTTAAATGAAATCATCTATATATTGGCAAGGGTGGAAGGCTAAGCCTTTTGCTTGGTGATTTGTTCCACTCATGCCGTTAGGAACCGTATAAACCGGTGTTATGTTCCTTGATTATGCGTTCCTAACACGGTTGGGGTGTATGGGACCCCCTTGATAAACCGCTAAGTGCTAAGTCTTTTCCAGCAAATCCCAACATTGGTACTATTTGCCTAATAACTAATAAAACTTGCATGTGGACTAGCTATCCCTTTTATTCTTAATTCAACAACCCCGGGCCAGTGCTCCACATGAGTGTTGGTCCGAAACGGGGAGTCTGCGGGACCACCACGAGGAAACTCGAGGTTTGGTAAAAACCTGTAGAATCGCCCATCCGGTCGTGTCCTGAGACTAGATACGCGCGGCTACCTATCAGGGTGTCGACACACCGGGAGGATTTGCTGGATTAGCCTTACCTTAGTTCGGTTTAACTTGAGCACGGGATTCCGAGAATACTCGGGTCTTCCCACCTTGGAGTTGCGACTCCGCGGATCGTGGGCTTGTAATGGGTCAAGTTGGAACACCCCTGCAGGGTTTGAACTTTCGAAAGCCGTGCCCGCGGTTATGTGGCAGATGGGAGCTTGTTAATATCCGGTTGTAGATAACTTGACACAATGTTTCAATACACTACCAGCGTGTGTTCCGTGACTGTCAATTTCCGAATAGGGATTCGGGAGTTGAACACGGTGGGGTTATGTTTGTTGAGCTTTTAGCTAGGATCACTTCGTGATCATCTCTCGACCGAGGCACTTCTCTTCTCGCTCTCTATTACGTAAGCTAGTGCTAGTTGCTGCTGCAGACTCTTGTTGTTCCTTCACCTCTTGTTCTTTTCTTCAGCCTTTCCTCACCCAAGGCTTAAATAGTCATGTTACCC
>LR738713.1:184601244-184633190 GCA_902687465.1 Secale cereale | reverse complement strand
TATATAGGAATCAAAACATTTTCATGTGTGTGCCTAGACTCAACCATCAACGATTCGATCAATCAGTGGGGGCTCCTAGGTCGGAGAAGGCTCTGATTACCAACTTGTTATGCCCAGTATGAGATTATACCTCCCACGTGTCGAGGCATGACTTAAAGTCATAATATTATACTGGAATGATCTCAAGAATGGTATCTTTGCACAACTCATGTAAAAGAGGGATGAAATTGCAAAAGAGTAGTTGGCTTACACTCGCCACGTCACACAAAGCTTTACATAAACATTCATCATCCAAATAACATCAGAGTCCGACTACGGACGAAGATCCAAATGAAAGATACCATAAATAAATAACACAAGGTCTCGATCATCCTAGTAAGATCCCTACTGATCCTCTGGATAGGACACGTAGTATCGCCCACGTTCTTCGTCGAACTCCCAGTACAACTCTGAACCACCAGCTGTGTAGTTCTCCACGGTACCTGCATCTGGTGTTGTGTAGAATCTGTGAGCCACGGAGGAGTCAGCAATCCCGTTCCCGGGTAGCAAAGCAATCTAAGCCTTGGGTGTGGAACAAGGCTGAAGAACAAGGTTGCAGCTGCACTAGCACTAGCTTACGGGTTTAGAGCGAGAAGAGAAGTGTCAACGATCGTCAAAGTGATCAAGAAGTGATCCTATCTAAGCACGTCAAACATAACCCCACCGTGTTCACTTCCCGAACCCCTTCGGAAAGCGACCGTCATGGTTACTCACGCTGGTAGTGTATTATGAACATGGTGCCAACTTTTCTACAACCGGATATTAACAAATTCCTATCTGCCACATAACCGCGGGCACGGCTTTCGAAAGATCAAACCCTGCAGGGGTGTCCCAACTTAGCCCATCACAAGCTCATGATCTACGGAGTCGCAACTCCAAGGTGGGAAGACCCGAGTATTCTCGGAATCCCGTGCTCAAGATATTCCGACTAAGGTAAAACTAATCCAGCAAGACCTCCCGGCATGCCGACACCCTAATAGTAGTCGCGCGTATCTCGTCTCAGGCCACGACCGGATGGGTGATGCTACAGGTTTTTACCAGCCCTCGGGTTTCCCCAAGGTGGCCTGATACGTCCAAAACGTATCTATAATTTCTGCTTGCTCCATGCCACTTTTGGGTGATATTGCTATGATATTCATACACTTCCATACACTTTTGATCATATTTGGACTAACTTACTAATCCAGTGCACCCCAGTGCCAGTTTCTGTTTTCGGCTGTTTTTGTATTTCAGGTTTTCACGTTTCGAGAACTGCCCAGAAAAATCTAGAAAAATTATATAAAAATTCAGCGATCCGGAAACAACACTGCGTCCGAAGGGCAGCCTGGGGGGGCCACAGGGGCTCCAGGCGCCCTGTGGGTGCGCCCCCCCTGGGCCGCGCCGGGGGGGCGCCTGGGCCCCCCGAGGCTCCCCCGGTGCCCTACTTTGGCATATATTTAAAGGACCCTCCGAAACCCTCAAAACAGGAACTTTTTTCGCGATCCCATCTCTGTTCCGCCGCCGCCGCCGCTTCCAAGATCGGGAGCACCAGGAGAACTCTTCCCGGCACCCTGCCGGAGGGGAGGATCATCACCGGGAGCTTCTCCACCACCATGGACGCCTCCCGGATGACTCGTGAGTAGTCTCCCTTGGACCATGAGTCCATGACCAGTAGCTATGTGATGTTCTCCTCCCGTTCTTGTGCTTCACTAATTAGTCCTCGTGAGCTGCCCTACATGATCGAGGCACCTATGTAATCCTTATGCTGTTGCTATGTTGAGTTTGCTGGGATCCGATGGATTATGAGATTATGTTCAGATTGATCTTGAGTAATATATTTGATTCACCTCTTTTATATTTTAGTTCATAAGTAATTCTTGCATGTTCTCCATTGTTATTTATTGCTTTGGCCGAGTAATAGGTAGTGACTCCAAGAGGGAACGTTATGCTCGATTGTGGGTTCATGCCCCTCGATGACTAGCTTGAGTGACAGAAACATGAGTCTAGGGGATGTGCTGTTGCCACAAGGGGGAAAACAACGGTGCTTGTGCCCGTGGGTGCAAGGATTGTTTACTTTACGCAAAGTTCTTTTAATGCAGTTGTCTGTTGCATTGAGTTTACACTATGGGTGGGACTCGCAACTTAATACCAGCGAGATGTTCTGGATAGATATCTCAAGGTGGATGATTAGTAGTAGATATTGATGGATTTCGGTCTACTTACTTTGGCGTACCGCCCATGCTTTGAACCTCAACCTTTCTTGCAATGTAGTCAGCATTGGTTTGCGTTCGTGGTCCTGTCAATTGCCCAGCTGTAATTTGTTACCTCACATAGCTGTTTTATCGTCTTTTGGGAGAGAGACATCACTAGTGAACATCATGAGACTCCGGTCCATATTACCATCATTGATCACACCCACTATTTACTTTCCGTTATTATTTACTATTGCAAAAACTATCTATCACTACTATCATTGCTTTTAACCATTTGTGAACTACAAGGCCGGAGGGATTGACAACCTCTCTGTACTCGTTGGGAGCAAAGTTATTTGCATCTGTGTGCAGGTCCACGTTGATTGCTAATTGCGCCGTTAGCAATTGACACCTACTTGTTGAACCTAGGAGTCTCTAGGGATTCGATCCTTGGCATCTTTGCTAAGGGAAAACACTTCTACTTACTGCATCTTACACCTTCCACTTGGGGTAACCAACGAGGGGTTCGAGGCCCATCAAGGAGTATTTTCTGGCGCCGTTGCCGGGGACTCCACTCTTCAGGATAGGGGAGTTGCATGCTATCTTTTACCTTTGCTTTTTAGTCTTGTTAGTTTATCTTTCATTTTTGCTTTAGTTCCTTTTATCGAAAATCACAAAAATAGTTATCTTGCTTGCTTGCTACTATGGGTTCTACCAAAAACACTAAATGGGAGGAGTACACCCCTACTTCCATTGCCCCACTTATGACTGACGGGATTTACAAAAAAAATAAACCTTGTGATTATACTAGTTTTGACGGAGAGTTATGCCCATGGCATGGTCTTCCAGGAAAAAAGTATGAGCCTCAGTTTAAAATTGCTCCTAAGCTTCCCCAAACTTGGGAAGATGTTCAAACTCTTATAATAGAGATCGAATTAAACAAAGAGGATGACACTACAATTCTGCCCACTAATGATAAAATTGATTTTGATAATTGTAGTATTTCAGAAGTTGTCACCTTTCTACAAGGAATGGCTAAAGATCCCAACACTAGCACGCTTAATCTTGCCTTCACAGAGCATGTCACTAATGCTCTCATCAAAGCTAGGGAGGAGAAACTTAGAGTAGAAGCCTCCATACCTAGAAAGCTAGAAGATGGTTGGGATTCTATGATTAAAATTAAGATAAATAACTTCTCATGCTTTGCTTTATGTGATGCTGTAGCTAGTACTTCTATTATGCCCAAAAGACTATATGATATGCTTAAATTGAAACCTTTTGATTCTTGTTCTTTTGGTAATGTTCTCGTTGATTCTTCCATAAAGAAACCTTTGGGGAGGATCGACGATGTTCTTATTGTTGTTAATGATAATTATGTGCCCGTTGATTTTACTATTATGGATATTGAATGTGATCCTTCATGTCCAATTATTTTGGGACGTCCCTTTTTGCGCACCGTTGGTGCTGTCATTGACATGAAAGAGGGTAATATAAAATTTCAGTTTCCTCTCAAGAAAGGGATGGAGCACTTCCCTCGAAAGAAGGTCAAGTTACGTTTTGAGTCTGTTGTACGGGCTAGCTATTCTTTTACTCTTGATAAAACTTGATCTATGCATTATGCCTAGCTTAAAGGCATAAAAGAAAGCGCTTTTGGGAGGCAGCCCACATGAATAATTTTTTTTGCTTTTGTTGTGTCTTGATGTTGTTTACTGCTGTAGCATCATCATTGTATCTTTGCTTTTCATATTTGTGCCAAGTATAGCCTCTGATTGCTAGAAAGTTCAAAAGTTGTGAGGTGCTGTCCAGGAAACAGATTCTGTCCTTGGATAGAAAAATTCGTATAAAATCACCAGATCATCTTTTTGGTCTGAATTTTTTGACAGCGTTCTCTATATAATTGTCTTTCGTGCGTCAGTTCTGAGTTTTTTGATTTGAGTTGCAGAAGTATCCCGAACAGGTCAATTACTACTTGTTGTTCTGTTTTTCACAGATTCTGTCCTGTTTTGCCTTACCTTCACTTTGCAAATTGAGAACTTGCTTTTTCTTTGCAAAAACCTTTTGGCAATCTTGAGAAACAGTATAACTTCAAGAATATCCTTATTTCCAGCAAAGTATAATTATTTTATTAAGGGTACTAACCTCGCTAATCAGATTATGATGAGTTGTGTATGAAGGGAGTTTTCAAGTGTGCGAGGGAAGATGATAAAAAGATTCAGGAGTGTCAAGCGCTCAAGCTTGGGGATGCCCCCGTGCACCCCCAAGAAATATTCAAGGAGACTCAAGCGTCTAAGCTTGGGGATGCCCCCGTGCATCCCCTTCTCCATCAACATTATCAGTTCGTCTTTCGTTTCGCTATATTTTTATCACTTCATGTGTTATGTGCTATGCTTGGAGCGTCTTGCTTTTAGTTTTCTTTTTAGTTTTTCATAACGAGTCGGAACCCAACATTCCTCTATGTGGGAGAGAAACACGCTCCACTTCTACCTAGAACATTACATAGAATTTTCATGTCTATCTATGCTGTGTGTGTTCTTTGTCTTTTAATAGCTACTATCGTGCTCTGCTCTTAGTATTCATGCTTATCTTTTCAAGAGCTTTTATTTAGTTGGTTGCTTGAACTCTCTTTAACTACCATGCTCACCTTATTAAGAGAGTTTGCTTCCGTTGCATTGGTTAATGTGTCTATGATAAAGATGCTACTTGCATGATGGTGCTTAGTAGTTCAGGTTTTCTTTTGGTTAATCTCAAATAGCTGGGGGGTTCCCAATGTGTTATTGGAGTACCAACTTGGTTTGTTTGCCTATGATGTGGTATGGTTTAGTAATATCTTCCTTCGAGAATTTATTTTGATCGACTTGGCGTATGCTCACGCATATTTAAGACTGTAAAGAAAGTCTGTCAAGCCTTGATGATCTTTTATTTCTAAGTAGCGATATAACTACCATGCTTGATTCAATATTGCTTTGTCGCTCTGCATGATTATGACCGTCATTGCTCTCTTAGTTGGTCGCTCCCAGTCTTTTGCTAACCTCCACCTGCACTAAGCAAACTAACCATGCAATACATAGCTCATGGGAAAGTAGCCTAAAAACTATTGTGGTAAAGAATATGTTGCTTATGTATCTTATTTCTTATAAGTTGCTTGCTGAGCGGTAACCATGTTTCTGGGGACGCCATCAACTGTCACACTTTTGTTGAATATCATGTGAGTTGCTATGCATGTTCGTCTTGTCTGAAGTAAGGGTGATTTACCGTGGGTTGAATAACTATGCATATTGTTAGAGAAGAACATTGGGCCGCCAACCAAAGCCATGCATCATGGTGGAAGTTTTAGATTGGACCTTAATCCTCAATCTCTTATGAGAATATGCTTATGCATTAAAGAGGAGTCCATCATCTATTTTCTATGTTGTCCCGGTATGGATGTCCTCAAGTTGAGATCTATCAAAAACGAGAAATCAAATGCGATCTATCTCCTTGGACCTTTGTACAGGTGGCACAGAGGTACCCCTTTGTGACACTTGGTTAAAACATATGCAATGCAATGATAACCCATGGGAATCCGAGCTAATTAGGACAAGGAGCGAGCACTATTGGTATTCGATGCATGAGGCTTGCAACTTATAGGATGTTTTATGCATGACACATATGAAGTACTACTACCGTTGACACAATTGCTTCCATGTTTTCAAAATAAAAAGCTTTAGCACTTAACCTTTCTTTTACCTTTATGTTGAAGCACCAACTACTGAGAGCATGATTGTCATTCTGAGTGTAATGTGCATTGTCCCAAAGTAGCATTGTCTTTTGCATGATTGTGATATCGTTTATTCTGAAATGATTGTATCTAGTCATCACTTAAACCTTGAAGGCGCCCTTGCATTTATGTTTTGCATCAAGAAAGGAGGCAAGCTAGATATCACTTTATCATATTTTCACATCATGTTCATTGCAAATCTTTTTGATGTTTCAGTTTCATGTTGTAAAACTTTCAGTCATTTGTGATTTTCTCTTGAGGCAACTTAATTACTTTAGAATCATTCTCTCAGTAAGCTTTTGTCATATGACTATGAGAAAGTCCTATATGGTTAATAGCATGTCACCACAGAAATTATTCTTGTTATCATTTACCTACTCGAGGACGAACATGAATTAAGCTTGGGGATGTTGATACGTCCAAAACGTATCTATAATTTCTGCTTGCTCCATGCCACTTTTGGGTGATATTGCTATGATATTCATACACTTCCATACACTTTTGATCATATTTGGACTAACTTACTAATCCAGTGCACCCCAGTGCTAGTTTCTGTTTTCGGCTGTTTTTGTATTTCAGGTTTTCACGTTTCGAGAACTGCCCAGAAAAATCCAGAAAAATTATATAAAAAATCAGCGATCCGGAAACAACACTGCGTCCGAAGGGCAGCCTGGGGGGGCACAGGGGCTCCAGGCGCCCTGTGGGCGCCCCCCCTGGGCCGCGCCGGGGGGGCGCCTGGGCCCCCCGAGGCTCCCCCGGTGCCCTACTTTGGCATATATTTAAAGGGCCCTCCGAAACCCTCAGAACATGAACTTTTTTCGCGATCCCATCTCTGTTCTGCCGCCGCCGCCCCTTCCAAGATCGGGAGCACCAGGAGAACTCTTCCCGGCACCCTGCCGGAGGGGAGGATCATCACCGGGAGCTTCTCCACCACCATGGACGCCTCCCGGATGACTCGTGAGTAGTCTCCCTTGGACCATGAGTCCATGACTAGTAGCTATGTGATGTTCTCCTCCCGTTCTTGTGCTTCACTAATTAGTCCTCGTGAGTTGCCCTACATGATCGAGGCACCTATGTAATCCTTATGCTATTGCTATGTTGAGTTTGCTGGGATCCGATGGATTATGAGATTATGTTCAGATTGATCTTGAGTAATATATTTGATTCACCTCTTTTTATATTTTAGTTCATAAGTAATTCTTGCATGTTCTCCGTTGTTATTTATTGCTTTGGCCGAGTAGTAGGTAGTGACTCCAAGAGGGAACGTTATGCTCGATTGTGGGTTCATGCCCCTCGATGACTAGCTTGAGTGACAGAAACATGAGTCTAGGGGATGTGCTGTTGCCACAAGGGGGAAAACAACGGTGCTTGTGCCCGCGGGTGCAAGGATTGTTTACTTTACGCAAAGTTCTTTTAATGCAGTTGTCTGTTGCATTGAGTTTACACTATGGGTGGGACTCGCAACTTAATACCAGCGAGATGTTCTGGATAGATATCTCAAGGTGGATGATTAGTAGTAGATATTGATGGATTTCGGTCTACTTACGTTGGCGTACCGCCCATGCTTTGAACCTCAACCTTTCTTGCAATGTAGTCAGCATTGGTTTGCGTTCGTGGTCCTGTCAATTGCCCAGCTGTAATTTGTTACCTCACATAGCTGTTTTATCGTCTTTTGGGAGAGAGACATCACTAGTGAACATCATGAGACTCCGGTCCATATTACCATCATTGATCACACCCACTATTTACTTTCCGTTATTATTTACTATTGCAAAAACTATCTATCACTACTATCATTGCTTTTAACCCTTTGTGAACTACAAGGCCGGAGGGATTGACAACCTCTCTGTACTCGTTGGGAGCAAAGTTATTTGTATCTGTGTGCAGGTCCACGTTGATTGCTAATTGCGCCGTTAGCAATTGACCCCTACTTGTTGAACCTAGGAGTCTCTGGGGATTCGATCCTTGGCATCTTTGCTAAGGGAAAACACTTCTACTTACTACATCTTACACCTTCCACTTGGGGTAACCAACGAGGGGTTCGAGGCCCATCATGGCCCCGCATGCTCCCCAGTTTGGACCAACACTCATGTGGAGCACTGGCCCGGGTTGTTGATTAAGAAAAGGGTTTATAACTCCCTATGCCTGTTTTAGTTATTAGGAAAATGTAAAACCAATGTTGGGCCTTGCTGGAAAAGCTTTAGCGCTAAGCGGGTTATCAAGGGGGGCCCATAAACCCCAACCGTGTTAGGGACGCAAATCAAGGAACATAACACCGGTTTATACGGTTCCTAGGGTGGCATGAGCGGAACAAAACACCAAGCAGAGGCTTAGCCTTCCACCCATTGCCAAGTATATAGATGATTTAGTTTAACAGATATTATATTTTTATATCCCAACAATAACTTCAACATGAAGCAAGAATCTATAAATCTTCTCCTGCAACTAACAATGCTATAAAAGGGGCTGAGTGAAGCTTACGTAGCCAATCAAAGGTTTGCTAGGTTGGGTGGTTAGAGAGTTTCATGGCATCAATAGGAGGCTGACAAACAGACATAGGCATCGAGGCAATAAGCTAAAGAGCGAGACATCTAGCATAGGCAAAGATAGTAGTGATATCTGGGTAAGGTCATCTTTCCTGTTGAATCCTCGAAGGGATCGTAACCTTGCTCCTCACACTCAACCTCGGTAGGAACCTCGTACTCCGATTCGGCTCCTGGCTCTACTCAACACAAGAACACAACACGGCACAATATCAAACACGGTGCAATGCACAATCAACATGATGCAAGTATGATGTGCGTATGCATGTGGAAGCACTTGAGCCTAAGGAGAAAATGATATAAAAGGCCTCATCTTGGAAAACCAAGCAATCCACTGGATAGAGGGGAAGATTTCGGTTGAAATCGATATAAAGATCACTAGAAACGGACGCACGGTTTGCAAAAGGCAAGCAAAACAATATTCACACAAAGCTGCAGTTTACAGCCACATGGCATCTTTGGAGCAAGAAATAGTTATGCTACAGCACTCAAACATGGAGACAAAGGGCATGGATGTGAAGTAGACATGATACTTAACAAGCATGGATTCAGAACACACCCAAAAACCTGCTGGAACACAATTAACCAAGCATGGCAAGTTGCAATAAATTTATCCAGACTTAACCAAAATATGGGAAGGCAAAAACATCATCACGATGCTGCCTTCGGAGGCACAAAACAACATGCATATAAACTCCACTAAGTATATAAAGATCATGGACATGTAATAGACATATCCTACAACAAACAACTCCATTGGAGCAACTCCATAGGAGTCATGGATCAATAACCACAAGCTTCACCAAATTGATCATGCTGATAAAAAACCTGACAGGTAAATTTATAGCAACTTGAGAGCAAGAAATAAATAAGCTACATCAGGCCATATATGCAAATAAGGGCATGGATGGATAGAGCATAACATGGACAACAAGGAATGATCATTTGACATACTAAAACATGCATGGATTTGAGTGAGGCATCAAGCAAACATGGCATCAGGTTAAAAAATTCCAGACTTGCAGTTTTTTCACTAAGTATCAACATTGGCATGGCATGTTTGCAAGCTTGTTTAAGTCACCTCAAGGCATATTATGGAAAGCGGATTGCACCACAACAAAGACCACATGATTGTTCTTCTAAAACATATTGACATGTGACATGAAGACAAGCACATCAATAGCAATGAGCAAGTCAAATCAGCATCTCACAACAAGTTTCAGCACTGAACAGCCACATGCACTTTTGCAATAGAGATTAACATGGCAATATGACAGCTGACATGAATGCTACAGCAACCATCATATAGAGCACTTCACAATGAACATTTTGACATATCATATGCTCCATTTGGACCAACATGCACAAAGTTGTCACATCTCAAACATGGCAACAAAATTACAAATAACAGCAGTTTTAAACATATAGCACTCTTGCAACGATGATTAGGTCATCAAGATAAACTCAAACAAGCATGGCACAGTGGAACAAAATGAAGAGCACATCTCAACGAACCTTTTGATATATTACACGCCCAAAATGGATCTACGAGCACGAAGTTATTGCATGATGAAGGAGGAAAGAAAATTACAGGATCTGGGGACTTAGTGGAAATTTCACCTCCCGAAAGTCAAACGTGGACGGAGGCGTGCGGGACGAGGAGATTCGGGCGGAGCGGGGTGTGTTTGGATCACGGGGGTGGTGGATCTGATCCACCCCCGGTGGATCTGGATCGGGGCCGGAGCTCTCGCCGGAGCTCGGCCGGAGGCGGCGGCCGATGGCGGGGAAGAGGCCGGGGCGGTGACGCGGGGTCGCCGGAGTACGGCGGCGGCGGCGACCAGTGCTGCGGCGGCGGCCGGGGGTCGGAGGCGGCGCGGCTGTCGGTGTTGGAGCGGCGCGACGGCGGTGTTGAAGCGGCGCGGTGGCGGCCGGAGGAAGGGCCGGCGGGGCGTGCGTCGGCGGGCGGCGAGGACGAGGCGGCGGGGAGCGGGAGCTGGCGGCGGAGGTCGCGCGGGCCGGCCTCGGGCCGCGGCGGGCCCGATCGATGCGGGACGGCGGTGGGACACGTGGCGCAACGCCACTGGCTGCGGCGGGCGGCGGACTTCGTCCGGCGCGGGACGGACACGTCCGGCGCGCGGAGGAGCGGCGGGCACGGGGAAAAAGGAAAAAAAATAATAGGACTAGGGTTTCGCCCGAAAATGGAGGGGATGGGGCCTTTTTATAGGCATAGGGAGCTAGGAGACTCCAAATGAGGAGCGGTTTTCGCCCACACGTTCACGATCCGACGACCGAGAGGATGGGAGTGGTTGTGCTGGGTTAGTGGGCTATTGTGGAGGGGGTCTTGGGCCAAAAGGAAGAGGTGCTTCTAGCCCACTAGGTTAACCGTTGGAATATCAAACGAACTCCAAACGCGACGAAACTTGACAGGCGGCCTACACGTACCAAAACAACAACGCACGACAAGTCTCACCTCATTCCGGAAACGTTAAACGGCCACACATGAAAGAAGGACTCGGGGGTGCCACGGGCACGTGTGTGAGTGTCGGAACTCAAAACGGACAACGGGAAGAGGCGAGTGGGACCGGGTGCAAGTGGCAACACGAATGCAATGCAATGCACATGATAACATGACTTGGATGAAATGCACATACGCACGCGACAAAACGAAGAAACCCGAAATGGAAGAAGATCCCAGAATGGAACTGATGAAGTCAACGTTTCATATATTGCCATAAATGGAAGGTGTTACATCTGGGGTGTTACATAGAGTTTGAGCACAATAAATGTGTTAAGTTCACTGTGCTTAAAGGAGATTCCCTAACACCATGTGATGTCAACAGATGATCAAAAATACGTGAGGATAAGATCCCCATCAGTATGATAGGGGAAACACAGAGGTTTTTTTAACACAGAGCAGAGCAATAATATCCAACGTAAGGCCAAGTTTGTTATGGAGTCTGAAGAAGATGATGATGGAAGTGAAGATGAAGAGGAAGAAAGAGGTTTTAGTGTTGATTTTATTTGGCTACCTGAGTTGGTTATTGAAGGAAATATGCCCTAGAGGCAATAATAAAGTTTTTATTTATATTTACTTATATCATGATAAATGTCTTTTATTCATGCTAGAATTGTATTAACCAGGAAACTTGATACATGTGTGGATACATAGACAAAACACAGTGTCCCTAGTAAGCCTCTACTAGACTAGCTCATTGATCAAAGATGGTTGAGTTTCCCAACCATAGACATGTGTTGTCATTTGATTAAAGGGATAACATCATTAGGAGAATGATGTGATGGACATGACCAATCCGTTAGCTTAGCGTATTGATCGTTTCAGTTTTATCGCTACTGCTTTCTTCATGTCAAATACATATTCTTAGACTATGAGATTATGCAACTCCCAGATACCGGAGGAATACCTTGTGTGCTATCAAACGTCACAATGTAACTGGGTGACTATAAAGATGCTCTACAGGTATTTACGAAGGTGTTTGTTGGGTTGGCATAGATCGAGAATAGGATTTGTCACTCCGAGTATTGGAGAGGTATCTCTGGGCCCGCTCGGTAATGCACATCATAAGAAGCCTTGCAAGCAATGTGACTAATGAGTTAGTTGTGAGATGAAGCATTACAGAACGAGTAAAGAGACTTGCCGGTAACGAGATTGAACTAGATATGAATATACCGACGATAGAATCTCGGGCAAGTAACATACCAATGACAAAGGGAATAACATATGTTGTCATTACGGTTTGACAGATAAAGATCTTCGTAGAATATGTGGGAGCTAATACGAGTATCCAGGTTCCGCTATTGGTTATTGACCAGAGAAGTGTCTCAGTCATGTCTACATAGTTCTCGAACCCGTAGGATCTTAACATTCGATGATGATTTGTATTAAGAGTTATGTGTTTTTGGCGACCGAAGATTGTTCGGAGTTTTGGATGAGATCACGTACATGAAGAGGAGTCTCGAAATGGTCAGGAGGTAAAGATCGATATATTGGATGATAGTATTTGGACACCGGAATGGTTCCGAGGGGTACGAGGTACATATCGGAGTTCCGGGGGACTACCGGAACCCACGGGGAAAGTTATGGGCCTTATGGGACATAAGAGGGAGGCACACCAGCCCACGTAGGGGTGGCGCGCCCCCTCCATGGAAGGAGGCCAAATTGGAGTAGGGGAGGGGGCGCCACCTCCCTTTCCTTCTTCTCCTCCACTCCTTCCTCCTTTCCTCCTCCATGAGAAGGAAAAAGAGGGGGGCGAATCCTACTAGGAATAGGATTCCTAGTAGGACTCCCTCCCCTTGGCGTGCCCCCTATGGCTGCCTCCCTCCCTCACCCTCCTTTATATACGTGGGAAGGGCACCCCTAGAAGACACATCAATTGTTCTTAGCCGTGTGCTGTGCCCCCTCCATAGTTTACACCTCAGGTCACCCGTGTGCTGCGCGATCTACTTCACCATCACCGTCAACACGCCATCGTGTTCCGGAACTCTCCCTCGACCCTCTGCTGGATCAAGAGTTCGAGGGATGTCACTGAGTTGAACGTGTGCTGAACTTGGAGGTGTCGTACGTTCGGTTGTTAATCGGTTAAATCGCGAAGACGTTCGACTACATCAACCGCGTTAATCTAACGCTTCCCCTTTCAGTCTACAAGGGTACGTGGACACACTCTTCCCATCTCATTGCTATGCATCTCCTAGATAGATCTTGCGTGAGCATAGGAATTTTTTTGAAAGTGCATGCTACAGTCCCAACAATGGTATCAGAGCCAGGTTTATGCGTAGATGATATGCACGATTAGAACACAAATGAGTTGTGGGCGGTGATTGTCGATGTCAAAACCGGCAGATCTCGGGGTAGGGGTGCTGAGCTGTGGATCATGGATCGATGGGTAACAGGACACAGGGGACTCGATGTTTACCTAGGTTCGGGCCCTCTCTATCGAGGTAATACCCTACTTCCTGCTTGATTGATCTTGATGAATATAGAGAGTACAAGAGTTGATCTACCTCGAGATCATATGTCGTGGTCTAAAACCTACGTGTATGATGAATATCATAATGATCTAGCATCTCCCTATCGAATCGCCTAGCCTCGGCTTATATAATGTACCAGAGGCCTAGGATAACAAGAGTCCTAGTAGAATACGTCGATGGAGAGGAGTCCTTGTCTTGATCACCAAGTCTTGTCGAATCCTCCTTGTATGCGGCATGGCCTGCCCGAAGTGGCCCATGAATGTACCGCCATGGGGGTCCTCGGCCCGATCCAGTTGGTCGGGAGACGACGTGGTGAGTACCCCCCTGGTCCATGACACCGTCAATAGCCCCCTGAATCAGTCTTCAAGTTGGGGACGCTCCTCGGTTCTTCCAAACTGTTCTTCGTCTTCGGTCGTCGGTCTTGAAAACTGGTTCAACAAATCTTCATCTTCTATCTTGAGGGTTGCCGAGCTAAATCTAAAGATTTCACACGTCGGGTATCCGAGGAGCCCTTTAAGTCTTTGGCCTTTATCAATGCCTTGTTATTTTTATACCGCACCTCAGGTTTGAAGTGTTTCACATGCGGTTGTGTCCTCTTGCGTCCGAGCTCCAACGCCCAACTCCATCCAAGCTCCAATGCCGGACTATATCCAAGCTCCAAATGCCGGACTATATCCGAGGTGTCATAGATCACCTTGCTTCAAAAAAGTTGAAGGAGTTTAGCCGAGCTTAATGCCGGAAATGCCCTCTATGGAGCCAGCCACTTGCATCCGAGCTATATCCTGAAATGCTTTCAAGGAGGTTCCGCACCTCGGTCATGGGCTGATTTGTCACGCCCAAGATGTGATTCTATCCCGATCACATGATAAACTCGTGATTGGGGCACAACCGCATTTCAGGCGCTTAGCAAGATGGATATCATTACATCGTACCATTACATAAATAGATGGGGATACATACAAGTCATACAATTTCCACATGAATACAACACATTATACACAAGACATCCGACTATGGATGAAAACATGAAAAGCACACGACATCCATCCTGCTATACCAGGCTGCCGACCAGGAACCTATCCCAAGACTGACGAAGAAGAAGAAGAAAGAACTCCAAAACAAGTAAACATCGCTCTCACGTCAAGTCATCGGAAACCTGCACCTGCAACTGGTGTTGTAGTATCTGTGAGCCACGAGGACTCGGCAATCCCATAACCATGGGTATCAAGACTAGCAAAGCTTAAAGGGTATGAAGAGGTTAAGTGGTGAGGTTGCAGCACCATCTGAGCATTGTATGGTAGCTAATTTACGAGTACAAGAATAAGATGAGCATCTACACAAACGGTCGCAAACTAGTAATGATCGCTAAGTGATCCTGAACTACCTACGAGTCAAGCATAACCCCATCGTGTTCTCTTCTCAGAATGAAAAGAGACAGTCACCGTTACTCACGCGGTTGGTGTATTTTATTTCAGATCCTCTGTCAAGTTTTCTACAACCTGACATTAACAAATTCCAATCTGCCACATAACCGCGGGCACAGCTTTTGAAAGATCATAACCCTGCAGGGGTGTCCCAACTTAGGCCATCACAAGTTCTCACGATCAGCAGAGGTAAAAACCACTTATCTTAGGGACAACCCGACCAGACTCGGAATGGTAAAACAAGTCCAGCAAGACCTCCTGGCGTGCTGACATCTTGATAGTAGCCGCGCGTATGTCGTCTCAGGCCACGTCCGGATAGGTCAGCCTACAGGTATGCCAGATACCTCGAGTTTGCCCGAGGCGGCCACGCAGTCCGCCCGTTTGGGACCAACACCATCAACACTGGCCCCCTGTATGTGGAAAAGAATCCTCGAGGACACAACCCCCTATGAAAATTAGTTAATTAATTAAGTTTTTATAATGTTGCAAATTAAAACCAAAGTTGGGCGTTGCTGGAGGAGTTTTATTCAAAGCGAACTGTCAAGGGGTCCCCATATACCCAACCGCGTTAGGAATGCAAAATCAAGGAACATAACACCGGTTTATCGGTTCTTAAGCCAGCATGAGTGGAACAAAACACCAAGCAAAGGGCTAAGCCTTCCACCCATTGCCAAGTATATAGGTGTATTAATTATAGTAATATATATTGTGATATTCCAAACATCCAAGATCCGACATGGATCAATCTTCATCTTCACCTGCAACTAACAACGTTATAAGAGGGGCTGAGAAAGCGGTAACATAGCCATACAATGTTGTGCTGGGATGGTGTCAAAGGTTAGAGGGTGTTTCATGGCAACAATGAGAGGCTGACAACAATAGATAGGCAGCGCGACATATAGCGATATCATCGAGACAACTAGCATAGCAATGATAGTAATGAGATCCAAAGTGACGGTCATCTTGCCTCAGATCCCACAAGGAAGAAGATCGAGTCCATGAAGAAGATGAAGAAGAAGCCACGAAGACGAACCAAGCGTAGACGAACGAATCCTCACGATCGCAATGAAACAAGCACTAACGAGAAGAAGCAAGCAACACGGTAAACACCCAACAGATAAACAAGACAAGATGCTCAACCAAATATGATGCATCACAAGGCTACATGATGCAACACATGGCAACAGATGATGCAAACAAGAACACACAAAAAGCAAGTTTAAATGAGGTCGGAGACAACATATAACAATTCCGGTAAGTCCTCATATGCAAATTTTGAAATTGGTCCAGATCTGAACGAACCTTATGTTAAAGTAGTTAAACAGCAAGTTAACATGCACCATGATGATCTACACGGAATTCTAGACAAGTTACATATAAAGTTCATTTAATTCGGAGCTATGGCTTAGAAGATATGAGCAAAACAAGTTAAGCATGACAAAGATGCAAGATGTATTCAAACATCAAGCAAACACACTCCAAACATGTATACAAGATGATATTATGCATGTACATGCAAAACACGCAAGTTTCATATAGGACACGCTGAAAACGGAGCAACGGTTCAACACATACACACGAAACAAAATATAACAACAATCTGTCCCAAAACAGCAACTAAGCACTTTGCAATCATCAAAGGAACATGCTACAGGAACATCTCATGGCATCAAAGGGCATGGCCAGCATGTACATGTCACACACTACAAGCATGATCACTGATCTACTACTAAACACAACTAGAACATGCTCAAAACATCATGGCAAGATTGCAAATGATAACAGTTTCACAAACTTAGTGAAATAAATTGAACATGGCAGCAACAACGACAAGTAGGCATGTTTGCAAGCTTGTGCAACTCATATCAAATCATATCATGGCATGTGAATATAACCAACAGCAAGAAGACATGTTTATGCAGCTACTCATGGCAAGACCATGGTCATAGGATGCATAGAACACTAGGTATTCACATGGCAAAATTGAACTTACTGATAACAGGCTGACAGAAACATTTTATAGCAATTTGAGAGCAAGAAATAGACAAGCTACAGCAAGCTATAAATGCATCCAAGGACATGGATGAATAGAGCATAACATGGACTTCGATACATGGTCATTGTACATTCCAGAACATGCATGGATATGACTGTAGCATCAAGCAAACATGGCATCATGATATAACAGTTCCAGACTTAGCAATTTTCAACAAGTCACAAAAATCAGCAAACAGCAAGTAGGTCACTTTGCAAGCTTGTTGCACTCACCATAAGGCATATCATGAAAAGTTGATTGCACCACAACAAAGATGACATGATTATGCTCCTAACACATGTTGACATGATGCTCAAAAGAAAATCACACCAAAAATATATGAGAAAGACAAATCAACAAGTTATATCAAGTTTCAGCAGTTAACAACACTTAGCACTTTTGCAATAGAGATAATAATGGCACAATGCACTCTAACATGTATGCAAACGCAACCATCATGTAGAACATCAAGAGACGAACATCTTGACATACCATACAACATCACAGGACAATTATGCACACAGTTACATCATGTTGAAGATGCCTATATGATGATGAATCCTGGGGACTTAGCCATTTAAGCAAAATAAATGCAAGCAACATGTTAAGTGTTTCTTTACATGTATGAGGATGCCATGTCAAGTCATATGCAATTTTATGAAAATGTTGACATGAGGAAGACATGGGGCATTTGGTCGCCACGACGGAAACAAAACGGTGCCACGACGGCGAAAGCGGAAACGGTGCCACGGCAACGTTCCGGTACGGGTAACTCGTTGAGAGACCGGTGCAAACGAAGTGGGCTTGAGTGTATCATGCAAAAGGTTGTGAGGTGATCACGCATACCGGGTTCCCACATGTCGGTGGCATGGAACGAGTGGTACTTCGATCATGGAGCAAACACACAGTTCAACTCATACACACGCTGCATTCGTCCACGGGCGATCGTCTCGGTGGTATACCTTCGAAGCGTGCATTTCGGGGTGGAACGAGTCGTCGAGGGAAGTAGTGGTACTCGCGGACCGGTAGTGGAAGTAGTGGTACTATCGGTCCTCGACGGCGGTAGTGGAACATGTTTCGTAATCGTACGGGTCATTGAAAGCGGTACTCGACGCATCACCAGATGTAGTCATGCACGTTTGGAGAGGAACTTGGTGTATCCATGCATAAGGGTGCTTGGTGATCGACGGGCGTCGTGGTACTTGTCGGTCCGATAGGGTCTTCGGCGTGAGTAGTTGTACACAGCAACCGTAGTCGAACTTGAAGGACTGTCAATGTCGTGGTACTTGCTGACATGCACGGGGTGGTAGTTGTACACGTCGTAGACATCCGGTGTCGTTCGTAGAGGTACTTGGTGAACCGAAGGTATACTTGGTGGTCTTGGGGTCTTCGGACTTGCCGATCTCGTTCTTTTTGGCGGTAGTCGTTCCCTTGGCGCTGTAATCATGCATGGTGATGAACGTCGGGGTACTTGGCAGGTTCCAGTGTAGCAACAGAACAGTACACGGGGCAGGGGTCACAAGGCCGAGGCAGGGGACGGGTTGATGCGGCAGCTCCTCGAGCAGAGAAGAAGTCGGCGGCAAGGCAGCACATGACGGTAGACTAGGCGACGGGGAAGAAGTCTTGCGCAGTACAAGGAGGCCAAGCGCGGGTCTCCTGGGTGCAGAGAAGCGAGGGATGGCGGCAATGTGGTGAGGAAGGAGTCGCGCGGCTGGGCGGAGCTCGGCGGTCGGAGGAGACAGGGGACTCCAGCAGGGCGGCACGGAAGACTTGGAGTGGAGGAAGGAGGTCCGGCGAGGTCGAGATGGCGGCAGGCTCGGGCGCCTGCATGGAGGCGGAGAGGCAGCAGTGGTGCTTCAGCGCGGGCGCGGAGGTCGACAGCGCTGGCTCGGGGTCGGGTGCGGCTCCATAACAAGGTGAAACCGCGACGATGCTAGCCATGGGCGCCGGTGGATAGGGGGCAGCAGCTCTCGCTCCTCTCTGGCTCTAGGTGGCGGCGCAAGAAGACGAGAGGTAGAGGGCACCGGGACGAGGGCGCGGCGCTGGGAGGATGAGGGAGAGAGTGAGATGGGGATCGGGAGGGCCAGTGAGCGGCTAGGGTTAGAAAGGGGCGGTTGGGCCTAGATGCAGACGGGCCGACTTGGCGGGGCTCCTAGATGGAGGCCCAGCTGGGCTGCTACCCCTCTGGGGTTTTACCCTTTTTAATTCCTCAAGCAGAAGCAACCAGAAAAGTACATGGAGTTTGGGGAAAGCCATGGAGGAGATGAAAATAACTCGGCAATCCATAAATTATTTGGAATTTGAATAAATTGGTTTGGCAATTTTTAGAGATACTAAAATAATCCAAGTTTGAATTAAATTCAAACTTGAGTCATTTTTTAACCCAACCAAAACAACTCCAAATGGGATGCAACTTGGCAGAGAGGTATAAGGCAGAGAGTAAGATTATCAGGAAATTAATGAACATTAACGGAGGAGGGAATAATGTCACTTGCAAAACATGAAAGAAGGAAGGGAGTGGAGATGATACATGTGCATAGCTTTAGAGAAGAGACAACAAGGACTAATGCAAACACAACATGAAAGCCACACATAACATGTGGATGAGTGCAATGCATATGATGCTCATGGCAACTACATGAATGGCCAAAAGCAATATGACAAGAGATAGGCATGGCAATGCAATATAACCAATGATGGACATGATGTAAGAAGCAAAATATGACAAAGGCATTCATCATGATCATGGCAATAAACAATTGCAACACACAACATAAACGAAAAAAGGAAGGGAACTGGAGAATCAGTCTCGGGGCATCACAACACTCCCCCACTAACAAGAGATCTCGTCCCGAGATCTTAGGAACGAGACGGAAGAGGAATAAGAAGAACAAGGTTCTTCTTGGATAAAAGAGTAAAACCACAGAAATTTGACAGGTTGAACAGCTCGAAAGAAGGAACACCACGGAGATGAACGAGATTAGAGAAGCTCCATTACCTAAGAGGAACAAGGAACATAAAAAGAGTCTTGACGGTAGAAAGGCATGAAACAAAGAGCTGAGGGAACAAGAATGAATTCGAAACCACTCCGGTTACCAAGAGATGGAGAAAGGGATAAGAACAAGAAACTTTAGGCAGCACTCCGGTTGAATATGAGTGGAATAGAACAAGAACATGATAAGATGGAACGATACTTGACGATATGAACAAAATGATGCCTCGAGAAGTATTTAAAGAGTGGAATGAAAAGAACGGACAAGAAGATGGCAACTTCTGCCACAAATGAATTCGAAAGAGCATCTTCAAAAGTAAGGCTTGAACGGAGTTGTTGGAAAATGAACAACGAAAGTTCTGATTTGCGTGGGCTTATGTAACCATCTCAAAACTTGAGTTGAATTTCTGCCACTACGGAAAGATTGAATAGCTGAGAATCAAGAAATGCAAAACTCCACTTCAAGAATGAATTTGATGAATAGATACTTGAGCTGCTCCAACAAAAAAATTGATGAACAGTTCAAGAATGAATTAAATCATGAAGAACCACCATGTAGAACTCTGGTAACAAAAGGATGATGAGATAGAATTGACGGATGAAAAGAATAAGATTAAAGTATTCCGATGATTTAGACGAGGGTCCGACGAGATGGCCGAGAACGCTTTGCACTCCGAAAAAGAAAAGATGAAAACACTTGGGACTAGAATTTATTCATCATGAACAAACTTCGCATGAAGGGATTAAATCAACTTGATGAAAAAAAGAATAAGAATTATGTTCTGCTTATCCTTCATCAATTAATTGATGAGAGGCAATGGATTCGCATATCACTTATTTGCGTTGAAATAGATTAAAGAGTGGTATAGCGGAGAACTTTAGAAATTCTTCATGAACCACCGGTAGGATTGGAAGAACGAATGAATTGCTATGATGTGAAAGGAAAAAGGAATCTTGAATGAACCACCGTAAGAGTTGAAGCCGAGTGAAAAAAAGAATGAACCACCAGAAAGAATTAGAATACGAATGAAGAAAAAGAACGAAGAGATCGCAAACGGATTAAAGAATGCTTGAACGAAGCACCAGAAGAATATGGAGACGAACGAATAGGCATCAATGAAGAATATTTGGAGGACGAAGTTGAAAACTGAGAACGAAGAAATCTTCTGAAATAATGGCCTTCGGAGGAACACAATGGAAAGAATTCATGAAATACTCCGGATGTGTAACACAAGAATTTGTCATGATCGGAACAATTTGAAGGGATGTCATTAAGCTTGAACGATGAATAGTCGAGAGAACGGATAAGATTTAGAGGAAAACTCTTCTTCGGTTTTCAAATGAGGACGAGGGACACCACCAAAATTGTTGAGATACTCCGGAAGAATTAAAAGAGGATAAGTTGAACCAACCATGAAAAGAATTTGAAAGCGATCTTTGAAACAGCACATGACTGATGGAATCCATTCTTACGTCACACTTTGAAAAGAATTTTGGAACACTCCGGGAAATTAGAAGAGTCAGGTAAGATCCTGGGAAAGACCTGTGGGTTAGGGCCCACTTAAAGAAAACACCGTTGGAAAGGATTATAAAGGAGATGATGCACCGAAACGATTTAATAACTCGAATGAGGTGACAACCTCGAATAAATTAGAACATAAACGAATCTCCTGAGATTTCTTCAGAACTCCGGAACAATTAAATGGCGAGAGGCGAACGAGCAAGAGGAAACATTTGAACCGAGGGAAAATAATATGATGAACATCTCATACTTGAATTGAATCCACTGGAGAAGAAAAGAGATGAAGAATGATGAACTAGACAAGAATTCACTAGTTGAAATAATTGAGGAAAGACAGCAAAGGCTTCGCACGAGTAGGATGGATACCCGATTAAGGATTTCGGCTCCGAGAAGAAAAAGGGTGGGCGGGTGGGAAAAAGAAAAACCACTTTGGATGGGAAAACGACGCCGTTTGGAAAGAACCAAGGATGAACTTGCAATGATGAAGAGGATTGAATCTACTTGATGTCAATTGCACCGGATGAAAAGTGCTGACATCGCAACGAACGAGGACTAACCGCGTGATCCTAAAAAAATTGAAGGGGAAGAGGAGTAATTCAAAACACCTACATCAAGATTCCTCAGCAGAGCGACGATGGGGCTGAGGAGTAAAAAAGAAACCTTACTCTCCGATATAACTAGACTCCAAAAAAGTTTTCTTCTAGAATCGACAACAGCCAAGATACGATCAATAAAGGGGGTTCCTATGGTCGGTCGAGGATCTGATACCAACTTGTGACGCCCAAGATGCGATTCTATCCCGATCACATGATAAACTCGTGATTGGGGAACAATCGCATTTCAGCCGCTTAGCAAGATGGATATCGCTACATCATACTATTACATAAATAGATGGGGATACATACAAGTCATACAATTTCCACAAGAATACAACACATTATACACAAGACATCCGACTACGGATGAGAACATGAAAAGCACACAACATTCACCTGCTATCTCAGGCTGCCGACCAGGAACCTATCCCAAGACTGACGAAGAAGAAGAAGAAAGAACTCCAAAACAAGTAAACATCGCTCTCACATCAAGTCATCGGAAACCTGCACCTGCAACTGGTGTTGTAGTATCTGTGAGCCACGAGGACTCAGCAATCCCATAACCTTGGGTATCAATACTAGCAAAGCATAAATGGTATGGAGTAGTTAAGCGGTGAGGTTGCAGCAGCAACTAAGCATTGTATGGTAGCTAATTTACGAGTACAAGAATAAGATGCAAATCTACGCAAACGGTCACAAACTAGTAATGATCGCTAAGTGATCCTGAACTACCTACGAGTCAAGCATAACCCCACCGTGTTCTCTTCTCAAAATGAAAAGAGACGGCCATGGTTGCTCACGCAGTTGGTGTATTTTATTTCGATCCTCTGTCAAGTTTTCTACAAGCGGACATTAACAAATTCCAATATGCCACATAACCGCGGGCAGGACTTTCGAAAGATCATAACCCTGCAGGGGTGTCCCAACTTAGCCCATCACAAGCTCTCACGATCAGCAGAGGTAAAAATCACTTATCTTAGGGACAACCCGATCAGACTCGGAATCTCGATGCACAAGACATTTCGACAATGGTAAAACTAGTCCAGCAAGACCTCCCAGCGTGCCGACACCCTGATAGTAGTCGCGCGTATCTCGTCTCAGGCCATGTCTGGATAGGTCAGCCTACAAGTATGCCAGATACCTCGAGTTTCCCCGAGGCGGCCCCGCAGTCCGCCTGTTTGGGACCAACACCATCAGCACTTGCCCCCTGTATGTGGAAAAGAATCCTCGGGGATGCGACCCCATATGCAAATTAGTTAATTAATTAAGTATTTATTATGTTGCAAATGAAAACCAAAGTTGGGCGTTGCTGGAGGAGTTTTATTCAAAGCGAACTGTCAAGGGGTCCCCATATACCCAACCGCGTTAGGAACGCAAAATCAAGGAACATAACACCGTTTTATCGGTTCTTAAGGCAGCATTAGTAGAACAAAACACCGAGCAAAAGGCCAAGCCTTCCACCCATTGCCAGGTATATATGTGTATTAATTATAGTAATAGATATTTTGATATTCCAAACATCCAAGATCCGACATGGAGCAATCTTCATCTTCACCTGCAACTAACAACGCTATAAGAGGGGCTGAGAAAGCGGTAACATAGCCATTCAACGGTTTGCTGGGATGGTGTCAAATGTTAGAGGTGTTTCATGGCAACAATGAGAGGCTGACAACAATAGATAGGCAGCACAACATATAGCGATAGCATCGAGACAACTAGCATAGCAATGATAGTAATGAGATCCAAAGTGACGGTCATCTTGCCTGAGATCCCGCAAGGAAGAAGATCGAGTCCATGAAGAAGACGAAGAAGAAGCCACTAAGACGAACCAAGCATAGTCAAACGAATCCTCACGATCGCAACGAAACAAGCACTAACGAGAAAAAAGCAAGCAACACGGTAAACACCCAACACATAAACAAGACAAGATGCTCAACCAAATATAATGCATGACAAGGCACATGATGCAACACATGGCAAGAGATGATGCAAACAAGAACACACAACAAAGCAAGTTTAAATGAGGCCGAAGACAACATATAACAATTCCGGTAAGTCCTCATATGCAAATTTCGCAATTGGTCCAGATCTGAACAAACCTTATGTTAAAGTTGTTAAACAGAAAGTTAACATGCACCATGATGATCTACATGAAATTCTAGACAAGTTACATATAAAGTTCATTTAATTCGGAGCTACGGCTTAGAAGATATGAGGAAAACAAGTTAAGCATGGCAACGATGCAAGATGCATTCAAACATCAAACAAACACACTCCAAACATGCATACAACATGATATTATGCATCTACATGCAAAAACACGCAAGTTTCATATAGGACACGCTCAAAAGGGAGCAACGGTTCAACACATACACACGAAACAAAATATAACAACAATCTTTCCCAAAACAGCAACTAAGCACTTTGCAATCATCAAAACAACATGCTACAGGAATATCTCATGCCATCAAAGGGCATGGACAGCATGTACATGTCACGCACTACAAGCATGATCACTGATCTACTACCAAACACAACTAGAACATGCTCAAAACATCATGGCAAGATTGCAAATGATAACAGTTTCACAGACTTGGTGAAATAAACTGAACATGGCAGCAACAAGGAAAAGTAGGCATGTTTGCAAGCTTGTGCAACTCATCTCAAAGCATATCATGACATGTGAATATAACCAACAACAAAAAGACATGTTTATGCAGCTACTCATGGCAAGAACATGGTCATAGGATGCATAGAACACTAGGTATTCACATGGCAAAATTGAACTTACTGATAACAGGCTGGCAGAAACATTTTATAGCAATTTGTGAGCAAGAAAGAGACAAGCTACAGCAACCTATAATTGCATCCAAGGACATGGATGGATAGAGCATAACACGACTTCAAGACATGGTCATTGGACATCCCAAAACATGCATGGATATGACTGTAGCATTAAGAAAACATGGCATCATGATATAATAGTTCCAGACTTTGCAGTTTTCAACAAGTCACAGAAATCAGCAAACAACAAGTAGGTCACTTTGCAAGCTTGTTGCACTCACCACAACGCATATCATGAAAAGTGGATTGCACCACAGCAAAGATGACATGATTATGATCCTAAAACATGTTGACATGATGCTCAAAAGAAAAGCACACCAAAAAGATATGAAAAAGACAAATCAACAAGTTATATCAAGTTTCAGTAGTTAACATCACTTAGCACTTTTGCAATAGAGATAATCATGGCATAAGGCATTCTAACATGTATGCAAATGCAACCGTCATGTAGAGCATCAAGAGACGAACATCTTGACATACCATACAACATCACAGGACAATTATGCACACAGTTACATCATGTTGAAGATGCCTATATGCCGATGAATCCTCGGGACTTAGCCATTTAAGCAAAATAAATGCAAGCAACATGTTAAGTGTTTCTTTACATGTATGAGGATGCCATGTCAAGTCATATGCAATTTTATGAAAATTTTGACATGAAGAAGACATGGGGCATTTGGTCGCCACGATGGAAAGGAAGGGGTGTCATGGCGGTGAAAAAGGAAACGGTGCCACGACAACGTTCCGGTACCGGCAACTCGTTGAGACACCGGTGTAAACGAAGTGGGCGTGAGTGTGTCATGCAAAAGGTTGTGAGGTGATCCCGCATACCGGGTTCCCATATGTCGGTGGCATGGAACGAGTGGCACTTCGATCATGGAGCAAACACACGGTTCAACTCATACACAGACTGCATTCGTCCAGGGGCGATCGTCTCGGCGATATACCTTCGAAGCGTGCATTTCGGGGTGGAACGAGTCGTCGAGGGAAGTAGTCATACTCGCGGTTCGGTAGTGGAAGTAGTGGTACTATCGGTCCTCGACGGCGGTAGTGGAACACGTTTCGTAGTCGTACGGGTCATTGAAAGGGTACTGGACGCATCACCAGATGTAGTCATGCACGTTCGGAGAGGAACTTTGTGTATCCATACGTAGGGGTGCTTGGCGATCGACGGGCGTCGTGGTACTTGTCGGTCCGATAGGGTCTTCGGCGTGAGTTGTTGTACATAGCAACCATAGTCGAACTTGAAGGAGCGTCAATGTCGTGGTACTTGGTGACATGCACGGGGTGGTAGTTGTACACGTCGTAGACGTCCGGTGTCGTTCATAGAGGTACTTGGTGAACTGAAGGTATACTTGGTGGTCTTGGGGTCTTCGGACTTGTATCTCGTTCTTTTCGGCGGTAGTCGTTCCCTTGGCGCTATAGTCATGCATGGTGATGAACGTCGGGGTACTTGGCAGGTGCCAGTGCAGCAACAGAACAGTACACGGGGCAGGGGTCACAAGGCCGAGGCAGAGGACGGGTCGACGTGGTAGCTCCTCGAGCAGAGAAGAAGCCGGCGACGAGGCAGCACATGACGGCGGACTAGGTGACAGGGAAGAAGTCTTGCGTGGTACAAGGAGGCCGAGCGTGGGTCGCCTGGGTGCAGAGGAGCGCGGGATGGCGGCGACGTGGCGAGGAAGGAGTCGCGTGGCGGGTCGGCGCTCGGCGGCCGGAGGAGACAGGGGACTCCAGCAGGGCGGCGTGGCAGGCTTGGAGTGGAGGAAGGAGGTCCGGCGAGGTTGATATGGCGGCAGGCTCGGGCGTCTGCGTGGAGGCAGAGAGGCAGCGGTGGCGCTTCGGCGCGTGGAGCCGCGGGCGCGGAGGTCGACAGCGCTGCCTCGGGGTCGGGTGCGGCTCCATGACGAGGCGCAGCCGCGATGATGCTAGCCATGGGCGCCGGTGGATCGGGGGGAGCGGCTCTCGCTCCTCTCTGGCTCTGGGTGGCGGCGCAAGAAGACGAGAGGCAGAGGGGATCGGGACGAGGGCGCGGCGCTGGGAGGACGAGGGAGAGAGTGAGATGGGGATTGGGAGGGCCAGCGAGCGGATAGTGTTAGAAAGGGGCGGTTGGGCCTAGATGCAGACGGACCGACCTGGCGGGGCTTCTAGATGGAGGCCCAGCTGGGCTGCTGCCCCTCTGGGTTTTTTCCCTTTTTAATTCCTCAAGCAAAATCAACCAGAAAAGTACATGGAGTTTGGGGAAATCCATGGAGGAGATGAAAATAACTCAGCAATCCATAAATTATTTGGAATTTCAATAAATTGGTTTGGCAATTTTTAGGGATACTAAAATAATCCAAGTTCGAAGTAAATTCAAACTTGAGTCATTTTTTAACCCAACCAAAACAACTTCAAATGGGATGTAACTTGGCAGAGAGGTATAAGGCAGAGAGTAAGATTATCAGGAAATTAATGAACATTAACGGAGGAGGGAATAATGTCACTTGCAAAACATGAAAGAAAGAAGGGAGAGGAGATGATACATGGGCATAGCTTTAGAGAAGAGAAAACAAGGACTATTGCACACACAACATGAAAGCCACACATAACATGTGGATGAGTGCAATGCATATGATGCTCATGGCAACAACATGAATGGCCAAAAGCAATATGACAAGAGATAGGCATGGCAATGCAATATAACCAATGATGGACATGATGCAAGAAGCAAAATATGACAAAGGCACTCATCATGATCATGGCAACAAAAAATTGCAGCACACAACATAAATGAAAAAAGGAAGGGAACTGGAGCATCAGTCTCGGGGCATCACATGATTGTTTCTGGATTTTATTTCCGATGCGTGTAAATTTATTTGCTGACGAGATGTATTGTCAGTAGCCCTCACGGTGTCTGTCGGCCTAAAATCCGAGATGCACCTGAAGGAAAATATGAAATCGCTGATCCTAGTAGCTCCTGAGACTCATTTTGTGAAATCGGCCTGAGGATGAACTCCTAGCTCGGCAGCATACATAGGAATAGAAACGCAATGTAATATATTAGAGGAAACAGTGATCGGTGGATGGGCCCCTGAGAGAGGGTCGTGAGAAGTCGCCGTGATATATCAGCTTGATGCCGGATAAGTCCCAGATGGTATTATTGTTGTCCGAAGACGCACTTGTCCATAGTTCGGTCATGCCGCACATTGAGCACTTTGAATTTTCTGCATTGAATAGGCAATGTAGTAGCCCCCAAGCCATTGGTCGGGGGGCAATACCAGATCAGGGGATCGATGTGCCCTTTAAATTTTTATAAATAATGAACGTGAAGCCAGTAGCCCCGAGCCTTAATGTGGGCATGGGTGGCCGAATTAAGGATCGATATCCGTTTGACAGAAAAATTTGTTGTGTTTAACACAAACTTCTCGAAAAGAGAATAAAGACCTCTTAAAGGAGCTTAGAACCAGCGAAAGCTGGGCTCGCCATGGTTGGCCCCAAGGGGCTTAATAGATAGGAAATCAATGCACTTGGGAATTATGAGAGCGTTATGTAAGTTGCTCACTTGTCTCAGTGAGATTGTGCCCCTTGCTCTTTAAAAGATGGGCTGCAATAAATCGACTTTACTAGCAATTTGTGATCCTATGTATCCAAGTATTTTACATCATTAATGCTCGGATCCGCATTGTACAACACTTTGTTGACCGACCATCGGCTTCAACCTCCTCAGCCAGTAGCCGGGGAGTGTTTGCCCTACTTTATAAAGCCTTTAGACGGGCAAAGATTTACGGTAAACAAGACAATCCGGTCATACGGTTTGATAAACAAAGGTACGCGGAGAGATATGTCATATTACTTTTTAATGTAAGAAACATCTTCCAAGGAAAATAGTCCCGCTATCGGTTCCTTTCTTTGGGTTTTCATGCTGATCATGATCATGAAACCTCACCTCAGATCAATGTGGGAGGAAAATATTGAGGATTTAGTTCGGGGAAAGTTTCCGAACTATGTGGTCCAAATGAACCAAAATATTCACTTCCATTGTTGCCGACAATTATATTCTTTAAGATGGCTAGCTTTCGGCTTCTCCCAGTCTAAGGTACAAACACAGATGACCCGGAAGTAACAATCACAGAGATGCTTGCTACCTGTTGAGCTTGCGTTGTATTCCCTCGAAGAGGAAAGGGAGATGCAGCACATTAGCATAAGTATTTCCCCTCAATTTTTGAAAACCAAGGTATCAATCCAGTAGGAGACCACACGCGAGTCCCTCGCACCTTCACAAACAAATAAGAACTTCGCAGCCAAAGCGATAAGGGGTTGTCAATCCCTTGACAATCACTTACGAGAGTGAGATCTGATAGAGATGATAGTTTATATTTTTCGTATTTTTAGTTTAACAAAACAGAAACTAAAAGCGGTAAAAGTAAAGTAGATGTAGATTGATATGTTGAGAATAGACCCGGGGGCCATAGTTTTCTCTAGTGGCTTCTCTCATGATAGCGATATTCTACGGCGGGTAAACAAATTACGGTCGAGCAATTGATAGAAAAGCTAATAATTATGAGACTATCTAGGCATGATTATTGTATATAGGCATCACGTCCGAGACAAGTAGACCGACTCCTGCCTGCATCTACTACTATTACTCCACACATCGACCGCTATCCAGCATGCATCTAGTGTATTGAGTTCATACGAATAGAGTAACGCCTTAAGCAAGATGACATGATGTAGAGGGATAAACTCAAGCAATAAGATGTAAACCCCATCTTTTTATCCTCGATGGCAACAATACAATACGTGCCTTGCTGCCCCTACTGTCACTGGGAAAGGACACCGCAAGATTGAACCCAAAGCCAAGCACTTCTCCCATTGCAAGAAATATAGATCTAGTAGGATAAACCAAACCAATAATTCGAAGAGGCTTGCAAGGATATTATGAGAACACATAAAAGGTTCAGAGAAGAACCAAATATCTTTCATAGATAACCTTGATCATAAACTCACAATTCATTGGATCTCGACAAACACACCACAAAAAGAGATTACATCGAATAGATCTCCTCGAAGACCGAGGAGAACTTTGTATTGAGATCCAGAGAGAGAGAGAAGAAGAAGCCATCTAGATACTAGCTATGGACCCGAAGGTCTGTAGTAAACTACTCACAACTCATGGTGAGGGCGATCATGATGATGATGAAGGCCTCCGTGATGGATCCCCCTTCGGTGGAGCTCCGGAACAAGCTCCAAGATGGGTTCTCCACGGGAACAGAAGCTACGGTGGTGGAATTAGGGTTTTCTCTCTGCGTACAGAGTTTCTGGGGTACATGGACTTATATAGGAAGAAGGAGGGCACCGGGGGACGCTCGAGTGGGCCTCGAGGCAGGGGGGCGCGCCCTGGGAAGGGGGGCGCGCCCCCCACCGTCGAGGGCCACTCGAGGCTCCCCTGTCGTGGTTCTCAAGTTCCTTTGGCATGATTTTCTCCAAAAATATCTCTCGCGAAGGTTTCATTCCGTTTGGACTCCGTTTGATATTCCTTTTCTGCAAAACCCTGAAATAGGCAAAAAAAACAACAATCTGGACTGGGCCTTTGGGTTAATAGGTTAGTCCCAAAAATTATATAAAAGTGAGTGATACAGCCCATTAAGCATCCAAGACTTCATAAATAATAGCATGGAACAATAAAAACTTATAGATACGTTGGAGACATATCAAGCATCCCCAAGCTTAATTCCTGCTCGCCCTCGAGTAGGTAAATGATAAAGAAATAATTTTTGATGTGGAATGCTAACCAATATAGTTTTTCAATGTAATTTTCTTAATTGTTGCATGAATGTTCAGATCTGAAAGATTCAAGATAAAAGTCTATATTGACATAAGAAATAACAATACTTCAAGCAATACTAACAAAGCAATCATGTCTTCTCAAAATACTATGGCTAAACGAAGTTATCCCTACAAAATCATATAGTCTCACTATGCTCCCTCTTCATCACACAAAATATTCATATCATGCACAATCCCGATTTCAGCCAAGCATTTGTTTTCATACTCTATCTTTTCAAACCTTTTAATATTCACGCAATACATGAGCGTGAGCCATGGATATAGCACTATGGGTGGAATAGAGGTGGTTGTCGGGAAGACAAAAAGGAGGGAGATAGTCTCACATCGACTAGGCGTATCAACGGGCTATGGAGATGCCCATCAACAGATATCAATGTCAGTGAGTAGGGATTACCATGCAACGGATGCACTAGAGCTAAATATGAATGAAAGCTCAACAAAAGAAACTAGTGGGTGTGCATCCAACTTGCTTGCTCACAAAGACCTTGGGCATTTGAGGAAGCCCATCGATGAAATATACAAGCCAATTCTATAATGAAAATTCACACTAGTATATGAAAGTGACTAAACATGAGACTCTCTACAATGAAGAACATGGTGCTACTTTGAAGCACAAGTGTGGCAAAAGATAGTAGCAATTGTCCCCTTTTTCTTCTTTTTTTCTTTTTTTTGGGGCTTTATTTTTTCTTTGGCCTTTCTTTTTTCCTTGATTTCCCTTTTTTTGCAGAGGGGCTTTATAGATTTAGCCTTTCCTCACATGGGGCAATGCTCTTATAATGATGATCATCACACTTTCATTACAACACGAAATTACAACTCGATACTAGAACAACAAAGTATGACTCTATATGAATGCCTCCGGCGGTGTACCGGTATGTGCAATGAAACAAGAGTGACATGTATGAAAAGTTATGCATGGTGGCTTTGTCACAAATACTATGTCAACTACATGATCATGCATGGCAATATGACAATATGATGCGTGTCATATAAAAGGAACGGTGGAAAGTTGCATGGCAATATATCTCGGAATGGCTATAGAAATGCCATGATAGGTAGGTATGATGGTTGTTTTGAGGAAGGATATATAGTGAATTTATGGCACCGGCGAAAGTTGCGCGGTACAAGAGAGGCTAGCAATGGTGGAAGGGTGAGAGTGCGTATAATCCATGGACTCAACATTAGTCATAAGAACTCATATACTTATT
>LR738713.1:184578001-184600354 GCA_902687465.1 Secale cereale | reverse complement strand
CAAGCATTTGTTTTCATACTCTATCTTTTCAAACCTTTTAATATTCACGCAATACATGAGCGTGAGCCATGGATATAGCACTATGGGTGGAATAGAGGTGGTTGTCGGGAAGACAAAAAGGAGGGAGATAGTCTCACATCGACTAGGCGTATCAACGGGCTATGGAGATGCCCATCAACAGATATCAATGTGAGTGAGTAGGGATTACCATGCAACGGATGCACTAGAGCTAAATATGAATGAAAGCTCAACAAAAGAAACTAGTGGGTGTGCATCCAACTTGCTTGCTCACAAAGACCTTGGGCATTTGAGGAAGCCCATCGATGAAATATACAAGCCAATTCTATAATGAAAATTCACACTAGTATATGAAAGTGACTAAACATGAGACTCTCTACAATGAAGAACATGGTGCTACTTTGAAGCACAAGTGTGGAAAAAGATAGTAGCAATTGTCCCCTTTTTCTTTTTTTTGGGCCTTTATTTTTTCTTTGGCCTTTATTTTTTCCTTGATTTCCCTTTTTTTGCAGAGGGGCTTTATAGATTTAGCCTTTCCTCACATGGGGCAATGCTCTTATAATGATGATCATCACACTTTCATTACAACACGAAATTACAACTCGATACTAGAACAACAAAGTATGACTCTATATGAATGCCTCCGGCGGTGTACCGGTATGTGCAATGAAACAAGAGTGACATGTATGAAAAGTTATGCATGGTGGCTTTGTCACAAATACTATGTCAACTACATGATCATGCATGGCAATATGACAATATGATGCGTGTCATATAAAAGGAACGGTGGAAAGTTGCATGGCAATATATCTCGGAATGGCTATAGAAATGCCATGATAGGTAGGTATGATGGTTGTTTTGAGGAAGGATATATAGTGAATTTATGGCACCGGCGAAAGTTGCGCGGTACAAGAGAGGCTAGCAATGGTGGAAGGGTGAGAGTGCGTATAATCCATGGACTCAACATTAGTCATAAGAACTCATATACTTATTGCAAAAATTTATGAGTCATCAAAACAAAGCAATCAACGCATGCTCCTAGGGGGGAGGTTGGTAGGAGTTAACCATCGCGTGCCCCGACCTCCACACAAAGGTTGGGACTCTACAAATACCTCATGCTCTAACTTCGTCACATAGCGGTTCACCATACATGCATGATACGGGAATCACTAACCTTAACACAAGTATTTCTCAATTTCATAATAACTCCACTAGCATGACTCTAATATCACTATCCTCATGTCTCAAAACAATTATCGAGCATCCAACATCTCATTCTATTCAATGCACTTGGTGTGAATTGTTTTACTACATTGACATTGGATGTCTATCATGTGAAGACTAGTTTCTTTAGCCTAAACACTTTACCATGCTGTTTTAATAGACTCTCAAAAGGATATAAGTGAATCATGAGAGTTCAACAATTTCTACAAATATTATCACCACCGTGCTCTAAAAGATATATGTGAAGCACTAAAGCAAAAACTATTCAACTCAAAAGATATAAGTGAAGCACATAGAATGTTCTAATAATTTCTAGGCCATATTTAACTCAAATAGGTGTGTCCAGCAAGGGTGATTGTGGCAAACTAACAAGCAAAGACTCAAATTATACAAGACGCTCCAAGCAAAACACATATGATGTTGCGAATAAAAATATAGCTCCAAGTATAGTTACCGATGGATGAAGACGAAAGAGGGGATGCCTTCCTGGGGCATCCCCAAGCTTAGGATTTTGATTATCTTGAATTTACTTGGGGTTCCATGGGCATCCCCAAGCTTAGTACTTTGCTACTCCTTGTTCCATAGTCCATCAAAGCAATACTCGAAACTTGAAAACTTCACAACACAAAACTTAGACAGAAATTCTCGTGAGCTCCGTTAGTAAAAGAAAACAAACCACTACTCCAAGTTACAGCAATGAATTCATTCTTTGTTTATATTGGTGTTAAACCTACTTTACTCCAACTTCTCTATGGTTCATATCCTCCAATACTACTCATAGATGCATCGGAATAAGCAAACAACACACGAAAAACAGAATCTGTCAAAGACATAACAGTCTGTAGTAATCTGCAGGGTTCTCCTACTTCTGGAAGTACAAAAAATTCAAACCAAATTGTTAAATTTGCGCAATTTGTCTACCAATCATCTTCAAAAAGAATCAACTAAAAAACACACTCCAGTAAAATCCGACGACTACTTTAGCGAGCATGAACGATTCTGTTTTTCACAGCAAGATCATATAAACTTCACACACGTCTTCCCAAAGGTTCTACTTGGCACAAACACTAAACAAAACATGAAACCACATCTAATCAGAGGCTATATGCAATATTTATTCCCTAACAGCAACAAAAACAAAAAACATAAAATTGGGTTGCCTCCCAACAAGCGCTATCATTTTACGCCCCTAGCTTGGCACGATTTTAGTGATGCTCCCATGAAAGACATGAATTGAAGCACAAGGAGAGCATCAATAAGCATGTGACAAACACATCTAAGTCTAACATACTTCCTATGCATAGGCATCTTATAGGAAAACAAATTAGCAAGACAAGCAAGATCTAGCATATGCAAGGAAGAAGAAGGAAACAAGATCAATCTCAACATGAAGAGATGTAATTTAGTAACATGAAGATTTATACAACCATATTTTCCTCTCTCATAATAATTGCATGTAGGATCATAAGAAAATTCAACAATATAGCTATCGCAAAACATATTTTCAACACGATCCACATGCATACGAAGTTGACACTCTTCCAAAATAGTGGGATCAACATCAGCTAAAGTCATGACCTCTCCAAACCCACTTTTATCAAAAAATTCATAAGATTGAACATTCTCCAAATATGTGGGATCTAAAGTTTACAATCTTCCAATCCCACTTTCAATATTATTGCAAACACTATTATCAATCTTACATTCATCATGCGGATTAAATAAATTTTCAAGATCATAAGAAGAATCACCCCAATCATGATCATTGCAACAAATAGTAGTCATAGCAAAACTAGCATCCCCGAGCTTAGGGTTTTGCATATCATTAGCACAATTGACATCAAGAGAATTTATAATAGCATCATTGCAATCATGCTTTTCATCAAAGGAACTATCAAGTATGGGTGCAATAGCAACGATCTCATGTTTAACATAGGGAACTATAGCAAATTCTTCTTCATAAATATTGGCATCATGTCCACAAGAATAGCAAGCATCATGTTCATCAAGGGATATTTCAATCAAATCATCGGAATCATAATTATCTATAGATTCATGCATATCATTATTTTCCTTCAAAGCAGCGGTCATTCCTTCAATAAATTCTTTGATATTGGCATTATGAGCATAGTTTTCATAGCAATATTTAAGTATGTCAAATTTTCAGATTCATAGAGAGTAATATCATACTTTTCAATCAAAGAAGCAACTTCATAAGCACCCTTAAAAGCAACGAATTCTTCAATTCGTTCGATATCATAGTAACTATAAACACCTTTTGCATAAGATGATAAGATTTCATTATCATTAAACTCACATAGGTAGGGGAGGTGTTTTTCAGGGTTCTTAGAGCAACAAGTAAAATCACAGATTTCACAAAGGTTCCCAGCATAACACAGCAATCTGTTTATATGATCCCATAAGAGTATCCCCTTTTCAGACAAACGGTGACGCACAAAATGAGCATGCTCATCTAAAGATTTCCCATCAACTAGGCTAGTTGGGGTTTCAGCACGAGCGCATAAGGATCGAAGATGATCCAAGTAGAACACCTTAAGGTGATCCATAACAATAGATTTTTAGCAAGCAAAGATGCAAGCACATAGAAGGCACATAGCACACAAGCAAACAAGAGACAAGCGAACGATAAACACACGGCGGAAGAAGGGCGAATAAAACGACAATGGTGAAGTGGGGGAGAGGAAAACGAGAGGCAAAAAATGTAATGCGAAGGATAAGGGTTTGTGATAGGTACTTGGTATATTACTTTTGTGTAAGCCTCCCCGGCAGCGGCGCCAGAAATTCTTCTTGCTACCTCTTGAGCTTGCGTTGTATTCCCTTGAAGAGGAAAGGGAGATGCAGCACAGTAGCGAAAGTATTTCCCTCAGTTTTTGAGAACCAAGGTATCAATCCAGTAGGAGACAACGCGCGAGTCCCTCGCACCTACACAAACAAATAAGAACTTCGCAGCCAACGCGATAAGGGGTTGTCAATCCCTTTACGGTCACTTACGAGAGTGAGATCTGATGGAGATGATAGTTTATTTTTTTGGTATTTTTAGTTTAATAAAACATCAGATAAAAGCGGTAAAAGTAAAGTAGATGTAGATTTATATGTTGAGAATAGACCCCGGGGCCATAGTTTTCTCTAGTGTCTTCTCTCATGATAGCGATATTCTACAGCGGGTAAACAAATTACTGTTGAGCAATTGATAGAAAAGCGAATAATTATGAGACTATCTAGGCATGATAATTGTATATGGGCATCACGTCCGAGACAAGTAGACCGACTCCTGCCTGCATCTACAACTATTACTCCACACATCGACCGCTATCCAGCATGCATCTAGTGTATTGAGTTCATACGAACAGAGTAACGCCTTAAGCAAGATGACATGATGTAGAGGGATAAACTCAAGAAATATGATGTAAACCCCATCTTATTATCCTCGATGGCAACAATACAGTACGTGCCTTGCTGCCCCTACTGTCACTGGGAAAGGACACCACAAGATTGAACCCAAAGCCAAGCACTTCTCCCATTGCAAGAACTATAGATCTAGTAGGACAAATCAAACCAATAATTCAAAGAGGCTTGCAAGGATATTATGAGCACACATAAAAAGTTCAGAGAAGAACCAAATATCTTTCATAGATAACCTTGATCATAAACTCACAATTCATCGGATCTCGACAAACACACCGCAAAAAGAGATTACATCGAATAGATCTCCTCGAAGATCGAGGGGAACTTTGTATTGAGATCCAGAGAGAGAGAAGAAGCCATCTAGATACTAGCTATGGAACCGAAGGTCTGTGGTAAACTACTCACAACTCATGGTGAGGGCGATGATGATGATGATGAAGGCCTCCGTGATGGATCCCCCTCCGGTGGAGCTCTTGAACAGGCTCCAAGATGGGATCTCCATGGGAACAGAAGCTACGGCGGTGGAATTAGGGTTTTCTCTCTGCGTACAGAGTTTCTGGGGTACGTGGACTTATATAGGAAGAAGGGGGGCACCGGGGGACGGTCGAGTGGGCGTCGAGGTAGGGGGCGCGCCCTGGGAAGGGGGGCGCGCCCTCCACCCTCGAGGGCCACTCGAGGCTCCCTTGACGTGGTTGTCAAGTTCCTCTGGCGTGATTTTCTCCAAAAATATCTCTCGCGAAGGTTTCATTCCGTTTGGACTCCGTTTGATATTCCTTTTCTGCAAAACCCTGAAATAGGCAAAAAACAGTAATCTGGACTGGGCCTTTGGGTTAATAGGTTAGTCCAAAAAATGATATAAAAGTGAGTGATAAAGCCCATTAAGCATCCAAGACTTCATAAATAATAGCATGGAACAATAAAAAATTATAGATACGTTGGAGATGTATCAGTGTTCCCTTTACCTCCTAGCCGAACAATCGGGAATGTATGGGTAATCACAGGAGCCAGATAACCCGGCTTGGCCAAAATCTTAAGTCAAATTGATGCATATTTATGGCTTTATAACGAAAATTACGGAAGACAACACTCGTATATTGAATACAAACGCTAAGGATATGTTTATTTTGACTCCGTTGCGACCATTTATCATTTGAAAGTGGCCCATGGTCGGCTTCCACCCCTTTGTAGATGCTATGCAGGGTTTTTTTTTTGTAATAACAAAACAACCCTTAGCCGATGTCTCGGTGCCCGAAGACGGTTGTGTTAGCCAAAACAAGGCAATCACATATGCGGGCTTTATAACTTTCACTTAGTCATAGGAGCTTAAAGTTGCGGAGGCTAGCTACAAGCACCCGATTAGTGTTCGGCACCAACCGAAGTCTACCCATGAACACTTCGGCCAATGTTATGAAAGGCCCGTCGTTTAACACAGGGTGACCTCCATCGATCTTATATTTTAACACAGTCATCGGATCGCCGACCAGTTTACGCTCATTGTGCCAGCCAGTTTTCGGCTTTCTCCACTGAGGCGCTTAACCATTCGAGCTGGAAGCACAATCGCAGTGGTTCTCCCTTTGCACACCTAGCCGTACAAATCGGAACATAGGGGACAATCATAGGAGCCGGGCAATCCAACTATTGACCGAAGACATAATTCGAAACTGATGCATATAAGGCAATATCCGAGAACATTTCTCCGATGACTCCTCAGAGTACCTTGGCTTTTGGTGGGTTCGGCTGTAGTCCAGCCCCCCGTTAATAATGCCAATGCTTTAAAGGCGTCAGGCATTCCACTACTCAGGAACTAGTCCCGACGTGGCGTGTATATTTTTCAACATCGAGGTGTAGTTCGGTGGGAAAGATGCCGAGTTGTGGGCCCGAAGAGATCTTACGAGCTGAATTATAATGCTGGGCACCTCGGTCATGAGGATGACCCGCTTCCTGAAACAAAAACATACAAATAGCTAAAAAATGCCATAAGCTAAAAAATCCAAAAAATAAAAACTTATGTAAAAGCTTGACGTCCGAACTAAATCAAGATTTTTGTGCCAATCCGAACATTGGTCTTTAAAAAAATTGTGCTTCTGTCGTGCTTTAACATGACAATCCGATCTCGAAACTTCGAGCGGGTCAGCCTTTGGCTTCAACCTCCTTATCTCGAAGGCGGAGTGCTTCTCCGAGGCCAGTTTAGCAAACTAAACTCGAGCGGCTTTAAAGAGAAACCAGGCTATTCGGCTATTGACCACACACTCGAGTCGAAAAAGGAGCGGTAGAAAAAGACTTTGCAACGGCCAAGAAGAAAACACATTTACTATAAAATGGCTCATATAATTTTTAAGAGCCCCCAGTTAACATGGGTAAAGGGAGTTTCTTTAACAACCAACGTATGTAGGCATGGTCGAACCAAACACAAATAAAAAAATAAAACTTTGAGCATGAAAGCAACTTAGTTGGTTAATGTGTTCGGCATTGATGACGCGGTCCGAGCTTGATGCGGGACAAGGTTCCAGCCCCAGGTTGGTCCTGAGGTGGCCGAGCGAAGAGCTCGGCAATCCGAAGAGGTGAAGCCCCCAGTCTAGCCGAGGTGCGGCGGATGACGTCGAAGTCTCCGGCTGAGTAGGTTGAGGAAGCGAACGGCGCGGGGTTGCCAACACAGGGCCGCACGCCAAAGCGACGACACAATTGTGTCGACGGAGGTGGGACGACGACGTCGGCATATCGAGGTGACAGCACGGCCCGGTCTGAACCAATCGCTTGCACAAATAAAATAGTGCAAGCCAGAAATAATAACAATAATATGCTTAAAACAAAAATTCCTCTACTTAATTAATTTAAGTGAAGTAAATAATTAAAGAAATATGGCCTGAATGCTGAGGTGATGGAGCAGGTCGGTAAGGTGATGTTGCAATCGCCATGCCAGCCGATGTGTCGAAGCTGGTCGGCCGGTGACGCCGAAGTCACCGGAGCATGTTGATGAAGAAATAGCACAGCCCCCGGTCCAGCCGAGGTGTGGAAGCCTCCATGTCAGCCAATGAGTCGAAGTAGGTCGGCTGGTGACGCCAAACTCACCGGAGTAGGCTTGACGATGATATGGTGAAGCCCCCGGTCTAGTCGAGGTGACGGAGCAGGTCAGTAAGGTGATGTTGCAGCTGCCATGTCAGCCAAGGTGTTGAAGCAGTTTGGCGTGATGGACATCGGCTTGAAGAAGCAACAGTACGGCCATGCCGACACAAGTCGTAACTTATGACGCGGTCAATGCCGGCTTGATGAAGTGACCATGCGGCAATGCTGATGTGCCCGCTCCGTGTAATCCGTGGGGCGGCGATGTTGGTGATGATTTATCCTTTGCGATTCCGAACTCTTGTTCGACTTGCCGAGATGATTATCCGAAGAAGTTGAGATCGGCTCGATGAAGTGACGACCCATCTAGCGCAGGTCCACAGCCGTACAACAATATTGCTGGGCTAGTTTGACACCAGCTTGATGGTGGAGAGTACCTCAGAGAAGGCTTAAAATTTTATGGGCACATGTTTAAGAACAGCGCGCAATACCCTAGAAGAAAATTCCTTTAAAATGGTTGTCCAATACCCCGTTCATGAAGAAAGATAAATTTGGGTCGAATCCATATTCGCGCAGAAAACGGATCGGAAAATTGGTCCACTCATCGGCAGGTTTCCGGAGTTTGAACCGTCGGATCGAGCTGAAGTTTTGAGGGGTGGTAGGTATGGGAATACCGCAGCAGATGAACAATTGGATCTTCCAAAGGACCACCGAGCTAGGATCTGAAGACCACGCCCTAAACTCATCCAGATTCCTGTTCAGATTTGACAGGTCTCCGGTATATCGTAGATCGTCGGAGATTCCACAATTGGAACACGACGTAATTTTGCAGCGTTGTTATATATTTAATTCCGCAGAATTCCACCGAAGTAATCGTTAAAGCAACACTCGAGGAGGCGGTGCCGGCGGATACAAGTTCGCCGTCCAGAAAAACAGTGCGGTCGCTCAAGGGCAATGTTGACGTTGAGCCCCTGAGCTCCATGTATGATTCATCCATGATCTTGATAGAGATTGGAGTTGATGTGGATAGAGGCCCTCGTTCGAATATGATGATCTGAGACGGGGCGGAGTCCTTGGTCGAGCCAAGGTGACCAGCCAAGCTGGTGGCGAAGATGCCGACATTGTAGTTGACCTGCAGACGAGCCATTGATCCTTCGTTGATCTCACAGCAAAACTCTCAATGAAAGCACCATTGTTGGTGTGAAAACCGGCAGATCTCGGGGTAGGGGTCCTGAGCTGTGGATCATGGATCGATGGGTAACAGGAGACAGGGGACACGATATTTACCCAGGTTCGGGCCCTCTCTATGGAGGTAATACCCTACTTCCTACTTGATTAATCTTGATGAATATAGAGATCACAAGAGTTGATCTACCGCGAGATCGTATGTTGTGGTATAAAACCTAGAGGTATGATGAATATCATAATGATCTAGCATCTCCCTATCGACTAGCCTAGCCTCGTCTTATATAATATACCAGAGGCCTAGCATAACAAGAGTCCTAGTCGAATACGTCGGTGGAGAGGAGTCCTTGTCTTGATGACCAAGTCTTGTGGAATCCTCCTTGTATGCGGCATGGGCTGCCCGAAGTGGCACATGAATGTACCACCATGGGGATTCTCGGCCCAATCCAGTTGGTCGGGAGACGACGTGGTGAGTACCCCCCCTGGTCCATGACACCGTCAGTGATGTTCATACTGCTTACCACTGCTACTTCTCGAGCTTGCATTGTATTCCCTCGAAGAGGAAAGGGTGATGCAGCACAGTAGTGTAAGTATTTCCCTCAGTTTTTGAGAACCAAGGTATCAATCCAGTAGGAGACCACACGCAAGTCCCTCACACCTGCAGAAACAAATAATAATTTCGCAGCCAACGCGATAAGGGGTTGTCAATCCCTTTATGGTCACTTACGAAAGTGAGATCTGATAGAGATGATAGTTTGATATTTTTGGTATTTTTGGATATAAGAACAGAAAGTAAAAGTGGAAAAGTAAAGTAGATTGTAGATTGATATGTTGAGAATAGACCCCGGGGGGCATAGTTTTCTCTAGTGGCTCATGATAGCGATATTCTACGGTGGATAAACAAATTACTCTCGAGCAATTTATAGAAAAGCGAATAATTATGAGACTATCTAGGCATGATCATTATATATAGGCATCACGTCCGAGACAAGTAGACCAAAACGATTCTGCATCTACTCCTATTACTCCACACATCGACCGCTATCCAGCATGCATCTAGAGTATTAAGTTCATAAGAACGGAGTAATGCCTTAAGCAAGATGAAATGAAGTAGAGGGATAAACTCAAACATAGTGATATAAACCCCATCTTTTTATCCTCGATGGCAACAATACAATACGAGCCTTGCTGCCCCTACTGTCACTGGGAAAGGACACCGCAAGATTGAACCCAAAGCCAAGCATTTCTCCCACTACAAGAACTATAGATCTAGTAGGCCAAACCAAAAAAATAATTCGAAGAGACTTGCAAGGATACTATAATCATGCATAAAGAGTTCAGAGAAGAACCAAATATTTCTCGTAGATAATCTTGATCATAAACCCACAATTCATCAAATCTCGACAAACACATCGCAAAAAGAGATCACATCGAATAAATCTACTCGAAGACCGAGGAGAACTTGGTATTGAGATCCAAACAGAGAGAAGAAGCCATCTAGATACTAGCTATGGACCCGAAGGTCTGTGGTAAAGTACTCACAACTCATGGTGAGGCGATGATGATGATGTAGAAGCACTCTTTGGTAGATCCCCCATCCGGCGGAGCTCCGGAACAGGCCCCAAGATGGGATCTCACGTGAACAGAAGGTTACGGCGGTGGAACTAGGGTTTTCTCTCTTGTTCTGATGGTTTTGGGGTACGTAGGTATATATAGGAGGAAGGAGGGCACCGAGGGCCAGACGGGGTGCCCACGAGGCAGGGGGCGCGCCCTATAGGGGGGCGCGCCCCCCACCCTCGTGGACGCCACGGCAGCCCTATTCCGTGGTTCTCATGTCTCCCGTGCGTATTTTGCTCCAAAAATATCTCTCCAGGAGTTTCAGTCCGTTTAGACTCCGTTTGATATTCCTTTTGTGTAAAACCCTGAAATAGGAAAAAAAACAGCAATCTAGACTGGGCCTTTGGGTTAGTAGGTTAGTGCTAAAAATAATATAAAAGTGTAGAGAAAAGCCCATTAAACATCCAAAACATCATAAATAATAGCATGAAACAATAAAAAATTATAGATACGTTGGAGACGTATCAAGCATCCCCAAGCTTAATTCCTGCTCGTCCTCGAGTAGGCAAATGATAAAAACAGAATTTTTGATGTGGAATGCTAACCAACATAATTTTTCAATGTAATTATCTTAATTGTGGCATGAATGTTCAGATCTGAAAGATTCAAGACAAAAGTCTATATTGACGTAAGAAATAATAATACTTCAAGCATACTAACAAAGCAATCATGTGTTCTCAAAATACTATGGCTAAAGAAAGTTATCCCTACAAAATCATATAGTCTGGCTATGCTCCCTCTTCATCACACAAAATATTCATATCATGCACAACCCCGGTTTCATCCAAGCACTTGTTTTCATACTCGATTCTTTCAAACCTTTCAACTTTCACGCAATACATGAGCGTGAGACATGGACATAGCACTATGTGGAATAGAGAGGTGGTTGTGGAGAAGACAAAAAGGAGGGAGATAGTCTCACATCAACTAGGCGTATCAACGGGCTATGGAGATGCCCATCAATATATATCAATGTGAGTGAGTAGGGATTGCCATGCAACGGATGTAGTAGAGCTAAATATGTATGAACGCTCAACAAAAGAAACTAAGTGGGTGTGCATCCAACTTGCTTGCTCATGAATACCTAGGGAATTTGAGGAAGCCCGTCGTTGGAATATACAAGCCAAGTTCTAAAATGAAAATTCCCATTAGTATATGAAGGTGACTAAACATGAGACTCTCTATCATGAAGAACATGGTGCTACGTTGAAGCACAAGTGTGGAAAAAGATAGCAATTGTCCCTTTCTCTTTTGTTTTTCCCTTTTTTGGGACTTTTTTTCTTTGGCCTTTCTTTTTCTTTTCTTTGGAGGGGCTTTCTTGATTTAGCCTTTCCTCACATGGGAAAATGCTCTAATAATGATGATCATCACACTTTCATTGAATTACAATCCGATATTACAACTCTATACTAGAACAAAGTATGACCTATATGAATGCTTCCGGTGGTGTACCGGGATATGCAATGAATCAAGAGTGACATGTATGAAAAATTATGCATGGTGGCCTTGCCACAAATACGATGTCAACTACATGATCATGCATGGCAATATTACAATATGAAGCGTGTCATATGAACGGAATGGTGGAAAGTTGCATGGCAATATATCTCGGAATGTCTATGGAAACACCATGATAGGTAGGTATGGCGACTGTTTTGAGGAAGGGTATATAGTGCGTGTATGGTACCGGTGAGAGTTGCGCGGTACAAGAGAGGCTAGCAATGGTGGAAGGGTGAGAGTGCTAATATCCATGGACTCAACATTAGGCATAAGAACTCATATACTTATTGCAAAAATCTACGAGTCATCAAAGCAAAGCAATCAATGCATGCTCCTAGGGGGGAGGTTGGTAGGAGTGAACCATCGCGCGCCCCCGACCTCCACACAAAGGTTGACACTTTACAAATACCTCATGCTCTAACTTCGTCACATAGCGGTTCACCATACGTGCATGCTACGAGAATCACCAACTTTAACACAAGAATTTCTCATTTCCATAATAACTCCACTAGCTTGACTCTAATATCACTATCCTCATATCTCAAAACAATTATCAAGCATCCAACTTCTCATCATATTCAATGCACTTAGTGTGAAAGTTTTTACTACATTGATCTTGGATGCCTATCATGTGAAGGCTAGTTTTATAGCCAAAGCACATTACCATGCTGTTTTAATAGACTCTCAAAAGGATATAAGTGAAGCATGAGAGATCAACAATTTCTTCAAAATATAATTACCAGCGTGCTCTAACAGATATAAGTGAAGCACTAGAGCAAAAACTATTCAACAAAAGATATAAGTGAAGCACATAGAGTGTTCTAACAATTCCTAGGCCATATTTAACTCTCTCAAAAGGGTGTGTCCATCAAGGATAATTGTGGCAAACTAACAAGCAAAGACTCAATTGGTACATGACGCTCCAAGTAAAACTCATATCATGCGGTGAATAAAAATATAGCTTCGAGTATAGTTACCGATAGATGAAGACGAAAGAGGGGATGCCTTCCCGGGGCATCCCCAAGCTTAGGCTCTTGGTTATCCTTGAATTTTACCTTGGGGTTCCTTGGGCATCCCCAAGCTTAGGCTCTTGCCACTCTTTGTTCCATAGTCCATCAAAGCAATACTCAAAACTTGAAAACTTCACAACACAAAACTTAGACAAAAATTTCGTGAGCTCCGTTAGTATAAGAAAACAAACCACTACTAAAAGGTACTACAATTTATTAATTCTTTGTTTATATTGGTGTTAAACCTACTGTATTCCAACTTCTCTATGGTTCATACTTCCCAATACTACTCATAGATGCATCGAAATAAGCAAACAACACACGAAAAATAGAATCTGTCAAAAACAGAACAGTCTGTAGTAATCTGCAGCTTTGACATACTTATGTAAGTCCAAAAAAATTGAAATAAATTGTTAAACGTGAGGAATTTGTCTACTAATCATCTGCAAAAAGAATCAACTAAATAGCACGCTCGAGTAAAATCTGGTGACCATTCTAGTGAGCACTAACGATTCTGTTTTTCACAGCAAGATCATATAAACTTCACACAAGTCTTCCCAAAGTTCTACTTGGCACAAACACTAATTAGAACTCAAAACCACATCTAAACAGAAGCTAGATGAAGTATTTATTTCTAAACAGAAGCGAAAACAAAAAATGTAAAATTGGGTTGCCTCCCAACAAGCTATTTCTTTATAGCCATTAAGATAGGCTTGAGAATTCAATGATGCTCACATGAAAGACGGACTTGAAGCACAAAAAGGACCATCATAAATAATCTGGAAATCACATCTAAGTCTAACATACTTCCTATGCATAGGCATTTTATAGGCAAACAAATTAGCAAGACAAACAAGATCTCGCATATGCAAGGAAGAAGAAAGAAACAATAGCAATCTCAACATAACGAGAGGTAATTTAGTAACATGAAGATTTCTACAACGATATTTTCCTCTCTCATAATAATTGCATGTAGGATCGTAAGAAAATTCAACAATATAGCTATCATAAGACATATTCTCAACACGATCCACATGCATACGAAGTTGACTCTCTTCCAAAATAGTGGGATCAACATTAACTAAAATCATGACCTCTCCAAACCCACTTTCATCAAAAATTTCATAAGATTGAATATTATCCAAATATGTGGGATCTAAAGTTGACACTCTTCCAAACCCACTTTTAATAGTATTGCAAACATTATTATCAACCTCATATATATCATGGGGATGAAATAAATTTTCAAGATCGTAAGAAGAATCACCCCAATCATGATCATTGCAACAAGTAGTAGCCATAGCAAAACAAGCATCCCCAAGCTTAGGGTTTTGCATATCATTAACACAATTGACATTAATATAATTTATAATAACATCATTACAATCATGATTTTCATCGAAGGAACTATCATGAATCAGTTTTTCTTTTAACAATTCCTCACAATTTTCAGATTCATGAGTTTCAAGCAAAACCTCATAAAGATAATCTAGTGTACGCAGCTCACTAGTAATAGGTTCAACATAATTGGATCTCTTAAAGATATTAGCAAGAGGATGATGATCCATACTTTAGCAAGCGAAGATGCAAGCTAATTGAGGGCACATAGCAACACAAGGAAACGAGAGGCAAGCGAACGGTAAACACACGACAAAAATAAGGGCAAATAAAACGGCAAGGGTGAAGTGGGGGAGAGGAAAATGAGAGGCAAATAAATGTAATGCGAAGGATAAGGGTTTGTGATAGGTACTTGGTATATGACTTTTGCGTAAGCCTCCCTGGCAACGGCGCCAGAAATTCTTCTTGCTACTTCTCGAGCTTGCGTTGTATTCCTTCGAAGAGGAAAGGGTGATGTGGCATAGTAGCGTAAGTATTTCCCTCGGTTTTTGAGAACCAAGGTATCAATATAGTAGGAGACCATGCGCAAGTCCCTCGCACCTGCACAAACAAATAAGAACTTCGCAGCCAATGCGATAAGGGGTTGTCAATCCCTTTATGGTCACTTACGAAAGTGAGATCTGATAGAGATGATAGTTTGATATTTTTGGTATTTTTGGATATAAGAACAGAAAGTAAAAGCGGAAAAGTAAAGTAGATTGTAGATTGTAGATTGATATGTTGAGAATAGACCCGAGGGCCATAGTTTTCTCTAGTGGCTTCTCTCATGATAGCGATATTCTACGGCGGGTAAACAAATTACTCTCGAGCAATTGATAGAAAAGCGAATAATTATGAGACTATCTAGGCATGATCATTATATATAGGCATCACATCCGAGACAAGTAGACCGAAACGATTCTACATCTACTACTATTACTCCACAGATTGACCGCTATCCAGCATGCATCTAGAGTATTAAGTTCATAAGAACGGAGTAACGCCTTAAGCAAGATGACATGATGTAGAGGGATAAACTCAAACATGGTGATATAAACCCCATCTTTTTATCCTCGATTTCAACAATACAATATGTGCCTTGCTGCCCCTACTGTCATTGGGAAAGGACACCGCAAGATTGAACCCAAAGCCAAGCACTTCTCCCACAAGAACTATAGATCTAGTAGGCCAAACCAAACTAATAATTCGAAGAGACTTGCAAGGATATTATAATCATACATAAAGAGTTCAGAGAAGAACCAAATATTTCTCATAGATAATCTTGATCATAAACCCACAATTCATCAGATCTCGACAAACACACCGCAAAAAGAGGTTACATCGAATAGATCTCCTCGAACACCGAGGAGAACTTGGTATTGAGATCCAAAGAGAGAGAAGAAGCCATCTAGATACTAGCTATGGACCCGAAGGTCTGTGGTAAACTAGTCACAACTCATGGTGAGGCGATGATGATGATGTAGAAGCACTCCGTGGTAGATCCCCCATCCGGCGGAGCTCTGGAACAGGCCCCAAGATGGGATCTCACGGGAACAGAAGGTTACGGCGGTGGAACTAGGGTTTTCTCTCTTGTTCTGATGGTTTCAAGGTACGTAGGTATATATAGGAGGAAGGAGGGCACCGGGGGCCAGACGGGGTGCCTACGAGGCAAGGGGGCGTCCCCCACCCCCGTGGATGCCACGTCAGCCCTATTCCGTGGTTCTCAAGTCTCACGTGCGTATTTTGCTCCAAAAATATCTCTCCAGAAGTTTCATTCCGTTTGGACTCCGTTTGATATTCCTTTTCTGTAAAACCCTGAAATAGGCAAAAAAACAGCAATCTAGACTGGGCCTTTGGGTTAGTAGGTTAGTCCCAAAAATAATATAAAAGTGTATAACAAAGCCCATTAAACATCCAAAACATCATAAATAATAGCATGAAACAATCAAAAATTATAGATACGTTGGAGACATATCAACCACCAACGTCTTATTTTGATTCGGCGGTATTGTAAGATGAAGAGGCCCGTACCAACATTACATGACCGCGTTCATGAGACCGGATCCACCGTTACGTGCAACTTGTTTGCATAAAGGTGGCTGGCGGGTGTCTGTCTCTCTTGCTTTAGTTGAATCGAATTTGACTGCGGCCGGTCCTTATTGAAGGTTAAAACAACAAACTTGATAAATCACCGTTGTGGTTTTTGTACCATAGGTAAGAACGGTTCTTGCTAGAATCCCGTAGCAGCCACGTAAAACTTCCAACAACAAAGTAGAGGACGTCTAACTTGTTTTTGCAGGGCATGTTATGATGTGATATGGTCAAGACGTGATGATTTATACATTATTGTATGAGATGATCATGTTTTGTAAGATTATTGGCAAGCGACATGAGCCTTATGGTTGTCTCTTTATTGTATGAAATACGATCGCCATGTAAATGCTTTACTTTATCACTATGGGTTAGCGATAGTAGCAGAAGCAATAGTTGGCGAGACGACCATGACGCTACGATGAAGATCATGGTGTCAAGCCGGTGACGATGGAGAACATGACGATGCTTTGGAGATGGAGATCACAAGCACAAGATGATGATGGCCATATCATGTCACATATTTTGATTGCATGTGATGTTTATCTTTCTATGCATCTTATTTTGCTTAGAACGATGATAGCATTATAAGACGACCCCTCACTAAAATTTCAACGTAGAAGTGTTCTCCCTGAGTATGCACCATTGCGATAGTTCGTCGTGCCGAGACACCACGTGATGATCAGGTGTGATAAGCTCTATGTCCACATACAACGGGTGTAAGAAAGTTTTGCACGTGCAGAATACTCGGGTTAAACTTGATGAGCCTAGCATGTACAAACATGGCCTCGAAACACTGGAGACCGAAATGTCGAGCATGAATCATATAGTAGATATGATCAACATAAGATGTTCACTATTAAAAACTACTCCATCTCACGTGATGATCGGACATGGTTTAGTTGATTTGGATCACATGATTATTTAGATGACTTGAGGGATGTCTATCTAAGTGGGAGTTCTTTAGTAATATGATTAACTGAACTTAATTTATCATGAACTTAGTCCTGATAGTTTTTGTATATCTATGTTCTAGATCAATGGCCAGTGCTATCGTTCCCTTGAATTTTAATGCGTTCCTAGAGAAAGCTAAGTTGAAAGATGATGGTAGCAACTACACGGACTGGGTCCGTAACTTGAGGATTATCCTCATTGTTGCACATAATAATTATGTCCTTTAATCACCTCTAGGTGAAAGGCCTGCTGTAGGAGCAACTGCTGATGTTATGAATGTCTGGCAAGCTCGATCTGATGACTACTCGATAGTTCAGTGTGCCATGCTTCACGGCTTAGAATCGGGACTTCAAAGACGTTTTGAACATCATGGAGCATATGAGATGTGCCAAGATTTGAAGTTAATATTTCAAGCAAATGCCCGAGTTGAGAGATATGAAGTCTCCAACAAGTTCTATAGCTACAAGATGGAGGATAACAGTTATGTTAGTGAACACATACTCAGTATGTTTGGGTACCATAACCACATGACTCAGCTATGAGTTAATATTCCAAATGATAGTGTTATTGACAGAATTCTTCAATCACTGCCACCAAGCTATAAAGGCTTCGTGATGAACTATAATATGCAAGGGATGGAGAAGGCAATGCTCAATCTCTTCTCAATGCTCAAAGCTGCGGAGGTAGAAATCAAAAAGGAGCATCAACTGTTGATGGTTAACAAAACCACTGGTTTGAATAAGAAGGGCAAGGGAAAGAAGGGGAACTTCAAGAATAATAGCAAGCCAGTTGCTACTCCCGGGAAGAAACCCAAGTCCGGAGCCAAGCCTGAAACTGAGTGCTCCTACTGCAAAGGGACTGGCCACTGGAAGCAGAACTGTCCCAAGTATTTGGCGGATAAGAAGGATGGCAAAGTGAACAAAGGTATATTTGATATACTTGTTATTGATGTGTACCTTACTAATACTCGTAGTAGCGCCTGTGTATTTGATACTGGTTCAGTTGCTCATATTTGTAACTCGAAACAGGGGCTACAGATTAAATGAAGATTGGCTAAGGACGAGGTAATGATGCGCGTGGGAAATAGTTCCAAAGTCAATGTGATCGATGTCGGTGTCAAAACCGGCAGATCTCAGGTAGGGGGCCCAAGCTATGCGTCTAGAGGATCAATGGTAACAGGAGGCTGGGAACACGATGTTTACCCGGGTTCAGTGTGACGCCCGAAGACCGACGTCCCAGAAGATTCCAGAGATTCTAGATGTTCCGGGTTCTCCCGTGTGTTCCTTTTGTGCTTGTGTTATTTATTTTTGCATTGCATCATGTCATCATGCCATCATGTCATATTTTTTTTTGCATCTCAACTTAAATAAATCGTGTGGATCTTCGATCCATTTAAATCGAGGGAAGGATGACTTCTCTTTATTACATATCCTCCAAATATCATGGAGCTATTATAAATAAATATTCCATTTGTTTGGAATTAACCCAACACACTTGCATATTTTCCCCATGCCTTCTCTTTCGCATTTCCTTGCCTCAAACCTTGTCTATAATTCTTTTCCGTTGTTTCGAGGTTCCTCCAAAAATCCGAATATTTTTGGACACTTCAAAAATCAAGTCTTAGTTCAAACCCATTTGAATTAAATTCAAATATGTTTGAATTATATCTCGATCTTGCTACTTCTATTTTTCTCGGACCGTGCTCATTTTATGATGCCCGAGAAAAATAACCTCTTGTGCATTTTTTTCCCTAACCCCTCTCTTTCTTTCTTCTTTCTCTTTATTGTTTCTGCTAAAAAGAGAAAGAAGGGAAGAGCCGGCCTCCTTTTGGGCCCAGGCCGCTGCGGCCTCCCTCCCAGCCGACCCAAACTTCCCCTCCAGGCCCAAGGCCCACTCCAGCGCAGCTAACCCTAGCCCACAGCTCTCTTGTCTGCCCTCTCCCATCGCTCTCTCCATCCGCCGCCAGAACGTCCCGCAGCTTTCTCCCTCGCTCCCGATCCCATCTCGCACCCCTCGTTCCCCTTGCCCCGATTCCCTCGACCGTGGCCTCCCTCGTCCGCCGCCCTGCGCGCCTCCCGCGCCATGGAGCTCCGCCGTCCCGCCGTCTACCAGGGCGCCGGCCGCCCCTCCTCAGCCTTGCGCGCCCAGGCCCGCCTCCTCATCTCCGCGCGCCTCCTCGCCTCCATGGCTGCAGGCCCCTCCGCCTCCTCTCCTTCGCCTTCGGTCGCCTCAAGCAGCGCCCCGTCCTCCCCGTCCAAGGCCGGCCAGAGCCGCCATCTCCCCTTCATCGCCGCGCCACCGGCCCTCAGGCCCTTCTCCTCCTCGCGTCGCCAAGGCCTCGACCTCACCTCCTCCTCACCGTTCTCATGCGGCCCCGCGGCCATGAGCAGCACCCCTGCCGCGCCCCTCCTCTCCTGCGCCTCAGCCTCGCGCCGGAGTTTGTCTCTGCCTGTGCGTGACACCAGGGACGACGCCATCCATCGCCGTCCTCTTCGGGCCAAGCTACCACTGCCATGGCCTCGTCGCCCCCGTGCTGCCGCCTTTGTTGCTCCTTTTGTGTTGCTGCGATTGGAACGTCAAGACCGTCAAGTTCATCTACCGTGTTTCCGGAATCGCCAAGTACCAAGACAATGCCCAAGTTCCTCTACACGTGACCTGAACCTCTACGAGTGTGTACATCTACAGAAAAACGAGCTCCGTGAACGACTACCGTCGCCGTGTACCACTACCGTCGCCAAGACCCGCAAGTTCAACTACGACTCGAGACCGAGACTGGCAAGTACCACGACGGCCCCGAACCTCTACGAACCGTGTACCACTATCGTCGCCCCGAAGACGTCCGATGCCGCGACAAGTACCTCTCCGAAACGGAATGTGAACGACTACTTCGTTGACGACCTCATGAACAACTACTTCCTCTACGACCCGTGTACCACTACTTCCACTACGTCCCTCGACGACTCGATCCGCTTCGAGAACGAACGCTTCGAAGGTATAACCCCGAGACGATGACCCGTCGAATGCATGTGTTGTATGAGATGTTTCCCTTGTGTGCATCGTGCCCGTTTCGTCTTTTGTCATGCTCCTCGGTTGCCTCGTCGCTGACTCGTGGGAACCCGGTGACGGGATCACCCCACCTTTCATCTTGTTCGACTCGCTCTCGTCACCTTTTACACCAGTCTCTCAACGAGTCACCGGAACCGAGATGTTGCGTTGCATCATTTTCAGATCGTTGCCGGGGCACCTTTTCCTTCCACCACGGTGACAAATACTTCATATCTTCTTCATGTCAACTTTTAATAAAATTGCATAAAACTTGATCATGTCATCCGCATCATATTAACAACACTAAAATGTTTAATTGTTGTTTGCTTAAAATTGCTAAACATGCATATGGGGATTTTTCCGGAATTTGTTGTTGTTATTTCCGGCCTCATTTAAAATGCCTAAATAGTGTAGTTTTATTATGCTTCACCTCTTGCCATGTTAAAAACATTTAATCTTGTCTTGTAAATAAACGAGAGTCAACTAAATAATTAAAATGTGGTGTTTCGTCAATATGCAACTCGTTGCATATTGAGCTCCACTTAACTTGTAGTACTTGTTTGTGCACATTGCCATGCCATGCATCATTAAACCGGACATGCATCATACTTGGATGTGCATCGTATGCCATGTTTACGCTTGTGTGTTTACCGTGTTGTTTGCTTCTTTCCGGTTGCTTCTCTTGTTAGCTTCGGATTCGTTCCGGGGTTGTGAGGATTCGCTCGACTGTGTTGCTCCGTCTACTTCATGGACTTGTTCTTCTCCCTTGCAGAATCCCAGGCAAGATGATCATACCCTTGGATACCTTTACTACCATTGCCATGCTTAGTTGTCTCGATGCTATCGTTACATGTCGCGCTACCCATCTTTTATGTCAGCCTCTCCTTGTTGCCATGAAATCTCTAACCTTGAAACCTTCCTAGCAAACCACTGTTTGGCTATGTTACCCGCTTGCTCACCCCCTCTTATAGCGTTGTTAGTTGCAGGTGAAGATGAAGATCGTTCCAGGAGGGAACTTGTTGTTGGAATATCACAATATCTATAATTATTATTAACACACCTATATACTGGGCATGGGTGGAAGGCTTGGCCTTTTGCTCAGTGTTTTGTTCCACTCATGCCACCTTAGGTGCCGATAAACCGGCATTATGTTCCTTGATTTTGCGTTCCTTACACGATGGGTGGATGGGGACCCCTTGATAGTTCGACTTTGAATAAAACTCCTCCAGCAAGGCCCAACATTGGTTTTAATTTGCCTCATAATAACAACTTAATTAATTAATTTAATTTGCATAGGGGGTCGCACCCTCGGGTACTCTTTTCTACATAGCAGGGGGGGCCAGTGCTGATGGTGTTGGTCCCAAACGGGGAGTATGCGGGGCCACCACGGGGAAACTCGAGGATTGGTTTTACTCGTATAATCGCCCACCCGGTCGTGGCCTGAGACGAGATACGCGCGGCTACTATCAGGGTGTCGGCACGCCGGGAGGTCTTGCTGGACTTGTTTTACCATTGTCGAAATGTCTTGTGCACCGGGATGCCGAGCCTGATCGGTTTTCCCTAAGATAAGGGGTGATGATATTATATTTATCACTTCAGCTAATCATGAGAGCTTGTGATGGGGTAAGTTGGGACACCCCTGCAGGGTTATAATCTTTCGAAAGCTGTGCCCGCGGTTATGTGGCAGATTGGAATTTGTTAATGTCCGGTTGTAGAAAACTTGACAGAGGATCCGAAGTAAAACGCACAACTGTGTGAGTAACCGTGACTGTCTCTTTTCACTTTGAGAAGAGAACACGGTGGGGTTATGTTTGACTCGTAAGTACTTCAGGATCTTTAGCGATCA